>CM024244.1:17017830-17064060 GCA_013421045.1 Propylea japonica
TTATTGGAAAACCCTTTAGAATCGACGGTTATTATTTATGAAATTTGACGAAAATGATATCGTTTTTACTACTGGCCCAAAGACTGTCACTGGACCTATTTCAAGAAGAGATTTCTAAGCCTCTTTTGAGATTTATAACCATCCATTTACGGCATCTTCTAATCAAGCATTTGAAATCATTTAGCGGCCATTCCCGGACTTAACATTCTTGTCCTGACCTCGTGTTACAAATTTTCACCCACAAATCATCTCAACATCAGAAGGAATGTTTCCGTTTGAGATAAGCATTCCATTCTGTAATACCATCTCTAGACAGATTGATTCATAGAAATTACCATTAGTAGAGGACGGACGGACATTATTCATATTAATCCCATCGTCAAAACACATACATAATAAACGCACAAACTCTATGTTGGTACGTTTATCATTTATGTAAGTTGGTACCATTGCAACTGACTTAGAAGTTATAAATTCCGAGGAGCAAGTTTTCGTAATCTTCTAATCGGATTCAGTAAAGCACTTCTGGTTGCGATTACTTTGATTCTGACGTGAAAGCGCAAACATAAATTCGTATTTTCAATATTTCATAACTCCATTTTGCATCGAGCCTAAGGCGCCATATTGTGAAGTTGGCAGACAGTGGGGGCGTAATATGGCCTCAGCAATCATTAAATCTATAAGGGGATCGTCAATTTTTTATTACGAAGATGATCCAAAGATAAATTAGAATCATGTCGAATTTAAATCCGATCGGACATCGATTTGGACTTCAAGTATTTTAAAATGAAAGTATCTTCTTTGAGTTGGGGCTTTACAAAATTTTTCGTGTGATGAACTCTGCTTGACTATAGATTTCATAGCAGGTATTAGCGTAGGAAAATCTGAATTGATACATTTACTGCATGAAGTTTTTTATTTTTATTCTCTATGATAAGGCGTTCATTTGCGCTTCTTTCTAGGAGAACAGCTGTCAAAATATTTTCACAAGACAGTTCGATTTATTCGAACTTTCGCTGACAATCTTAGACATTCATATAGTTGATGAAGTCGATTTCTAGTTAAAATATTTGATCAGAAGTTAATTTTAGTTGAATTTTTACAACGTTTGAGATTCCTTGAATGATTTAGTTTTTCTGTTGAGATATACAGGGTGTTTCCTTTTTAGTAGGCTATTAGACGTTTTCGGAGAACTAGTGAATATTTCGTTCTGAAATTTCGGGTGCAGCCTTGAGGGCCGCCTAAAATATTTTCAAGTCGACAGTGTTGCCACGTCTATCTCAAACACATATCTACTTTCTTATTTCAAATGGAACTATCTATATTTTCATTTTTGTATTGATTCAATACCAAATTCGCAGTATAACCCACTAAAAAAAAATCTCTGCTATGCACTGTTGCCAAGTTATTTACAAATTCCTGAAACTTTTGAGATTTGCATTGTCAGTTTGGAAATGCAATATCTTGATTATTTTATTCGAACGGAACAAACTCAGGCAATCTCATAGTACAGACTCCCATTTATTCGTGTGGTGTATTCAGTATTTCTATACATTGTGAGGTTTTTCGATTATAGAATTGCTCCGAAAATGTGGGAACTCAAAATTGAAATTTTTTCGAGATTTTCAAATGGCAACCCCCATATTATTTTACAGCATTCGATTTAAAATAAAAAATGAATGGCAGTCTCCTTTTACACTAATTACTTATTTTGGATAGTTTTCGAGTGAGACGAAAAATACTGAAAATTTTAGTATTTATAGTACATGATCTATGCCCTATTTACGATGAAATGGTTCTATGATTATGGGGTGATTTATTGAAGTAAATTCTATGGTGAAATGATAAAGTATTCGATGATCATGGATGTCATAGAAAAAGTTTACCCTCATTATTCAAAACACGATTCGGGTTGTTTCACAATTCACGGGGAATGCCAAAAAAATATTGAAAGGAACCTGTGGACCTTCAACAATCGTATTCTCGTTCAGCACAAATGATTGGAAAGAAATTCCGAAAATTGTTTAGGCTTTCTGTAATCCGGGCCCTATAATCACTATTATTTAATATGGATAATTTTCAAATGAGATAAAAAAAATGAAATTTTTCAGTATTTATGGACCTAATGCTGTGTGATTATGAAGTGAATTATCGGAATGAGTCTTATTGTTGAGGTCATGAACATTGGGCAAGGATTACAGAAAGCTTAAACAGTTTTCGGAATTTCTTTCAAGTCATTCGTGCTAAATGTGAATAACGATGTTGAAGGTCCTACAGGTCCTTTCAATAATTTTTGGCATTCCCCGTGAATTGTGAAACACCCGAATCGTGTTTGAATAATATGGGTGAACTTTTTTCTTCATCTATGATCATCGTATACTTTTCATGATTCAACCATAGAATCTACTTCAATAAATCACCCCATAATCATAAAACCATTTCATCGTAACAGGACCATAGATCATGAGCTATAAATACTGAAAAATTTCAGTATTTTTCATCTCATTCGAAAACTGTCCAAAATAAATAATAAGTGTAAAAGGAGACTGCCATTCATTTTTGATTTCGAATCGAATGCTGTAAAATAAATATGGGGTTGCCATTTGAAAATCTCGAATTATTTCAATTTTGAGTTTCATATTTTCGGAGCAATATCTTCGAGAGAAACCTCACAAGTATCAAAACACTGAATATACCACATGAAATAAAGGGACTCTATACTATGAGAGTGCTGAGTTTGGTGCCGTTCGCATAAAAATAATCGGAGAATTGCATTTCCAAACTGGCAATGCAAATGTCAAAAGTTTCAGAATTGTGAATAACTTGGCAACAGTGCACATAGCAGAGAAAATTTTTTTTAGTGGGTTATACTGAAAATTTGGTATTGAAATCGATACATAAATGAAAATATAGGTAGTTCCATTTGAAATAAGAAAGTAGGTAGTATGTGTTGAGATAGACGTGGCAACACTGTCGACTTGAAAATATTTTAGGCGAAGAGTTCCTTCACCTCAAGGCTGCAACTAAAAATTTCAGAACGAAAATTCACTAGTTCTCCTAAAACGTCTAATAGGCCAACTTAAAAGGAAAACCCTGTATTTGATGTTCTTTAGTACGAACTTTTGAAGGGCGTTTGGTTCCCCGATATAAGGTCAAAAACAAAAAAGTGTTGAATAACGAGAGAAAAAATTTAAGAAAGCCCTGAAAAGGTGCTTTTGAGTGCTCGTTCATTATTGAAGCAATGAAGTCTCACCTCAAAATTTTGTATCGGAATAATATTCTGGAAATTATTTAAAAACTGAAATATTTGAAAACTTGACAATTAAATAAGTTCGATCTAGGGTTCTGATGATGCGATCCTCTTGAAATTTTGCATGAACATTCAGTAGGTAATCAATCTTCATTCACAAAATAATAATAATAAATATTTCACTCGAATCGGATATCTTGTTATGGAGATTTTCTTCTTTTTTATATTCCAATTGAATTCTCTACGGTTCTTTTTACACTATGGCCATAAAATATTGCATGAGGCTTACTCGAGCATCTTGCATGTGACTGCAAAATTTCATTTTGATTGGTTTGTTTGAGGGAGTCAAGCCTTTCATTTGAGACCATTTTCGTCCCAAAATTCGAAAATACAGACATTTGGGCAAAACGATATAGCACTCGTTTAAGTAGAACGAGCGCTCAAAAATGATGATACAGTACAAATCGTAGTTTGACGTTCCATAGTTTAATTATTTGCAGAGCTTGAATTAGAAAAGTATTTTCGAAATATTCCGGAAATTTCAAGTTTCAGGAAATCCTGTATAACCAAACAGAATAACGGTGGATGCATTAAATAGGAATTGTTCCTTCAGTCTAACAGATAATCATTTTATTTAAAAATTCAGTGCAGATAACAACCTTTAACACTTCAAAATTTATAAACTGATGATAACTACTTATTAAAGCGTGAAAAATGGTCTGAAATTATCAATGAAATCCATTACAAACAGTATAATAAACTGAAGTAGCTGTTATTATGTGAAACAAAATTGTTCTCTAGTTAGAAGAGGTGCTTGATCTAATGGTGCATGAAATTGATGATTGAATCCTTTACCGATTGTAGAGGAATCTTTGAGAATTAGAAAATTTCTGCCTCAGGTAGATAGAAAAGAGTTTTGATCTAGATCTATTCCGGTAGATGATGCTTATATTGTAAGTAAGGTTCAAGTTATTTAGAATAACGTTAAGGTCTTCTTTGATACTACACCGCCAGTGATTATAATTAAGGTAGATGTCCTCTGAGAATGAATACTTGGTTGTATTTAATATGGTTCCACAATATTAAGATTCTCTGAATGAGATATAAAGTGGAACTTCCCTATAAAGAAAGCGCTAAATCCTCAAAAAAATTCGTTTATACAGAAAATTTGTTCTTTAGTCGGCAATGTCGCGGTCGACTTCACTGATAAATTTAAAGCTAACCAAACATGAAGTTTTCCTTATATTTTGGGACCAAGTTCATAATACTCTTTTTGAGTATACACTGATCAACAATTGCTAGGGATCACTTATAAACTTCTCTTCATTTGTATTTTTTTCAAGTTATCTCGTGAATATCTGTACATTATATGTTCTCTAAGAAAAAGTAAGATGTTTTGAGTTGATTATATCAAAGTCTTCCTCACTTCATCGGCTCTTGTTCACAAAATCGATTAATATCTGTAGGCTGTTACAGGTGGAGTGAAAAGCAATGTGGTGTTGTTATTAAATCTATTTTTTTCTCTCGTTCAAAACACATAAGGTGACAATAATTGAAGAAATGAGAACAATATCAGCTTATCAGTCATGCCGAGAAGACGTTTGGATCCTGTGCAACTGGACCAAATCATACGGTGGATACAGGAAGGTTTGTCCCAGCGAGAAGTGTCCCGGCGGTTGAATGTTTCGCAAAGTGTCGTGAGTCGGGCTTGGAATAGGTTCATCAAAACGACTCAGTAGCTTATGTTCATGGGGGAGGTCGGCAGCGCAGTACAACAGCTGCCCAAGATCGTCTTTTGATCCTCAATGCTAGGAGAAATCCCACTAACCGGCGTCGCGGCTCAATAGATCACTGAGAGTTGCAACAGGAGTTCTAATTTCGAACCAGACTGTAAGACTGTAAGACCACGACTACATGTTCGTGGTTTGAGAGCACGTAGGAGGGTACAACATTCCCGTTTGAATAGGGAACACCGGGTTCATCGACGGCAATGGGCTGAGGAGCACCGCAATTGGACACTTGAAGATTGGAGCCTATGTTTATTTATGGATGAGTCTAGATTTCGTTTGGTCAACTCCGATGGACGTATTTTGCTTGGAGGGAAAGAGGTCGAAGGTATGCAGAACAGTTTATGGTACCCACAACAGCTTTTGGCGGAGGTTCTATATGTGTATGGGGAGGCATTTGTTTGAACCAAAGCACATAGTTGTTGTTCTGCAGAACACCACCATGACCAGCCAGAGATATCACGATATGATTATTGAACCCATAATTGTTCCGTTTGCGGCTGCCGTGGGCGAGAATTTCATTTTAATTGACGATAATGCCCGTCCACACCGTAGTCGTCTGGTTAATGAAGCGCTAGAAACTCATGCTATTGATAGGATGGACTGGCCAGCTCGCTCTCCAGACATGAATTGCATCGAACATGTCTGGTCTGAGATGTCTAGACAATTGTCAACCTTAGAACAACCGATCAATAACCTGGAGGACCTTTCTAACGCTTTACGGGATATTTGGACGAATTTGCCCCAAAATTTCATAAATCGTTTGATCGAAAGTATGCCTCGTAGGGTAGAATGCTTGAGACGAGCTCGTGGGGGACCAACTAGGTACTAGCTTAACCGAAACTTCAGCCTTCTTGTGGTTTCATCATAAAATTTTTATGTTATTCAAACACAGAATTTTGAGTGTTCCTAATAAAGTCTTTTTTTCTCTCCAACTTTCCATTTTTTCATTCTTTTCTCAAGTGAACCATATTATCAATCGAAAATCCTCTGATATCTGACTAAATTTATAATCTTGGAGCGAATATTCCAGAAATAAATTTAGAACAAGTAAGTGATCCCTATCAATTGTTGAGCAGTGTATTTCAATTTTTAATCAAATTTATGGGGTAAATAGGTGAATACTTTCGGAAGAATGAGGACCATCTCCTTAGTTTCGAAAAATATTCAATGTATATTTAGAGTCGAATATTTTCCCAAAATGAAATAATTTTAATAACGAAGTAGAAAATTTCATATAAGTTGAAAAACCGCCATAACTTCGAAACCATAGATTTTCGGACAATGCTTCACTAGACACATTTTGCTGCAAATGACATCTAGTATATCCTCTTCGAAAGATCACGTCTAATTACCAAAAACCTCTGTATATTTTTTCAATTTCCCGCTTTCTGTATATTTATGAGCTCATCTACATTCAATTCTCAATTAAAAACATCCCTTTTCATCATCAAAACTTCACGTCCACAACTTCATATAGTCATTAAAAATTCATCTTCTATAAATTTCCCAAGTATACTAAAAATAAAATGTTAGTATCGATCATCCAGACTAAATAACTCTAACCGAGAACTTTCACAATGAAGTTATGTCTAAAGAGAGACATTTTTCATCTAGACGACACAAAAAGAATGCAAAACACTCGGCATGACTCGAAGTTTTCATAGGATGTAGCGGTTATTCGAATAGCGCTGAAAAATATGTGTTCAACAGTTGCTTTTTTCAATCCTGACCTCCACAGCTGAAAGCTTAGACATGTTAACAAACTAGACGGTCGTAAACAACTCTTGACTTGCTGGCTACTAGGTAGTAGAAGTTGGGATACAAGTTACGCTGCCCACAAATCACTGGACATCTTTTTTTGTCGAGGCGAAGCAAATAATATAACCGTTATTTTAATCAGTCACAGTACAGTCTGCTATTTGCACTCTGGGAAATTTAGGAGTAGCTACATTATAATTACGTCATCATTTTAGCTGTGACGACTTAGTTGTGGTGCTGATTGAAAAAAGGTTTCCAATGAGAATAGCCCGCTATTTGGTAGATGTCACGTTTGAAGCTGTCATTTTTTTTTCATTGAAAAGTAGAAACTACGCCATTGATAGAAATGGAACGATACACGTTTCAAGAACGCACTGAAATTATTAAAATTCACTATAAAAATTGTGAAAATTTGGTAGAGACGGTTCGTAAAACTCGAACATTTTTGGGTCGTTGCGAAGCACCTTGTCGGACCGCAATAAAAAATTGGTGGAAATATTCGAGCTGTTGGAACAGGTTAGTGATGTGAAGAATAAAACCCGTGCACGTCACTCAAGAACAGCCGAGAATATTGCTACTGTAGCCGAAAAAGTTGAAGAAAACCCATTTTGTCCATTCCTCGTCGTTCTTTGAAATAAGGCATTCCACAAACGTCATTACAACGTATTTTGTATGAAGATTTGGGTCTCAAGGCTTATAAAGTTCAGTTAACACAAGAACTCAAGCCGACCGATATCAACAAAGTCGTGTCTTTGCTGATTGGGTCGTTGAAATGCATGAAAATGATCCGGAATTACATCGAAAAATCATCTTGAGTGATGAGGCCCCTTTCCACCTCGGTGGCTTCGTCAACGAGCAAAATTGTCTCATCTGGGGCTCGGAAAACCCAAGAGTTATTGTTGAAAAGCCTCTCTATGCTCAACGTGTGACTTTGGTGCGGTTTATGGTTCGGCGGAGTCATTGGACCTACTTTTTCGAAAATGAGGTTGGAGCAACAGTTACGGTGAATGAATTGTGCTATCGAGAGATGAATAATGCTTTTTTCTACAAGCGTGCACTTTCATTCTCTTCCCGCACGTATTTCAATTCGTAAAGAGTCACATTGCCAAACAGTGTGGGAAAAACCCCTGCTATTCCATTACCGCACGCAAATGCAAATGCGTGTGGTAATGGATTAGCAAGGGTTTTTCTCGCACGCTTTTCTAAAGAATAAACTGAATAATGATATATCTCTATGCCACCGACGACGTTACTATGGAAACGGCATGTGAATAAGACTTGTCAGAGACTTTTGTCATTAATGTGTATTTAGAATGATCAATTCACATTTGATCTGTGTGTTGAAATCGATCTCGTATAAGCGCTTATAAAAAAAATATTGTTCCTAACTCGTGCGGAAAGTGTTTTTCCCGCACTCAACTGCTTACCCAAACTCCGCTTCGCGTCGTTTGGGTAACGGCAGTTTCGTGCGGGAAAATATCACTTTCCGCACTTGTTAGGCAAATAACTATTTATTGCCGAAATTGGATAGTATTGATCTGGGCAACGCTTACTTTCAACAAGCAACAAAACCATTGATTTTTAGCGGAAAAAGTTTCTCTCGAAGAGGTGATCACAATTGGCCACCGAGATCTTGTGATTTAACACCTTGCGACTTCTTCCTTTGAGGCCACATGAAAGAGAAGGTCTATGCCAATGGCCTATCGTCGATTCAAGACCTCAAATATGGAATTCGTGAGACTATCGAGAACATGGGGCAGCCACTTGCAATTTGGTTATGGAATATTTCATTAAAAGGATATGATCTTGTAAGCGTGGACGTGGTGGTCATTTGCTTGATGTTATTTTCCACTATTAACGCCATAGCTTCTTTATAATGATCTTTTATATTGAAAAATGGAATTTTTTCTTTGAATATCAAAATAACACCTCTTCGTGGAAAACCCTTTAGTACGAGGGGAGATTTTGACGTGAGCTACATTTATTCCTATAAAATCAGTCTTCTGGCTAAGAAAGTTCGACATATTGCACTATCTACAATGAACAATTGTGAGGTTAAAACAATTTTCTGACCAGAAAAGTACTCAACGTTGTCCAAAGTACAGAGTGGTAAGATTTCGATGATTCAATACTACTTATACTACTTTGCCGAAAATACAGATTGACTATAACTTTCGCAATATTGTGACTACGCTCTCGAAATGAAAACATCTTGAGTTCAGTTTTTCTTCAGTACTCGCAGCTGAAAGCGTAATGTACCTACCTAATACAACTCTTTGGAAATCCCCCGTAGAGAATGAAGACTGAAACGAATACCTGGTCATTGATATTACCAATGAAATAACGAGTCTTCAGAAAGAAAATAAGCAGTTGTCCGCCTCTGTAGCGAATGAAGATATCTTCATCTATACCCCGAGGAAAATGATTTATCACCAAGAAAGTTTGATCTATCCGCTGCTGCATATTTAAGTAATCTTCATTGTCCTATTAGAATAAATGAATAAATTATGACCAACTTAACAACAAAAAGCACATAACTAGCTATCTGAGCCGTGCAACCCTCATATTTGCAAAGTTTATAATGGAAGATGTAGGTAAGTTGCTTAAGGCTACACGATTCATAGGAAAAGGAGTCTACCATGTATACTGTCCATTTATACCAAAATATAGACATGTTGTCACTGAGAATTACAAAATACAACATATTTTGAGAAGTACTCATGACACTGAAGTTAGCAGACCCCCTGTCGCATGATTTTGTACTTCAAACTTCAGTGTCATAAGTACTTCTCAAAAATATGTTGTATTTTGTAATTATCAGTGACAACATGTCTATATTTTGGTATAAATGGATAGTATACAAACCCATATTCAACATAGTTTATAACTAGGAACCTAGAATCACGAAAAGACTATGAAAATTAGTACAAATAAATGGATTTTTCCCCTCGGGTTCAACGAAAATGTACGGCATGTGAAAAGATATTATCTTTGCATAAAATACTTTCAAAATAAATTTATTTCATGTTTTGTCAAATCACCCCCTGGACTACGGAAAGAGAGGGGGTTTCAACCCTAGATTTTTTCCCTTGTCCGCATTATTTTTGTACGGCGTTGCGGAATAATGGATTAGAAGCAGTATTGAAATAGTACGACACAGATGCCGTACAAAATCAAATGACCAAATTTACCCTGGTAATTGTCGAAAAATTAAAAAAAATTTCTACTTTGTGGCTCCACATTTTTTACGGCGCTACGCGTTTTCTTATTATTTTTCACGGATTTATCGATGGTAAGAATGCCGTACAAAAATATGTGACCAAAATGTACCCACTCTACCTGTATGTACTTTCGAATTCTCAACTGCACTCAGTTGGACAGCTTACAAGTGACGGCATAGTGCTGAATCTTATTATTTTATGCTCTTATATCGTTCTAGATAGGTCACCTGGTGGTTCAAATGACCCATAATTTTTCAACACGGGCCTGTAGTCTAGTATGAAGTTGACGAAAGTTTTCCTCGAATTCTTCCATAGTGTAGCCGCAAAGATGCAAGCTATTCTGTCCGCAGAATTTCCTTTGATCTAGACATTCAAGACGTCAGTTAATTCTGACATTATTATGTCAAATCGTCGAATCCAGAAGTATTCCAGGAAAGAAGAGAACGGACCTGAAAAGTCGATTATAGACAAATTTATTAGGATGACTACATTATTCATAAATAATGTTGTTCATTATGTATGTAAATTGTAGCTGGATGTTAGCTAGCAGAACCACGCAGGAAGCATCACTACGGTGTTGTTTTTTGCCAAAAAATCATTGATTTGTGTGTTTTATGCCCAAAATATTCGAATATGTATATTGCGTGGCATGAGCCGATTCATATGTCAACATCCTCTATAACTTCCTTAATAGTAATTCCACGGAAAAGGAGTCTACTATGTGGATATAAACTCAATTTACTAATGCAAAACTCTTTTTATTCTGTGTAATTTCTTCATTAAAATTATCCTGAAAATTTATGTTGTTGACGAAAGCTTTCCTAGAATTCTTCCATAGTGTAGCCGCAAAGATGCAGGCTATTCTTTCGGCAGCATTTTCTTTGATCTAGACATTCAAGACGTCAGTTAATTCTGACATTATTATCTCAAATCGTCGAATCCAGACTTCTTCCAGGAAAGAAGAGAACGGACCTGAGAAGTCGATTATAGACAAATTTATTAGCATGACTACATTATTCATAGATAATGTTGTTCATTATGTATGTAAATTGAAGCTAGATGTTAACTAGCAGAACACGCAGGAAGCATCTCTACGGTGTTGTTTTTCGCCAAAAAATCATTGATTTGTGTGTTTCCTGTCCAAAATATTCGAATATATTGCGTGGCATGAGCCGATTCATATGTCAACATCCTCTTTAACTTCCCTAATAGTAATTCCACGGAAAAGGAGTCTACTATGTGGACATCAACTCAATTTACTAACGCAAAATACTAATTTCAGTCAATCGAAGAAGTACCTTGCAATTTTCAAGTGAAAGTAATCGCTACTGGCTGAATTCTTTTTGTTCTGTTTAATTTCTTGATTAAAATTGTCCTGAAAATTTATGTTGTTGACGAAAGCTTTCCTCGAATTCTTCCATAGTGTAGCCGCAAAGATGCAAGCTATTCTGTCGGCAGCATTTCCTTTGATCTAGACATTCAAGACGTCAGTTAATTCTGACATTATTATCTCAAATCGTCGAATCCAGAAGTATTCCAGGAAAGAAGAGAACGGACCTGAGAAGTCGATTATAGACAAATTTATTAGCATGACTACATTATTCATAGATAATGTTGTTCATTATGTATGTAAATTGTAGCTGGATGTTAACTAGCAGGACACGCAGGAAGCATCACTACGGTGTTGTTTTTTGCCAAAAAATCATTGATTTGTGTGTTTCCTGTCCAAAATATTCGAATATATTGCGTGGCATGAGCCGATTCATATGTCAACATCCTCTATAACTTGCCTAATAGTAATTCCACGGAAAAGGAGTCTACTATGTGGACATCAACTCAATTTACTAATGCAAAATACTGATTTCAGTCAATCGAAGAAGTACCTTTCAATTTTCAAGTGAAAGTAATCGCTACTGGCTGAATTCTTTTGTTCTGTTTAATTTCTTCATTAAAATTGTCCTGAAAATGTATGTAGTTGACGAAAGTTTTCCTCGAATTCTTCCATAGTGTAGCCGCAAAGATGCAGGCTATTCTGTCGGCAGCATTTCCTTTGATCTAGACATTCAAGACGTCAGTTAATTCTGACATTATTATTTCAAATCGTCGAATCCAGACTTATTCCAGGAAAGAAGAGAACGAAGCTGAGAAGTCGATTATAGACAAATTTATTAGCATGACTACATTATTCATAGATAATGTTGTTCATTATGTATGTAAATTGTAGCTGGATGTTAACTAGCAGAAAACGCAGGAAGCATCACTACGCTGTTGTTTTTTGCCAAAAAATCATTGATTTGTGTGTTTCATGTCCAAAATATTCGAATATATCGTGTGGCATGAGCCGATTCATATGTCAACATCCTCTATAACTTCCCTAATAGTAATTCCACGGAAAAGGAGTCTACTATGTGGACATCAACTCAATTTACTAATGCAAAATACTAATTTCAGTCAATCGAAGAAGTACCTTGCAATTTTCAAGTGAAAGTAATCGCTACTGGCTGAATTCTTTTTGTTCTGTTTAATTTCTTCATTAAAATTGTCCTGAAAATTTATGTTGTTGACGAAAGTTTTCCTCGAATTCTTCCATAGAGTAGCCGCAGAGATGCAGGCTATTCTGTCGGTAACATTTCCTTTGATCTAGACATTCAAGACGTCAGTTAATTCTGACATTATTATCTCAAATGGTCGAATCCAGAAGTATTCCAGGAAAGAAGAGAACGGACCTGAGAAGTCGATGTAGTCGCATGACTACATTATTCATAGATAATGTTGTTCATTATGTATGTGAATTTTAGCGGGATATTAACTACATCACTACGGTGTTGTTTTTTGCCAAAAAATCATTGATTTGTGTGTTTCATGTCCAAAATATTCGAATATATCGTGTGGCATAAACCGATTCATATGTCAACATC
The DNA here is from genome assembly GCA_013421045.1 of Propylea japonica. Taxonomy (NCBI): domain Eukaryota; kingdom Metazoa; phylum Arthropoda; class Insecta; order Coleoptera; family Coccinellidae; genus Propylea; species Propylea japonica. The sequence goes on from CM024244.1 coordinate 17,030,768, forward strand.
CTCTATAACTTCCCTAATAGTAATTCCACGGAAAAGGAGTCTACTATGTGGACAACAACTCAATTTACTAATGCAAATACTAATTTCAGTCAATCGAAGAAGTACCTTGCAATTTTCAAGTGAAAGTAATCGCTAGTGGTTGAATTCTTTTTGTTCTGTTTAATTTCTTTATTAAAATTGTCCTGACAATGTATGTTGTTGACGAAAGTTTTCCTCGAATTCTTCCATAGTGTAGCCGCAAAGATGCAAGCTATTCTGTCGGCAGCATTTCCTTTGATCTAGACATTCAAGACGTCATTTAATTCTGACATTATTATCTCAAATCGTCGAATCCAGACTTATTCCAGGAAAGAAGAGAACGGACCTGAGAAGTCGATTATAGACAAATTTATTAGCATGACTACATTATTCTTGGTTGTTGTTCATTATGTATGTAAATTGTAGCTGGATGTTAGCTAGCAGAACACGCAGGAAGCATCACTACGGTGTTGTTTTTTGCCAAAAAACATTGATTTGTGTGTTTATGTCCAAAATATTCGAATATATTGCGTGGCATGAGCTGATTCATATGTCAACACCCTCTATAACTTCCCTAATAGTAATTCCACGGAAAAGGAGTCTACTTTGTGGACACCAACTCAATTTACTAATGCAAAATACTAATTTCAGTCAATCGAAGAAGTACCTTGCAATTTTCAAGTGAAAGTAATCGCTACTGGCTGAATTCTTTTTGTTCTGTTTAATTTCTTTATTAACATTGTCTGAAAATATATGTTGTTGACGAAAGCTTTCCTCGAATTCTTCCATAGTGTAGCCACAAAGATGCAAGCTATTCTGTCGGCAGAATTTCCTTTGATCTAGACATTCAAGACGTCAGTTAATTCTGACATTATTATCTCAAATGGTCGAATCCAGAAGTATTCCAGGAAAGAAGAGAACGGACCTGAGAAGTCGATTATAGACAAATTATTAGCATGACTACATTATTTATAGATAATGTTGTTCATTATGTATGTAAATTGTAGCTGGATGTTAACTACCAGAACACGCAGGAAGCATCACTACGTGTTGTTTTTGCCAAAAAATCATTGATTTGTGTGTTTCATGTTCAAAATATTCGAATATATTGCGTGGCATGAACCGATTCACATGTCAACATCCTCTATAACTTCCCTAATAGTAATTCCACGGAAAGAAGTCTACTAAGTGGACATCAACTCAATTTACTAATGCAAAATACTAATTTACGTCAATCGAAGAAATACCTTGCAATTTTCAAGTGAAAGTAATCGCTATTGGCTGAATTCTTTTTGTTCTGTTTAATTTCTTGATTAAAATTGTCCTGAAAATTTATATTGTTGACGAAAGTTTTCCTGGAATTCTTCCATAGTGTAGCCGCAAAGATGCAAGCTATTCTGTCGGCAGAATTTCCTTTGATCTAGACATTCAAGACGTCAGTTAATTCTGACATTATTATCTCAAATCGTCGAATCCAGACGTATTCCAGGAAAGAAGAGAACGGACCTGAGAATTCGATTATAGACAAATTTTATTAGCATGACTACATTATTCATAGATAATGTTGTTCATTATGTATGTAAATTGTAGCTGGATTTTAACTAACAGAACACGGAGGAAGCATCACTATGGTGTTGTTTTTTGCCAAAAAATCATTGATTTGTGTGTTTCATGTCCAAAATATTCGAATATATTGCGTGGCATGAACCGATTCACATGACAACATCCTCTATAACTTCCCTAATAGTAATTCCACGGAAAGAAGTCTACTAAGTGGACATCAACTCAATTTACTAATGCAAAATACTAATTTACGTCAATCGAAGAAATACCTTGCAATTTTCAAGTGAAAGTAATCGCTATTGGCTGAATTCTTTTTGTTCTGTTTAATTTCTTGATTAAAATTGTCCTGAAAATTTATATTGTTGACGAAAGTTTTCCTGGAATTCTTCCATAGTGTAGCCGCAAAGATGCAAGCTATTCTGTCGGCAGAATTTCCTTTGATCTAGACATTCAAGACGTCAGTTAATTCTGACATTATTATCTCAAATCGTCGAATCCAGACTTATTCCAGGAAAGAAGAGAACGGACCTGAGAAGTCGATTATAGACAAATTTATTAGCATGACTACATTATTCTTGGTTGTTGTTCATTATGTATGTAAATTGTAGCTGGATGTTAGCTAGCAGAACACGCAGGAAGCATCACTACGGTGTTGTTTTTTGCCAAAAAACATTGATTTGTGTGTTTTATGTCCAAAATATTCGAATATATTGCGTGCATGAGCTGATTCATATGTCAACACCCTCTATAACTTCCCTAATAGTAATTCCACGGAAAAGGAGTCTACTTTGTGGACACCAACTCAATTTACTAATGCAAAATACTAATTTCAGTCAATCGAAGAAGTACCTTGCAATTTTCAAGTGAAAGTAATCGCTACTGGCTGAATTTTTTTGTTCTGTTTAATTTCTTTATTAACATTGTCTGAAAATATATGTTGTTGACGAAAGCTTTCCTCGAATTCTTCCATAGTGTAGCCACAAAGATGCAAGCTATTCTGTCGGCAGAATTTCCTTTGATCTAGACATTCAAGACGTCAGTTAATTCTGACATTATTATCTCAAATGGTCGAATCCAGAAGTATTCCAGGAAAGAAGAGAACGGACCGAGAAGTCGATTATAGACAAATTTATTAGCATGACTACATTATTTATAGATAATGTTGTTCATTATGTATGTAAATTGTAGCTGGATGTTAACTACCAGAACACGCAGGAAGCATCACTACGGTGTTGTTTTTTGCCAAAAAATCATTGATTTGTGTGTTTCATGTTCAAAATATTCGAATATATTGCGTGGCATGAACCGATTCACATGTCAACATCCTCTATAACTTCCCTAATAGTAATTCCACGGAAAGAAGTCTACTAAGTGGACATCAACTCAATTTACTAATGCAAAATACTAATTTACGTCAATCGAAGAAATACCTTGCAATTTTCAAGTGAAAGTAATCGCTATTGGCTGAATTCTTTTTGTTCTGTTTTAATTTCTTGATTAAAATTGTCCTGAAAATTTATATTGTTGACGAAAGTTTTCCTGGAATTCTTCCATAGTGTAGCCGCAAAGATGCAAGCTATTCTGTCGGCAGAATTTCCTTTGATCTAGACATTCAAGACGTCAGTTAATTCTGACATTATTATCTCAAATCGTCGAATCCAGACGTATTCCAGGAAAGAAGAGAACGGACCTGAGAATTCGATTATAGACAAATTTATTAGCATGACTACATTATTCATAGATAATGTTGTTCATTATGTATGTAAATTGTAGCTGGATTTTAACTAACAGAACACGGAGGAAGCATCACTATGGTGTTGTTTTTGCCAAAAAATCATTGATTGTGTGTTTCATGTCCAAATATTCGAATATATTGCGTGGCATGAACCGATTCACATGACACATCCTCTATAACTTCCCTAATAGTAATTCCACGGAAAGAAGTCTACTAAGTGGACATCAACTCAATTTACTAATGCAAAATACTAATTTACGTCAATCGAAGAAATACCTTGCAATTTTCAAGTGAAAGTAATCGCTATTGGCTGAATTCTTTTTGTTCTGTTTAATTTCTGATTAAAATTGTCCTGAAAATTTATATTGTTGACGAAAGTTTTCCTGGAATTCTTCCATAGTGTAGCCGCAAAGATGCAAGCTATTCTGTCGGCAGCATTTCCTTTGATCTAGACATTCAAGACGTCATTTAATTCTGACATTATTATCTCAAATCGTCGAATCCAGACTTATTCCAGGAAAGAAGAGAACGGACCTGAGAAGTCGATTATAGACAAATTTATTAGCATGACTACATATTCTTGGTTGTTGTTCATTATGTATGTAAATTGTAGCTGGATGTTAGCTAGCAGAACACGCAGGAAGCATCACTACGGTGTTGTTTTTGCCAAAAAACATTGATTTGTGTGTTTTATGTCCAAAATATTCGAATATATTGCGTGGCATGAGCTGATTCATATGTCAACACCCTCTATAACTTCCCTAATAGTAATTCCACGGAAAAGGAGTCTACTTTGTGGACACCAACTCAATTTACTAATGCAAAATACTAATTTCAGTCAATCGAAGAAGTACCTTGCAATTTTCAAGTGAAAGTAATCGCTACTGGCTGAATTCTTTTTGTCTGTTTAATTTCTTTATTAACATTGTCTGAAAATATATGTTGTTGACGAAAGCTTTCCTCGAATTCTTCCATAGTGTAGCCACAAAGATGCAAGCTATTCTGTCGGCAGATTTCCTTTGATCTAGACATTCAAGACGTCAGTTAATTCTGACATTATTATCTCAAATCGTCGAATCCAGACGTATTCCAGGAAAGAAGAGAACGGACCTGAGAATTCGATTATAGACAAATTTATTAGCATGACTACATTATTCATAGATAATGTTGTTCATTATGTATGTAAATTGTAGCTGGATTTTAACTAACAGAACACGGAGGAAGCATCACTATGGTGTTGTTTTTTGCCAAAAAATCATTGATTTGTGTGTTTCATGTCCAAAATATTCGAATATATTGCGTGGCATGAACCGATTCACATGACAACATCCTCTATAACTTCCCTAATAGTAATTCCACGGAAAGAAGTCTACTAAGTGGACATCAACTCAATTTACTAATGCAAAATACTAATTTACGTCAATCGAAGAAATACCTTGCAATTTTCAAGTGAAAGTAATCGCTATTGGCTGAATTCTTTTTGTTCTGTTTATTTCTTGATTAAAATTGTCCTGAAATTTATATTGTTGACGAAAGTTTTCCTGGAATTCTTCCATAGTGTAGCCGCAAAGATGCAAGCTATTCTGTCGGCAGAATTTCCTTTGATCTAGACATTCAAGACGTCAGTTAATTCTGACATTATTATCTCAAATCGTCGAATCCAGACGTATTCCAGGAAAGAAGAGAACGGACCTGAGAAGTCGATTATAGACAAATTTATTAGCATGACTACATTATTCATAGATAATGTTGTTCATTATGTATGTAAATTGTAGCTGGATTTAACTAACAGAACACGGAGGAAGCATCACTATGGTGTTGTTTTTTTGCCAAAAAATCATTGATTTGTGTGTTTCATGTCCAAAATATTCGAATATATTGCGTGGCATGAACCGATTCACATGTCAACATCCTCTATAACTTCCCTAATAGTAATTCACGGAAAGAAGTCTACTAAGTGGACATCAACTCAATTTACTAATGCAAAATACTAATTTACGTCAATCGAAGAAATACCTTGCAATTTTCAAGTGAAGTAATCGCTATTGGCTGAATTCTTTTGTTCTGTTTAATTTCTTGATTAAAATTGTCCTGAAAATTTATGTTGTTGACGAAAGTTTTCCTGGAATTCTTCCATAGTGTAACCGCAAAGATGCAAGCTATTCTGTCGGCAGCATTTCCTTTGATCTAGACATTCAAGACGTCAGTTAATTCTGACATTTTTATCTCAAATCGTCGAATCCACAGTATTCCAGGAAAGAAGAGAACGGACCTGAGAAGTCGATTATAGACAAATTTATTAGCATGACTACATTATTCATAGATAATGTTGTTCATTATGTATGTAAATTGTCGCTGGATGTTAACTAGCAGAACACGCCTCTCTGGGTGCCGATCCACAGAGAGCATGTTCAGATATGTTAGACAATCCTTTATTCCCCCAACAGGTAATGAAATATCACTTGCAAATTAACAGAGCCATCTTGGACGGATGAGACTGGCAGCGACCAGAGAGGTGGTAAATGGATTTAAATGCTCGTTCCATTTGCATAATTGTGCGATTCATAATACTGATTTTGTTTTCGGCAACAGCGGATTTATCATAACTAAGGATTTGCGGATACTGGAAGACTATAGAAGAATCATATTTGTGTGTTCATATACAGGGGGCCGGACGATTGACGTCCAAAGAAAAATACAGGTCCCTCGTCTCATGGGGTATTCGAATCACCCCCATGTATGTTATGCGATTTTTCACGGTTTGCAAGTTATGAATTTTTTTATGAACTTTTGGAATTTTCAACTTGACCATATTAAAAATATTAAAAAAGTACTTATAAGTTTTCTGATATATTTTTTTGTAAATAAATCGCCATGAAATGTAATTTTATACATAAGATAACCAGCATCGTAAATTTGATAAAATTATAGAAATGTTGGTCTCAAGTGAAAAAGTTACGTATTTTGAATCATGGTCTGAATTTTCAAATTAAAATTAAAAATGTAAACAGGCTACTTCCATGGTTCTTCTCAGTGGGCTTAAAAACTGCGCTCAACACTCAGCTTTCAGAATCATTAATAAAAAATGGTACTCAACAGTCTACTTCTGCTAGAATTAGCCTTCAAAGTCAGCGAGGTGGAAAAAATCAAAGAACTAGACATTTATTCAAGAATTTTTTTTGCTATTTTAAGATTTTCCTGATCAAGTTATGATATAAAATGCTGAAAATTAATGATAATTAGCATTAGAAGAAACTTTTTTTATAAAAAAAAGAAAAGGTATGGCAATAAATCACACATCATGTAGATGAAAAGAAATTTATGTATAAAATTTACAATAGGTTTTCAAAAAGGCCACCTCCAGCCTCAATACTACATTCTACACCTTCGCAAAATTTATTTATTCATTTATTTTTTATTGTAATTTTTATAAATAAATTTTTTTTATCTACATAATGTGTGATTTTTTGCCATACCTTTTTCTTTTTCTTATCCAAACTTTTCTCCTAAATCACATTTTCAGCATTTTCTATCATAACTTGATCAGAAAAATCTTAAAATATCAAAAAATAATTTTTGAGTAAACGTCTAGTTCTTTGATTTTTTTCCACCTCGCTGACTTTGAAGGCTAATTCTAGCAAAAGTAGACTGTTGAGTACCATTTTTTATTAATGATTCTGAAAGCTGAGTGTTGAGCGCAGATTTTAAGCCTACTGAGAAAGCATGAAGTAGCCTGTTTACATTTTTAATTTAAATTTGAAAATTTAGAACATGATCCAAATACGTACCTTTTTCACTTGAGAACAACATTTCTATAATTTTTATCAAATTTACGATGCTGGTTATTTTATGTATAAAAGAACATTTTATGGCGAATTATCTACAAAAAATTGAACTGTAACCTCTTTTTTAAACTAAACTAAACTAAAGTATTATTCAATGAGTAGTACTCAGTACATAACGTAACATATTCTACACTGAATCCAAACTCATGTATTCCAATTAAACTATCATGGAATTCTCATGAAAACTTAAAGTTCATCTGGCCAACAGTCAACAGTGCTACTTGTGTGGCCACAAAAAAGTTTTTTTTGCAGCACACGCTACTTTGAGCTGTCAAACTTTTTTGGTTCGCGGCTTCTCTGAGCATTTATAATAAGATGCAAATTTACAATGAAGACGTAACAACTTCGACTGAATTAACGTCAGATATTTGAATATAAAAAATAAATGAGTGGTTTAGGCAGGTAGCAAGGGGAGACTGCTTTGGCATGAGAAAGATGGTATCAGCTTGAATAGCAGCGATGGTTGATGAAAATTATATCAACTGGGGATTTGGTTGCAGGACATCATATTTCGAATTCGAAGAGTCGATAGATATAGATATTGGTTTGATAAACAATTCCAATTAAACTGCAAATGAAAAAACACACAATTTCGAAGATTTTACAAGTTTATCTGAAATACTGTCTGATGAATTCACCGAAACGTTACATTTAGCCCGTTCGGCATTGACCTCCGCGAGCAGACGATTTTTTAGTCACGTGACCACAGATCGTACAGATTCATCTGTAATATCTGGGAATAAACGAACGGTACAGAGCATCTGCCACAAAACATACTGCTCTGTTCTACTTTTATAGATTATGAGATTTCAAAGGTCACTATTTTGGGAAATATGCTCATCTTTCAACGATACTTTCAACCTTTTTTGTAGCTCTTTCGTAAAATCTCAATTAAATAATTAGGTGGCAAAGGCACCGAATGCAAAGGAAACGAGGAATGCAATATCCCCTTCTGGTCGATCAATACGGCGATAGTTGTACCGAAGATCCTATTTAATTGATTAATTACAGAAAAAGAAGGAAAAAGGAATATCTCCTCCTGCCCATTCATAACTACGATAGTAATATCGAAAATTTTAATGAATTAATTAAGTTTTTAATGAATAAATGAAACCAGAAGAACAAAGTGTTAGAATTTTTCGATCTATCGGTTGTCAGATCAGGAAACTCAACATAAAACAAAAAATAGATAAAAAACATAAAACTCTATGGATAAAATCGCTTTGCTCTGTCGAATAGACCGAGCGAAAAGATCCACGTCCGATTGCTCAGATTTTTATGACGAACGCTCCAGATGTGTACGCCCCTCAATCCGGATGTAATAAACGAACGGTTCAGAACGATCCGACACGTCCAATGTCGATGCCGAACGCCCCTATTTTCATTTATTTCCTTTTTTGGTTTTGCTATTAGGCAACAATTTTTTCAAGACCAATTTGCTCCTGACAAATTGATTTTCCGCAGGAGCATTTCATCTTAATTAAAGATTTTTTAATTATTTCTGTTTCAGAAACTGGAAGTGAAAACCTGAAACCTTTTTAGCAATGCAGTATCCTCCCAGATTATATTTCAATCGATATTGATACACAAGTATTTCCAAATAAAGCGGTTATTTCTTGCATTTCAATGGATGATTTTTCAGCATTTGGTCTATAGCCGAAAAACCGAACAGGACTTTTTGGAGTCATTCAAATATCCTATTCTCCCTTATTTCACTCAAACAATGACCCGCTTACAAAGCACGAGTGAAATAGAGGATATCAGAATGACTCGAAAAAGTCTGATACCAGTTTGGTTTTCCGGCCATAGTTTTTTGAATACACACGAAAGAATTATTGACGTATAAACCTTTTTGAAAATCTTACGAAACAGGAAAGATTTTTCTCATATTTGTGCACCAAGTTCATAATACTTTTTTCGAGTAATTTTTAATTCTATCATCAAGGTTTTATGAGGAAAATATCTAACCAAAACAACGTCATTTCTTGATAATCTCAATTCACACTCTTCCTCCTAATAACTGGTGGAATATTTTTATGGAATTGAAGAATCATACCCTGTATATACTCTTGCTAATGCCGAATTGAATTTTTCACAACATTTTTCAAATTTTAAATATAATCTAAATAAAGGGTTTTCCAATTAGAGGTGTTATTTTAATATTCAAAGTAAAATGTCATTTTTCAATGTCAATGATCGGATGTTTATTCCATTATTGAGAAGAAGCTATGCCGTTAATAGTGGAAAATAACATCAGGCAAATTACCACCACTACCACGCTTACAGGACCATATCCTTTTAATGAAAGTTTCCATGACCAAAATACAAAGTGGCTGCCCTATGTCCCCCCTAGCCTCGCGAATTCCATTTTTGAGGTCTTGATTGACGCTGGGCTATTAGCGTAGACCTTCTCTTCCACGTGGCTCCAAAGGAAGAAGTCGCAAGGTGTTAATCACTAGATCTCGGTGGCCAATTGTGATCACCTCTTCGAGAGATAACACTGCCCGGAAACTTTTCCCCGCAAAAGATAAATGGTTTCGTTGCTTAGGCTTGAGTTCTTGTGTTAACTGAACTTTATAAGCCTTAAAACCCAAATCTGTATGCAAAATACGGCTTTATGACGTTTGTGGAATGCCTAATTGCCAAGAACGACGAGGAATAGACAAACCGTGGTTTTTTAAACACTTTCGGCTACAGCAGCAATATTTTCAGATGTTCTTGAGCGACGTGCACGGGTTTTTCTTTTCACATCACTACCTTGTCCAAACAGCTCGAATTTTTCACCAATTTATTTATTGCGGTCCGACAAGGTGCTCCACCACGACGACCCAAAATGTTTGAGTTTTACGAACCGTCCTCTGCCGAATTTTCACCATTTTTATTGCGAATTAATAATTGCAATGCGTTCTTGAAGCGTGTATCGTTCCTTCTCTATTAATGGCGTAGTTCTACTTGTCAAATATCAAAAATGACAGCTTCAAACGTGACATCTACCGAAATAGCGAGCTATTCAAATAACACCTCTTATGGAAAACATTTTTAATAGCTAAATATCAATTGGAAAAGGACAACCGTTAGTAACATTAACATTCTAACATCTCAGTTTTCTATTGTCATCAAACAAACGAATCCTGTTAACGAACAATAAAATTTGTCCAGTGTATTCGAGTCGGAATAAATAATAGATAAAAATATCAAAACACACCTTATATCCGTTGAATTATAGAAATGACATATTTTATTGAGAACCTACAACAGGTCCCCATAGAGATGTCAAAATGACCATAAGGGCATGTAGGATGTTGGTCTAGACAACACATATCGCTTCATGCTGAGAGAAACTCTTATCTTGTCGAAAATATACGTTTAACACCTTTTGACTGTTGGGCACATATGGCGTACCTTTATATCCCATTATAACAATTAGTAAGAGTCCACTGAGACGGACAGTTTTGATATTTATCTTCAGCTGTACAAGACCAAGCTTCATCTTGATATTCTTTCTTCCACCGACCCAGTTTTTGATTACGAATTAATAAATAATTTTTATTAACGACCATATGTTCTTAGCAGTAAGACTGAACTTCTCGTCTGTTCAACTTTGTCATCAGAAAAAAAAATTAAATCACTAAATTAAAAATATAATTCACTAAATCTAATATGATAACTTATGGGACGTTGTTAGTTTTTACGTATCGATGTCTAAAAGTTCTCGAAAAACGATCATATACGACGTGATCTTTCCAGACGCCATTTTCAGCAAAATACTTCTAGTCATGTTCCCAAAATCTATTGCTACGAAAATATGCCGATTTCTGAACTTTTCGAAAATCTCTCTTCGTCGTTAATCGAAAATATTTAATTTTGTGAAAACTAATTGACTGTTTAATTCAACGTATATTTTTTCAAAGCTAAGAAGATAGTTCTCATTTCAACCAAATTTGTTGAACACCATTCTGGCCTTCCAGAAAAAAATAAGAAGAATTGGTTCCAAATTCAACATAAAAACTGTTTCAAAAAACACAAAATGATTTGAGATCCATTCTAACCAGAACGAAACCAATGAATGGGATACAAAAATAAAAAAATTGTGTTTACAATATTACCTGTACGTATATGTGAAAAACATTATACAGGAGAGACATCAAGACCTTTAGAGATAAGAAAACGGGAACATAAGAACAACATTAAAAATAGAGACATTACAAGATCACAAATCGCTGATCATGTATGTTCAAAACGGAGATCATATGATGAACTGGATCCACACAAAGATCCTAATGACGGAACCTGATAATATAAGGGGAAATTGAGGAATCCATATGTATTTTGTTAGATGAAGTAGATAATTTGGCCAATTGTTCTGTTGGAATAGATTGTAGATCGTAGATTTGGATTGATTTATTGAAGCTTTGAAAAAAATCTTCGAATATCTATAATACACTACTGGAAAAAATTAAAGGATCAAAAAAAATTCCAATTTTTTCGGCAATTTTCAACAGCCGTAACTTTGAGAGGAATGGTCGTACAAGAAATCGATTTCTCAGCAACCAATGATCGCACCAAAAATTAAGGAGGGTTTCAAGACCTTAAAGAACTCCCATTAGTGAACAACCATTGCTTTATTCATAGAAATTTTTTTTCTTTATGTCGCATCAATATAAAAATTTAACAAAAAGGGCTTTTGGTGGTTTCTTGGAAAATCTACCGCTTGATTGAAAATGTTGAGGAAACCAATATGTTAAGTGTGACTTTCACAGTTCAATATGTTGGTAAAAACCTCACGAAGAGGCAACTCATTCAAGCGAGCAGTTTTTTGTTTGGTTCGATTGAATTTTGAAAAAATAAGGAATCACGTTTTTTGCTCTGGGACATATAATCTTTAAAAAGACAAAAAAAAATTTTCTCGAGCTTTTTAATTGCAGAAAGTACATAAATTTCAAAAAAAGAAAAATAAAATAAACTAAGATAAAATTTTTATTAATTTAATAACGGGTATTGCCCACCCTGTTTTCCATTTGAAGACCGTATCTCGGTGAGAAGTGGACGTATTGAGATCAAAAAAAAATAAATTAAGCTGAATTAACAAAGTATCTCATCATTATAACGATATGCAAAAATAAAATTTTCACGCTCGTAGACAAGAAAAATAAAATGGTAAAATTTTGAGAATTCTTTTGTTGCTGATTTTTTATCATTACTCGAAAACCACTGAAACTTGAAATTTTTGAAGTTCTAATCCAAAAACTAGACGCTTGGAGCTACAATTTCCTTTTTTTAAATTTCTTGTACGACCATTCCTCTCAAAGTTACGGCATGTTGAAAGTTGCCGAAAATTGGAATTTTTTTTTATCCTTTAATTTTTTTCCAGTAGTGTAGATAGATAGAGCGATAGAGCAGTAGTTCCTACTATCGTTTCCTCGAAAAATTAGATCAAAAAAAATATTTCAAATTAACCTACTCTCTATTTTATCAACTGGTATTCTCTACCTAAATGTGCATACGCACAGAAGAACCATGGTGGTCTACGGTCAATACACCCAAAACGAGTCTCCAAAACCTGACATGTTATTTACAGTAAAATTGGCTGATAAGTTGTAGCGATTTGTTTAGACTAGACGGATATTCTGTGGGTCATTTAGGAACGTCCATAGGTTGCAAATTCCGCACAGAAATGATTAATGGCGTATATCAGATACCAGCGTGACATATTTGGTTTTTTTATTACTAAACAAATTTTCGGCTGTTTGTTCTCATGGTAACCTATGGTTGGTAGGTAATTCGGGACAAAATTGCAAGCTCATGCTCAGCATATTTGTAACAGACCTTTCTTTTTGGTTTGATAAACGTGATATCCTTCAAAAATTGCTACGATGCTGTTTTATTGTTATGACTACTTTCTAGCAGTCATAAAATGATCATTTTTTGTTATTACGTCATATTGTTCGATATATAGGGTGAATCTGATAACAACGGAAAAAATGAAACCATTTTATGAAAAAGGGTTCACATAAAGTAGTTCCGAAAATGCATTGTTTCCAATATACACGGTGTTGAAGTTTCATTCAGAAACTGACTAAAAAGTGTTACGCCACTATCTTAAACTAACATTTATTTTTTATTTTTCGTTCAATTTGCACCAAAAAATCTCTTCTGTCTTTTTGGTGGGGCGGCAGTTTTCATGTTAATAAAATAATTAATTTAACGTGACGTTCGAAAGGGTTTTCCAACAGAGGTGTTATTTTGAATAGCCCGAATTATGTTTTGTGGTTCAAAACGAGATTTTTAAAAAGACAATTTAATTCAAAATAAACGATACGTTACAAATGGGTTTTATGTCAAGACTAACTCTATACAATACAAATGACCTGTATATATCTATTCGTGGATGCCACCGTAGTCATCTCCTGGAAGTGACGCGTCAGCAGTTCCTATGGAAAGATGCGAAGGTGCAGCGGTAGACAATTCCGGATAGAATTGTAACTCCCGCCATTTCGGTAGATGTCCTGTTGAAGCTGCCATTTTTTCATATTTGACGAGTAGAAACTACGCCATTAATAAAAATGGAACGTATACACGCTCCAAGAACGCATTGAAATTCACTATAAAGATGGTGAAACTTGGCAGAGACGATTTGTAAAACTCGAACATCTTTGGGTCGTCGTGAAGCACCTTGTCGGACCGCAATAAAGAAACTGGAAGAAAATTCGAGCTGTTGGGACAAGTTAGTGATGTGAAGAATAAAACCCGTGCAATGTCGCTCAGACAGTCGAGAATATTGCTGCTATAGCCGAAAGTGTTGAAGAAAACCCAGGTTTGTCCATTCCTCGTCGTTCTTTGGAATTAAAGCATTTCACACGTATTTTGCATAAATATTTGGGTCTTAAGGCTTATGAAGCTCATTAACACAAGAACTCAAGCCAGCAGATCATCAACCATTGATTTTTGCGGGAAAGTTTCCAGAACTTGTTATCTCTCGAAGAGGTGGTACAATGGGCCACCGATCTTGTGATTCAACACCTTGTGACTTCTTCCTTTGGCCCACGTGAAAGAGAAGGTCTACGCCAATAGCCCACGTCGATTCAAGACCCTCAAAGATGAATTCCTGAGGCTATCGAGGACATAGGGGTAATTTGCCTGTTATTATTTTTCACTATTAACGGCATAGGGCTTCTTTATAATGAATTAAACATTCGATCATTTATGTTGAAAATGGCCTTTTTTCTTTTGATTTCAACATAACACACCTCTTATTGGAAAAACCCTTCACTATAAATACGCGTAAAGATGTTTCATTTTCTTACATATACAAACTGCAAAAAAGACAGAAGAGATTTCACAAATTGTCACAAATTCAACACATAATTAATAGTTTGGAGTATCTCAGTGGCATACCACCTGTTAAGTCAGTTCTTAAGAAAAATTTCAACAATACCGAAAATTCGAAAATAGGAGCAGGGCTTCAAAAATTCAAACGAATATTAAGAAAAGAGACCCAGTCTCATAAACATAAGACCCCAATCTAGTTTACTTCTCCTCATTTAACAAAACCCTAGAGTAAGTACAGAGATTTCCTTAACCTCATAAAACAAAATATGACTAATAATACCATGACACTTGAGAGGGCCTTCAAATTCCTTTATTTTCTTTTGAACGAACGAATCGATTTGAGGAGTTGTCGAAGATAGATTTGTTTAGCACCCCATAAACATCATAAATGTCCCTTCAGTCAATTGCCCTGTGAGTGAATAAATGTGTGAAACCGCATTGTACCTATGTTGAAAAAGGTGTGACAAAAATATGGGTGTATCTTACAATGTTGCAATTTGCACCATTGTGACTTCATAAGAAATAATATACTCTATATAAAAAAATTCAATTGTGGCTCGTTAGTCTCGATACAACTCGAGAACGGCTGAAAGGATTTTCTTATCTTGGTCTTGAAATGTTCGTGGAATCTAGGGATGGTTTTTAAAAGGTAAAAAAATTCATTCTCGGCCAAAAAAAACACAATTTGGCCATAATAGAGTGCAGTTCGATGCAAAATGAATGAATTTGAATTCCATGTTGAAAACACACCTCTTAAATGAAGCAAATTCTCCCTGTAACGAAATATTCAAAGAACATGGGTGGGTTTTTTCCGAAATTTTTTCCGGACGTACATAATAATCCCGACTTAAACTAAATCATTACGGCGGGCAGAAAGATCCTTCTGAAACAGTTTTAAATACAACCCCTGGCTGTACGGTTTCAATCTAAAAAAACGAGAGTGTGAAAAGTTTTGCGAAAATGTCTAGAAGGAAGTGCTTTTTTGAATGATAAAACTTAAATTTATCAGTGAAGTCGACCAACTGGAGTGCAGGTGAGAATTCGAAGTACAGGTAGAGTGGGTCATTTTGGTCACATATTTTGTACGGCATTCTTACCATCGATAGATCCGTGAAAAATAATAAGAAAACGCGTAGCGCCGTAAAAAAATGGGGAGCCATAAGGGCGAAATTTTTTTTTTATTTCCGACAATTACCAGGGTGAATTTGGTCAATTTTTTGTACGGCATCTGTGTCATACTATTTCAATACTGCTTCTAATCCATTATTCCGCAACGCCGTACAAAATCATACGACAAGGGAAAGAATCTAGGTTGCAATCCCCTCTCTTTCGTAGTCCAGGGGGTGATTTGACACAACATGAAATAAATTTATTTTGAAACTATTTTAGCAAAGATAATATTTTTTCATATGCCGTTTTAGTTTGGTTGGTCCAAAGGGGAAAAAAAGAAAAAAATCCATTTATTTGTACTAATTTTCATAGTCTTTTCGTGATTGTAGGTTCCTAGTTTTTAAAACTATGTTGAATATGGGTTTGTATACTATCCATTTATACCAAAATATAGACATGTTGTCACTGATAATTCTAAAATACAACAATTTTTGAGAAGTACTCATGACCTGAAGTTAGCAGACCCCTTGTCACATGATTTTGTACTGCAAACTTCAGTGTCCTGAGTACTCTCAAAAATATGTTGTATTTTGGAATTATCAGTGACAATATGTCTATATTGATGCTGAGTCTTAGAACAAACCATTCTAGAGTCTTGCGAGATAGAAAGCACAAAGATCAGGCCTACAAATCCAACAGGAAAATGCAGATGTGCGTGTAAACATGGCGCAGTTACGTGCAACACAAACGCAAGTCAAGAAATGAAAGGAATCAACAAAGAAGATTTGAACGAAGAGAAGGGCGCAGATTTTTAGTCTACAGACGCACAAACCAAACACCAAAACCAGAAAAGTAGAAAGTATTTCCTACCTTATGTAGATTAATGACAACACAAAAGTTAGCTGGCCAGCTAGTTCCATAATAAAAAGAAAGATTCCATTTTAGTTTTCTTATATAATGATGTTTCATGAAATTCATATTTAGATCCTTGTTCATTCATTATAATATACTTAGACATTGTAACAAACAATTAGCAATACTAATTACGATGCTCATATTATCGATAATTTATTATCTTCATATAATATTATGTCTGTATTGAACAATTTGCAACACACTTTCATATACATATATACCTATAGAATGTAGGCACGTAGCTGCTATCATAGATATATCTCGAGAAGTTATCGCTGGCTTTATATAGGAATTGATACTGAAATAAATTTTATCATTGCATTATTATCGTAAAATCTCTGTGGCCAACGCTAAGAGCATCCCTGATTACTATTATGATTAACTTATACGCCCACATACTGAAATAAAAGAAGAATAATTGCAGATTGCAGTTGGAAAGGATCAATAAACATCATTGATGAGTGAATCATAGAGGTATCAATAATAGAAAGAGGAAAATATTCCTGGCTTTTGTACATCCCCCTCAAAATAGAATATTTATGACATAATTATACAAGGTGTATCTGAATTGGGGAGAAGATTTGGGGGGGTGATTCTTCAGATCAATTTATTGAAAAAATTTCCCTGTCACCTTTCAGTAATTCTAAAGATCTAAGTCACTATGTGACTTAACATTTGAAAATCGAATTCCATTTCAGAATACAATGAACCAATGAGTTATCTGGGATCTTCTAGATGTACTTTGCTACAACATAACGAATTAGAATTACAGTGGAACTTCCCTATAACGAATGTCTGTATAACGAATTCTCTGTAAAACGAATTAGTGAATTACATGTTAAAAACACCATTTAAAACGAAGTAAATTCCCTCCATAATAAATATTCAAAGAACATCACTTTTTAAATGGATGTTGGTAAGAAGTTATAAGGGTGGGTTTTTTCCGAAATTTTCCGGACGTACGTAATAAATACCGACCTCAAACTAAATCATTACGGCGGGCAGACATCCTTCTGAAACAGTTTTGATAAACCCCTGGCTTTGGTTTCAATCTAACCATTACGCTAGTGTGAAACTGTGAAAAGTTGTGCTAAAATGTCTAAAAGCAAGTATTTAGGTTGAATGAACTTAAATTTATATCAGTGAAGTCGACCGCGACATTGCCGACTATAGAAACAAAATTTTCTGTATAACGAATTTTTTGACGGATTTAGCTCTTTCGTTATAGGGAAGTTCCACTATTTTAAATAATTTCAGACATTCAGAGTCACAAAGGTAGATACGCAATATTTCAAAATGACCTTTCATCCAGGGTCGCAATAATTCAAGAAAAAGTATAGATTTAAACTTCCTACTACTAGGTATATTATGATAATTTTCGAAACCACAACTGAATTAATGAGACTCATTGCAACGAGAACGAAATTAAATATCATCGAATAGTGAAATACGATCTAGTTTGTTGAATTAAGCAAAGAAACATGCTGCGTTCACCCAGTGTAAATACATTAAATTTCGAATATAAATACATTCGGTACTTTGTGACTCGCCTGGATTCCAAGACTTACGGTTATGACACTGTCGAGAAAAATTGGGAAGAGCGAATTTAATATGAAATATACCGGGCATCTGCTGACAGTCGCCAGATGTAGTTTCCGGAAACCTTGTTATTTCTGACATTAATAAGTAATGGCGGCCGAACTAGTAAACAACTATATATATTCGAAATTATTATAAATCGCCAGGCAATTCATTGATTAATTTTTCATAATTATTATTTCATTCATTATTTTTTGTGTCATATGTACCGGGTTTTTCACTATAATTTGACCACCCCTTTAACTTTGTTTCAAAGAGAGATACAGAGAAATTTTTCATACAAAAATTTCACGAAATCGACTGAGGTTACACAATATAAATTAACATAATGGAATATGTACAGGGTGGCCAACATATTGATGGCAACTTCATTTTTTCGAACGGAACACCCTGTATATTTTTCCATGTTTGGCTAGCTCTTCTTTCCCTGTAACACATGTTGGTCTATCTCTATTATTCTGAGCACCACAGAGTTTAAAATTTTAAGAACAACCTGGCAAGATCTCTAATCATTTTACAAGTGGCAAAGTGCGTTTACTGAAAATGCTCATTTTTGGAGTTATGATAACGTCAATAGGAAGATATACAGAGTGAACAACATTGAATACAACCATATTTTTTCAAATGGGACACCCTGTCCTGTATATTCTTCCTTTTTTGATAGGCTATTTCCCGATCTCGAATATAAATGCGTATGTGGATGTGGAATACCTACGAAATTCTTTATATCCAAACAATCTACTTAAAAGTATTATTTTAGAATGAATACTTAACACTTACCAATGAAAAATGATAGACTGTGGTACTGTGGTAGTATGGTGGATAATACATCAACTAAAGAAATTGCTCGAAATGACCTCCTTCATTAATACACATAGTTCATATCGTTTGTCTCAAGTTGTTTAGGACTATTTTTGATAGCATTATTAGGCTCTGATTCAAGTCAGAAATTAAAGCTTCAAATTTATTTCTAATCATTACAATAATTACATTATTCTTTGTGCGTTGACGCGATCAGTTTCCGAATTATGGGTTTAATATTGGTTGATTTTATATCATTAATATTATTATCCGCTTTCATTGATTATCATTATTGCTAAAGTAAAATTTATTCCTTCAGGAACGGCTATAAAACGTGTCCAACGGTGTCGAATCGGGACTATTTGGTGGCCAACAGTGTGTGACATTACCAATCCAAAGATCAAATTGGCCACTCAAATATTCACGAACTTCCAAAACGCTGACAGATGGTTCTTGAAATTTGAAACTCTGTGGTGCTCAGAATAAGGAAGATCGACCAACGTGTGATACATATTCGAAATCAGGGAAAACGAGGCTAACCAATATAGAAAAAAATATACACGGGCGTTCCATTTGAAAAAATGAAGTTGCCATCAATATGTTGGTCACCCTGTATATATTTCAGTTTCTGGACTCATATCAAAAAACCTCAGTTGATTTCGTGAAACTTTTATACGAAACATTTTTTTGTATCTCATTAGTAACAAAGTTAAAGGGGGGTAAAATTATAGTGAAAACCCGTAAAGGGTGGACTAATGGAACTTGAGGATACGGAAATTCAATTGAACAAAACTCATGCAAATATTGATTTGTATAGTCAAATTATTTTTTCATCATCTAGTAAAATACAGTGATACTATAACGAGAGCGATAAATCCGCAAAAAGTTCGTTTTAAATAAAACTGATAAATTTAAGTTTATCATTCAAACTTAAGCACTTCCTTCTAGACATTTTCGCACAACTTTCACAATAGCGTAATGGTTTGATTGAAACCAAACAGCCAGGGGTGTATTCAAAACTGTTTCAGAAGGATCTTCTGCCCGTCGTAATGATTTAGCTTGAGGTCGGGATTATTACGTACGTCCAGAAATTTTAGAAAAAAACCACCCTTATAGGCCTTAACCCTTCTTACCATATCAATCTTTGAGTATTTCGTTATAGAGAGAATCAACTTCGTTTTAGAGGGTTTTTATCATGGCATTATTATTCAAGGAGCAATGTCTTGTACGAAACTCGTTATATAGACGTTCGTTAAGGGAAGTTTCACTGTATTTTGTTTTTGTCGCTTGTACCGATACATAAAAAGCAACCTTCGAGTTCATTCTCAAAGATAAGATAAATTGGTGTTCTGCTGACATGAAAAGTCTCAATATTTATCCACAAATCAAAAATGTTAACCATTATCCGTTTCATTCTTCACTTTAAGTGCGTTCGCTTGAAGGGATTTCTGCCTCATGGCCAAGTTTGCACATGAAGAAAAATTATAATGCAATAATTCTTCTGAACATATAAATCATTACGCTTCTGGGCATGCAATGAATAAAATTTATGCGCGCATTTACGCCAAACATTTCATGCTTTGCCTGCAATTTTTGCTGTAAATGGGTGTAATGTGAGAAATACTGTCAATAAAATAAAAACCATAATTTAGGTGTTTGCAGACAGAAACCCCGACAGATGTTTTTTTATCAGGTGTGTGGGAAATTATGCGGTAAGAATTTATATTATGGTGTCTTATTTCCGTTCATAACTGGGCAGTAAAAATTGTAATGAATTAGAGTCGTTCCGATATTTATGTTCTTGCAGATGGCTCAGAATGAGTTATCAATTACTTGTGGTTATATTTTTCATTTCAATAAGTGTCAAGTGCGGAGCAGTAAAAATTACCACTATTTTATTAGCTTCAACTCCAAATAATTTTTTTTCAATTTATGAACGTAATATTTTGATTTCAAGACTGGAAATTGGTATTTGAATAACACCCGAAAAAATGAAAGGGGTGATTCCTCGTATCATTTTATGATAAAATTGTTTAAATAAAATGTAAGTCTGGAAATGCATTGTTTCCAAGATACAGGGTGTTGAAGTTTCATTTAAAAACTGACTTAAAGAAAGTGGTACGCGCATTGAAATATTGTAAACTTACTATTCTTTCCAAATTCTTCGTTCAGTTTGTAACAAAAAATCTCTTCTTTTCTGTTCTGCTCTGCCTTTTTTCGTGTGAAGCAACGTTTTGAGTACTAGATAAAACATTTTAATGTGCGCTGTTTCATCTTCTAACATAAAAACGACGCGAAAAAAGGAAAAGAGATTTTTTTGCCACTAATTTAACCAAAATTTAAAAATAATTGTAAGTTTAAAATATCTTATTAGGTTACCAGCTTTTCAGTCAGTTTTTAAGTAGAACTTCAATTCACCCCTGTTGTTCCTGTATCTTGGCAACCTTTTTTCACCAAAACACCTTGAGTTTGAAAATATATTGATGTATACTCAATGCCATAACATACTAATATAAGCCAGAATGAGGATAATTACCATAAATGTTTCCTTTCAGTTCTTAACATACCTGAATGGAATAAAATAATTGAAAATTTGGAATTTAGAAGTTCGATGTACCGGGTGTCCTAATTCGTTGTCTAGTGAGGGATCTCAGACCCGATGAGCTAGAACAAAATGAATGGCACATTTTTGCGCTCGTTTTTTTGAGAATTAATATGGCGAAAACCGCAACCTTCTAGTCAAACCGTTTTCGAGCTATTAGAGGAAAATTGGAAAATGGCGTCAAATGAAAACTTCTCATAACTTCTTCATTATTGAAGTTATAAACATGAAACTAAAACATTATACAGGCACTATTTTCAGTAGAATTATTGAAGTTATCAATTTTTCTTCATTACAGTTTTTTCTAGCTCATCGGGTTTCTGAGATCCCCTCACTAGACAACGAATTTAGGACACCCGGTACAGTGGCGGTAAGCGAAATGTGAACGACTTTTCAGAACATATGTATGTGGCTTTTTTCAGTTAGTGAGGCTTCAACACATAATAGTTATATTCTGAAAAATTACATTATTATTGATTTGAAGTGGCGTCCGAAAACCATGGTTTTTACAATGGACACATATGAATGGAGCCGAACTACAATTGGAAAAAAATCGTTCACATTTCGCTTGCCGCCACTGTATTTAGAAATTTGGGTACCTCAGTGGACCTATCGGTAAAAATTAATTATCTGAACAAAATATTTAAAATCATATGTAGCATTATCTACCTTCTTTTCGATATCTGGGTCATTTGTTTTAGAATATTCACGACCCAAATATAGTCGGTTCACGAAAGTTTGAGCCGTCGGTTGGCCATGACAATTTGGCATATTACAATGTGTACATTAAAATTTCAGGTTATTAGTTCATTTTCTAGTCAGATTTGATACACAATGTTGTCAATATAACATAGAGTTCTCTGATAACTCGCAAGCTCGTCGGACGAGGCCGGGTACATCGGCAACGTTGACTTTGTGTTTCACGTTATGACAGCAAATACTGCCAACTTCAGATTACCAAACACAAACGCCTACTATGCGCACAAACACCACAGAAATATCCTGACACGTCTAGATGAAAATATTTTCAGAAGTTGTTTAACGATGCTATTTTCCTAGCATAAGCGTTCGTTTTTGCAAAAGTGGATCCAATTTCATACAATTATGAAATTAACACCTCAGCTTACGTAGCGAGCATCAAGTCTCATCTTTATGCATTACGGGCTATAGAGTGTATGTAAATTGGCCATAATTTCCACGGCTTCTTTTAGTAGGCAATAAATCAATTAAATGAAAGGCTTCAATCTCGTAAAACTGCATCGCTTTTTCCCGGATGAAGTGTGATCGGTTCATCGAGGTTCCTTTTGATGGTTTGGTATGTAGTCTGTTTTGAAGAGCGTACCTATAGTCCGTTCACAAAGTTTGAGCGCATAGTAGGCGTTTGTTTATTTATCTGAAGTTGGTATTATTTGCTGTCATAACGTAAAATAAATCAACGTTGCCGATGTACCCGGCCTCGTCCGACGAGCTTGCGAGTTATCAGAGAACTCTATGCAATATTGACAACATTGCGTATCAATCTGACAAGGAAATAAACAACCTAACCTAAAATTTTAATATACACAGTGGAATATGCCGAATTTCCATGGCCAACCGACGGCTCACACTAACGTGAACGGACTATATGTGTGAATATAAGAAACGTTTTGAGCGCTCGTTTTACTTAAACGAGTGCTATATCGTTCTGCCCAATTCTCTGTAATTTTCGAATTTTGAGAGCCGAAAATTTGTCCAAACTATAGGGTTTCGAACATCCCTGCTGACGAATTCGTGGTCAAATTTCAATTCTGTCCGAGGGGGGCCGGCTGGCTCTAAGCGCGATAACTTTTGAAGGGATGATCCTAAAGACTTGGGATTTTTCAGTGGTTAGTTGGCTCCCCCAATACCACGGTCAATTTCGTTAACCACCCAATTCGTACAGGGTGTTCCATAAAATATGGTCATTCAAAATTTCTGCTCCTGAATATCTCAGACAAAACGGAACCAATCGAAATGAATTTTGCGGCAACATGCAAAATACTCATAATGAGCCTCATGCAAAATTTTGCGGCCATAGTGTTTAACAAACCTAAGAAAACTCAAGTGGAATGCTGAAAAGGAAGAATCTTTATATTTCCATAACACGATATCCGATTCGAGTGAAGTTTATTTTTATGAATGAAGACTGATATGCTTGATGTTCATATGCCGAAATTTCAAGAGAATTGCATCATCAGAAGCGAAATTAAATTCGATATTTAGGATGAAATACCACTATTTAAATCTATGGGAGATGATTACCCCTTCAGTAGGGTCCTGTAGCGGTCTAGAAGAACAGAAGATTCGAAAATCATCACTTGGAATGCCAAACCTAGTTTAAAAACAACCTCCTGGCCCAAGAGCAAGAATTAACGTATTTTGTATCTGGATATTGAAGGTATTTATGCGAATAGTTTTAAGTTTCAATTTCGTAAAAACGGCGATGGCGGGGCTTTTTTCTAACTGAGGTTTTTTCCTGTGCTCTGGTATCATACGACAGAATAGTATGGTACCACCCACGCTACTCGGCCGCCACCCCCGTTTTTTGCAAACAAACTCAGCTGGCCTTTTTTTTGTTTCATGTATTGTATTTGTTAGCTCTCAATTCAAAAGAAAATATATATTCAGAACCATAGATTTTAATTCTTTTAATTGTCGAGTTTTTGCATATTCCAGTTCTCGAAGCATTTCCAGGATATTTACTAAGTATCAATCTCAGATCGAGCCATTGTGAGGAGGAGATTGGAAGGATAGGGAGGTGTGGCGATCAAAATGCGGATGCGGCATAGGCTGTAGGACCCCCGCCAATATATGTATATATCATCTCAGGTCCTATACAAACTTTGAGGTAATAGCATTATTGTTCCCTGCTCTCCATGATTTTGAGCAACTAATTGTCATATTTTCTCATATACCATATTGATTTCCCAGTAACGCACAACAACTTTCATTCAAACGATGTTGAAGGCAAAAGCTCCTTCCTATAAAACACCTGAGAGTCTATCACGGTTGGTAGCAGTGGAAATCACGCGTTCCCATCGTAAACTATCGGGTTCAGTATCGGAAGAAATCTTTATCAGAAAGACAAATTTGCTTTTCGTGTTCTAATCCCAGCGTATTCGAAAGGAAAATAAATTATACGGTAATAAAATTAATCACCTTCGCATCTCTTTGACTTGTGACTCGGTTCCTGATTTGGACGAAATGCGGTATTATGTACACAAGGAGCGGGTTTTTCCCATAATGCAATTATGTAAGTGGGGGACACGGTCCAAGAGATATGGTAATTTTCTCTTCGCGATTGGTCGTGGAATAATTTCTCTAGTTATATGAACACGGTGTATTCGATATGTTGTGAAATATGCAGCCATCATATGAAAAATGACTAAATTTTGGACCAGACATTCTTCACGCGCATATACAGTGTGTTGGTCATGACTTAGCGTAATTTAAGGCCATCAAATATACCTATAATTATCGACAAAAACACCCAAACTTGGAAGTTTACCCCCTTAGTTTTGGAGTACCACCCCCCATTTTAAATTTACTTTTTTTTATTTTCGTTGACCCTTCCAAATGATATCGATTTATTTTTGGACATAAAGGTCCTACAGATGTAAAAAATGTTTTTTGAAAGATGATACTACCACCCCTTTCATTGAAGTATAACAATATAAAACATCAACTTGAAAACGGCATAAAAAAATTGTTTGAAAAAGTTCATAGTGAAAAATATTTACTGATTTCTCAGTAAATCCGCAATAGTAAAGAACTAGCACATTGAAGTATGTTTTTTTTTAATGATTTTACACTGTATATACAGTGGAACTTCCCTATGACGAACTTCTGCATAACGAATTTCGTACAAGACATTGCACCTCGAATCCAAATTCCATGTCAAAAACACCCTCTAAAGCGAAGCAAATTCTCTCTATAACGAAATATGCAAAGAACTTCACTCTTTGAAATTTGAATGGGTATTGGTAGAGGTGTAAGAGTGGATTTTTTTTCGAAATTTTTTCCGGACGTACGTAATAAATTCCGACCTTAACTAAATCATTACGGCGGGCAGAGAGAGATCATTCTGAAACAGTTTTAAAAATCAGCCTAGGCAGTTTGGTTTCAATCTAACTATTACGCTAGTGTGAAAGTTGTGCGAAAATGTCTGAAAGGAAGTGCTTAAGTTTGAATGATACATTTAAATTCATCAGTGAAGTCGACCGCGACATTGCCGACTATAGAAACATTTTCTGTATAACGAAATTTCTTTTATAACGAATTATTTTGTGGATTTAGCGCTTGCGTTATAGGGAAGTTCCACTGTATATAGATATACTATATTCTTTTAAATCAGGAGCTAACATAATACAATACATAAAACAAAATAAAAATCCCCAACTGAGGTAAGTGCAAAACGGAGTACCATACTATATTTTCGTATGATACTAGAGCTCATGGAAAAACCCCAGTAGAAAAAACCCTGTCTCGCCGTTCCAACAAAAAATAACACTTAAAAACTATTCCAAATTGATGGATTCCTTCTTTATTTAGTCCAAACGATAACTCTCTCCAAGATGCCCTCGGAATTCTGAATCTGAAACGAAGAAATCGAAGCAGAAAAAAAGGAACAGAAAAATGAAATGATTGAATCGATTTAAAAAATTAACAACCCAATTCAAAAACGACTCTGTAACTTCATGTATAGCCCTAAAGCCATCATAAAGTTTAAATATTTGACAATTATTTATCAGATGTTCTATAGTCTCCTCTGCTTCTCGCATTCGAAACTAGGACTTTCAACTGAATTCCACTTGAAAAGCATGCTATTACAACGGCCATGACCTATTCTTATAATACGATTAAGAACAGTCCAAATTTTCCTTGTAAAATCAAATCCAGGAACTTTTATTTTTCACGTGAAACCTTAATATTTTTTTCTTTGAGCGCCATTAACTTTAATGGGAAAATATGTCGTACGATATTAAACTGCAATTCTTTTTATCAAAAAAAACATACTTGATAATCAATATAACTTTTCCGATGAAGTTATTATTTCTGGGTATCGCTGCTCAATATGAAGTTGGCAGACCCTGAAAAAAGACCAACATACAGAGTGTTTGGTAATTTGATGTGATTTTCGGGAAGGTATATGTATACTATACGTACATTTGAGCAGAAATACGTCTTGTGAAGTAATGTTGAAAATCTGTAGTTACGATGATATGGCGATTTTCCCACTTTTTTGAAATTTTCAGCTTCGTTATCGAAAATACATAATTGATTTTTGGGAAAATGACTTGACTGTAAATATTCGAAGAATGTTTTTTTCAAAGATAAGGAGCTGGTCCTCATTTTCAATGAAAAAGTATTCACTAAAATTCTGATAACCTGAGATTCACAAGGCATAAATAGCAGCACCATGTTTTTTCTCATTAAATCTTCAAGAAAGAATTGAGAATAAGGTACTCGAAAAAAGTACAAATGTAAGGAAAAAAACTTTCCTGTTTCGTTAAGCATTTTGAAAAAGTACATACGCCCTTCATGCAATCGAAAACTACGACTGGAAAACCGAACAGGTAACAGACTTTTTCCAGTATTCAGGTATCCTATGCTCCCCTATTTCCCTAGTGAAATAGAGGATATCTGAATGACTATAAAAAGTCTGTTACTTGTTTAGTTTTCCTGCATAGTTTTCAATTGAATGAGGTAATTATTCACGATGTACCTTTTTGAAATGCTAACGAAACAGATTTTTCCTTACGGTTGTACACCAAGTTCATAATAACTTTTCTGAGTAATTCACAATTCTTTCTCATCAAAATTTTATGAGGAAAAATGATATTTGATCAATTATACACGATTCTTATCCTATGATAAATTTGTCGGTATGTCGAATACACTATTGACTCAAAGAAACTCTCCTTAACCTTGGTGGTCTGAAAGAATCTGGATAATCTCAACAGGGAGTTTTAATTTTCGTGAGAAATCCCCATAAAGAATGTTACAAGGTTTGACCCACTCCTGTTTTTACACAAGACATCCTTCTTTGAATCAGTAGAACCTTTCGTGATATGGGAAAGTAAATAAATTGGTATGATATCTTGACGGTACTCAACCCTTTCCAGGAAACGTAATTAAAAGTACCCTTCTACATGGGAAAATGTCCACTGAAAAAAAGAAAAGAAACCAATATCAATCACATGTGAATATTGAATTCAAATCAGTTTTACCTTATTAAGGGATGTACCTGATACAAGTCCATCAAAAATACACAACTAATTTCATAAGGGTATTTTGTTATGAACTTATCATAGAATATAAAATGAAAATGAATCATTTATAAAAAATTAAGATATGGAAAAACATCAATGAAACGACATAATTGCAAGCAAATATAAGTGTAAAAATACATTTATTCTTTTGATTTTTGAGCGATCGTTCTACTTAAACCAGTGCTTTATCGTTTTTTTTCAAATGTCTCTAATTTTCGAATTTAGAGCCGAAAATGTTCTCAAACGATAGGGTTCGCCTTCCTGATGACGAATTCATAGTAAAACTCAATTCTCAGGGTGAGTTCGGTTCCAAAATGCCCGGTTAAGTTCGTTTAACCAGCCAAAACGCTCAGAGAGTTCCATAAAATATGGCGATTCAAAATTTCTGTTCTTCCATATCTTAGACAAAACAAAATCAATTGAAATGAAATTTTGCGGCCACATGCATGATTCTCATAACGAGGCAACATTTTGTAGTCATAGTATTAACAGAAACATAGAAAGTTCAATATTTTCATAACAAGATATCCTATTCGGGTGAAATTTATTTTGTGAATGAACATTGATATATTGAATGTTCATGCGAAATTTCAAGAGGATCGCATCATCTGAACCATAGAATTTAATTTTTTTAATTATTGATATTTTACATATTTCATTTTTTGAATAATTTTCCAGAATATAATTCCGATGGTGCTGAGATTCTATTATTTGCTAAAATGCATAAAAATATTCTCACAGAATTGCTTCATCACATAATAAAGCAATTAACATTTCCATTACTATCCAATATTGTAAAAACATTCATCATTCGTAGGTTTGCACGTGTTACTACTGAGGAAGTTTTAATTACTTCGATGCTAATTACTTGATGTGAATAATTATGAAAAGAAATAGCATTGCCGGTTATTATTCGTCATCAATCTATCCAAAGAGCTTTTTATTCTATCTTTGAACGGGGAAAAATGGAAAAATCAAATCAAAACGCTGATATTTCATTAATAATGCGAAAAAAAGATAATAGAGTCATGAATAAATCAAGAGCTAATTATACAGTTACTTTGGTATTTCTAATCGTTTTGTGATTAGCGTCAACTGCCAATAGCAGAAACTGATGGATTATGATTAGTAAATTGCAGTTTTTCACCGAAAAAATTATTTATAATACATATCATTGAATTTACTTCAGAAGTGAATTTCACCTTCATCAAGGAATTTATCTTGAAGGATTGAGTTGCGGTAAGTGAATTATTCAGGAATTTTTAGATAAGGAAAGAAAACATGCATCACATAGATTTACAGCTGTTTCCCTTAGAAGACAGACATTTTTTGCTGAGGTTTTTTAGCGATTGTTCACTTAACGAGTGCTATATCGTTTTGCCCAAATGTCTGACGATAAATTTCGAAGGGATTGTCCTAGAGACTTGAGATTTTCAGGGCGACTTCGTTCCATATGCCACAGTTATATTCGTTAACCAGCAAAATCGTGCAGGTGTTCCATAAAATATGACATTCAAGAGTTTTTTCTTAGTATCTCAGACAAAACGACAAAAACAATCGAAATGAAATTTTGCGCCACATGCAAGATGTTCCTAGTAAGCTTCATACAAAATTTGTGGCCAAAGTGTTTACAGAACCATGGAAAATTCAATGGAATATTGAAAAGAAAAATCTTTTATTTTTATAACAAGATATACGATTCGAGTGAATTTATTTTGTGAATGAAGATTGATATACTGAATGTTTATTCAGAATTCAAAAGGATCGCATTATCAGAAATGCAAAATAAATTTTTTTCTCAAACCATCAAGAAATGTTGACATTTTTGTATTATTTTCTGGAGCAAAAGTCACCATTCCCTTACCGTACAAAAATTCACTCGTTACTTAGTAACACTTTTAATCCTAGGATTAAAACGCTACTTTTATCCTAGGACTAAAAGTAATTGCTTTGACGTCTACTTGACAATCACTGTCATGATAGTACGTGTTCAAATTTATAACCAAATATTAACGATTTTTGACTAAAAACCAATTTTATTGTAGTTTTGACTTGGTTTGAGAAAAAATAGTATACAGGGTTTTCCTTTTAAGTTGGCCTATTAGACGTTTTAGGAGAACTAGGAATTTCGTTCTAAAATTTTTGGTGCAGCCCTGAGGGTGAAGGACTCTCGCCTAAAATATTTTCAGTCGACAGTGTTGCCACGTTATCTCAAAGCATATCTACTTTCTTATTCAAATGGCTCTACCTATATTTTCATTTATGTATCGATTCAATACCGAATTTGCAGTATAACCCACTAAAAAAATTTTCTCTGCTATGCACTGTTGCCAAGTAATCACAAATTCCTGAAACTTTTGGCATTTGCATTGCCAGTTTGGAAATGTATAATCTCGATTTTTTTATGCGAACGGAACCAAACTCAGCAGTCTCATAGTAAAGACTTCATGCATTCATGTGGTATATTCAGTATTTTGATAAATCGTAAGGTTTTTCGAAGATATTGCCTCTCCGAAAATGTGAAAATCAAAATTGAAATGTTTGAGATTTTCAAATGGCAACCCCATATTTATTTTACAGCATTCGATTCGAAATGGAAAATGAATGGCAGTCTCTTTTTACACTAATTATTTTTCTGGATAGTTTTCGAATGAGATGAAAAATACTGAAATTTTTCAGTATTTATAGTTCATGATCTATGGTTCTGTTTACGATGAAATGGTTCTATGATTATGGCGTGAATTATTGAAGTAGATTCTATGGTTGAAATTATAAAAAGTATTCGATTATCATGGATGTCATAGAAAAAAATTACCCATATTATTCAAACCCGATTCGGGTTGTGTTTCACAATTCACGGGGAATGCCAAAAATGATTGAAAAGACCTGTAGGACCTTTAACAATCGTTATTCACATTTAGCACGAGATGTCGGAAAGAAATTCCAAAAATTATTTAGTCTTTTCTGTAATGACTATAAAACTGAAAATTTCAGTATTTTTCATCTCATTTGTGCAAACTGTCAAAATAATAATTAGTGAACATAAGACAAGGATTACAGAAAGCCTAAACAATTTTCGGAATTCTTGCTAAATGTAAATAACGATTTTTTACAGGCATTTTCCGTGAATTGTGAAACAACCCAAATCGTGTTTGAATAATATGGGTAAACTTTTTTCTATGACATCCATGATAATCGATACTTTTTATGATTTCAACCATAGAATCTACTTCATAATTCACGCCATAATCATAGAACCATTTCATAGTAAACGACGTAAAACAGAACCATAGATCATGAACTATAAATACTGAAAAATTTCAGTATTTTTCATCTCATTCGAAAACTATCCAACTAAATAATTAGTGTAAAAGGAGACTGCCATTCATTTTTTATTTCGAATCGAATGCTGTAAAATAAATATGGGGTTGCCATTTGAAAATCTCGAAATATTTCAATTTTGAGTTTCACATTTTCGGAGCAATATCTTCGAAAAACCTTACGATGTATCAAAATACTAAATGTACCATGAATGCATGGAGTCTTTACTATGAGACTGCTGAGTTTGTTTCCGTCCGCATAAAAAATAATCGAGATTTGCATTTCCAAACTGGCAATGCAAATGCCAAAAGTTTCAGGAATTTGTGAATAACTTGGCAACAGTGCATAGCAGAGAAAATTTTTTTAGTGGGTTATACTGCGAATTTGGTATTGAATCGATACATAAATGAAATATAGGTAGTTCCATTTGAAATAGAGAGTAGATATGCGTTTTAGATAGACGTGGCAACACTGTCGACTTGAAAATATTTTAGGCGAAGAGTTCCTTCACCCTCAGGGCTGCACCAAAAATTCAGAATGAAATATCCACTAGTTCTCCTAAAACATCTAATAGGCCAACTTGAAAGGAAAACCCTGTATATTATTTGGACTAAAGTGCCTATTTAACTCGCAATTTGCATTCGCTCGGCTGCGCCTCGCAACTGCAAATATTGCTCGTAAAAAATATGCACTTTAATCCTTATAATATAATATACTATTTTTATTATTGATT
The DNA here is from genome assembly GCA_013421045.1 of Propylea japonica. Taxonomy (NCBI): domain Eukaryota; kingdom Metazoa; phylum Arthropoda; class Insecta; order Coleoptera; family Coccinellidae; genus Propylea; species Propylea japonica. Next base: position 17,062,629 of record CM024244.1, read on the forward strand.
TTTTACATAATTCATTCCTTGAATAATTTCAGAGTATAATTCCCATCGTGCTGAGATTTTGCTTTAATATATCCACTATACTACAACCTTTTGTGGTAATAGCATTGTGCTTCACCAATGAGTGAGCTCTCAGAAGCACCTGCTCAGAGCTTTTTTTACACTTTTTTGGCTGAGGTATTCATCTTAGTTCACGTGTATTTTACTTTGAAATTTATGGCGCCGGTTCATATTTCAACAGTAGTGAAACCAATACACACGTGTCAATTTCTTCCATTTTACCTGCAATCACTGCAAAACTTCCACTTGAGATTAATTACATCAATATTTGTTTTAGGTAGGAATAAGTGAAATTTAATCCTCATCACACCAAAGTCATCAGCTACTTTCAGAAGTACCTACTTCTTAAGCCTTTAGAATAAATATTTGCAATATGAAATCGGAGAAATCTCGAAACGACCGGAATGTATACACCTCGAAATTTGGTGATTTGTAATTTATGAAGTGCTTTGCCAAACAATTTCCGTTTACTTTGTACTGAACAAGATTCCGTTGGAAATTTCACAAACATTCACCATACAGAATGCTCCTGAACTAGAGGTACAAATCCAATCTTCCAAAATATTCAGCAATTAATTGATAACTATTATTCACCATATACCAATAATAGTTTTGTTCGGTTGCCCATGATTATTGCACATTAAATATAAGAAATGGAGCACAATGAAACGGGTCAGGCGAAATAAAAACTAAAGCATTTCCTTTCTGACATTTCGCACAACTTTCACACTAGCGTAATGGTTAGATTTAAACCAAACAGCCAAAGGTGTACATATTTAAAACTGTTTCAGAAGGATCTCTCTGCCCGCCGTAATGATTTAGTTTAAGGTCGGGATTTATTACGTACGTCCGGAAAATTTTCGGAAAACCCACCTTTATATCTTCTTACCAATACCCATTCAAAGAGATGTTTTTTGAATATTTCGTAAAAGAGAGAATTCACTTCGTTTTAGAGGGCGTTTTAACATGGAGTTTGGATTCTAGATGCAATGTCTTGTACTGAATTTGTTAAATAGAGAAACTCGTTATACAGACGTTCGTTATAGGGAAGTTCCACTCTAATTACAAATCCACCAAGAGTTGATATTTAGGTGATAGTTCGATTGAATCAAAGGACAAAAAAATATTTTTCGACTTCTACGGTAATATTGTTGACACGTTTACATTCGCTGAACCAATTTATAGTATTAACATTATTATACACCTCAGAGAAGTTTTACGCGCTTGTTCATGTTAGCAAACGAGGTTGAGGAAATAAACATGCGCTCCACAGCTTCGACTACACGTCTGGACTTTCTTCAATATTTTTTTATTATCCCTACGTCATATTGGAATTGGCGTGAATACCTTGTACCATTCATTTAGACTGCATAGT
>CM024244.1:17064160-17523384 GCA_013421045.1 Propylea japonica
AACGAAGAGTGTTTCTGGGTGAAAAATGTAAGTATTTACTCACGTTACCTAAGGTTTTTAAGATTATGCTTTAATTTTTCGTCATCATCAAACATTCAACTCAGAAATATGCATGAAAATACACAATTAGGGGGGGTTATTCGGTTTCGAAATGTGAGGTTATAAAATGGAAACAAGGATAACTTGAATTTTTGCCACCGGGGAGGGTTGAGGCATTTCACGTGGGAGGCTTGATACATGTATTCAAGCCTCCCTACATGATGGTGTTTATTTTTTCAGATGCCTTTCAAATGGAAATCAGAAGGGCGCAAGCCAAATTGTCCGGACGATCTGAAAAATGCCGTTCTAGAAGTTGTCAATGATGATCGGGAAATAAGGACAACCGCCAGAAAATATGATTTAGATAAAATAAATGCTGATGCATGGATGGTAAATCATCCTGGTCAAACAATATCGTTGAAAAATATTCCTGAGCTGGTTGGACATGCTTACGTGAGAGCGTTTTCACCATCTAATATAACAAAGGGGTTTTCAACAACGGGAATTTATCCGTACAATCCCCACGTATATAACGAGGCTGACTTTTCTTGTGCGGAAGTGACTAATCGGCCACTTCCTGATGTTCCAGCACCTACGGGACCAACGGAAGCCAGTATCAGTGCTGATCTACCTACTGAGCTGACTGAGCCTAGTACATCCAGCAGTCTACAAAATGAGGAAGAAACGCAGAAAAATAACTGCCAACCTCATTTTCGAAGTCCGGAACAAATTAGACCATTTCCTAAAGGCATCACCCAGAAAGAGCAAAGGAGGTAGAAAACGTGGAAAATCGCGTGTTTTGACAGACACTCCGGAAAAATTAGCTATTGAAGCTGAATTTGCGAACAGGTGTAGTAAAAAAGTAGAAGCAACGAAAAAAGTCAGGATGCTACAAGGAAAATTGTCTTCAAAAAAGATGCGAAATCCATTCCCCAAACCGAAGCCCAACATGGGCCTAAAAAATTAAATAGAAGATGTAAACGAATGAAAGAAAATGTAAACCTATGTATTTCCGACGATGAGGATGAAATTGTCGAAAACTATGACGGAGATGACGAAGATGTGGGCTGCATCTACTGTAATGGATTATATTCATTTTCTAGGTCCAAAGAATCCTGGATTAGGTGTCAGAAGTGCGCGTTGTGGTGTCACGAAGAATGTGCCGGGGGTAACAAAGCACAAAATGTTTTGTGACCTCTGCAAGTGATAATGAGTAGACTTTTATTTCAGTTTCCAGTGTCTCATTCCTCCCAGTACACCGTATCAAACGTCCCACATGTGGGGAGGCTTGAGACAGTTCGTATGTTTTTTTCTAAACGTTTTTGTACAGAAACAGAAGTTTATTTTTTGAGAATTCTATATTATTTTGTTAGACGACATATTGGAGAATATATGATGTTTTGAAAAATCTGTTTTTCCTTATGGTTTAGCTTGAAAAAATAAAATTTGAAAAATGTATCTACCCTCCCCAGTCTCCCCTACTGTTAGGCAACAATTTTTTCAAAGCCAACTTGCTCCTGACAAATGAGTGCAAAGATTTTCGCAGGAGCTTTTCATCTTAAAAAAAATGCTTTTATTATTTCTGTCTCAGAGACTGGGGGTGAAAACCTAAAAAATTTTCAAAAATACAGAATCCTCCCAGATCAAATTTCAATCGATATATCATACAAATACACACATGAGTCCATAAAAATACACAATTATCACAATTGTCAGGTGTCAGACAATAAAATCGGGAACAGGGGGAAGTCAATTTGGTTGTTTAGGTACTATCGGTAGGTTTTTTTTTAAGGACAGAACATATTTCTAAAATTTCTAAAGGGTCTATTGATTACCCTTATTACCTTCATGTAATATTTCATTTTATCCACGCCTATAGAGGGATATGTCAATTATTAAAACTAATTTCTATGTGTAATAGTAGCTATAACACAACCGTAGCATGTCTATGAAACGAAAAGCGAGTGTTATAATAACACCCGCCCATAACACCCGCTAATTAATATACCTAGGAAAAATGAAATTGCTTACAAAAAAATGAATGAAAAGTAGGATCGATCCGGAAATCTATTTCAGCCATCAAGATAACGTTCTAGCGATTCATTCCAGATTTATTTTCTCGAAAACGTAAATTTTTGAAGTTGCGAAAGTACTTGATTTGATTAGTTATAGACTCTGATTTGATTGCCGACCACAGAGTACAGAGGTTTGACGGTTGGACGAAATGTTGTCAACGCTATTGACAACTGACGGCTCGTGGTGCAAAACTTATCTGCGTGTGTTTGACCTGCATTACCGCTCATCGAATAATATACTATTATCATAGTCTATAAAGGTGTTGAGGGAAATACATGTCAACGAAAGATTTGATTAAAATTTGTGAACGTTTACAGCAAGTGTTTTTATATTCAATTATTTTAATGAAATTTTATTGATGTTTAAAGGCCTATTTCACTTTTTGCTACCAGTTATCTTCGTAATGAATATGGCGAAATAATCTCTTTCCCAAATCGCATTTGCCTTTCTAAGCGACTGATCACTAAATTCAAAGAACTAAGCGTGGGATTATGAATTAACACTTCACCATAAGGAAATGCACCTCGTAACTAGTTCCCTTGAACGCATCAAAGTACCCTTTGAAAAAGCCAAAGCAGTAATTGATAAACGCGATGATGAAAATGATCCAATCAGCCGTCTCGGATGCTCATTGTGTGGCATTTCGAATACCTTCCCCACGTTTCTGACTATTCATCATCAGGCACACTAAGCTCATTACCTGAAATGATTATTCGTTTATACTTTGGAACGCCTGTAGATGATTTTCTAGAAGGATTATAAACTCGCTGTGCGGCGATTAGAGGGGGGAAAAGGGGCAGAGGTTATAATTCAAGCGTAATTCCACATCAGATTTATTTTCCGACACGGGAATATGATGAGCTGGATGAACATTAATATCTAATCATGGTTTCGGATGAGGGAAAAATTTATACGGATAATTGTCTTAGTTTGACTCGAGGTGGTGATTTTTATGGGAAACTACGTTGTAGTAATTGCCCTGTATATGAGTACGATTAATAGTTGAGTTATTTATTAAAAAGTTCTGAAGGCAGAAGGGATTCTTCTGCTAGTTCAAAATACAGAAAAATAAAAGTTGCAACGAGTATTACCTATACAGTTTCTGAAGAAAACTTTTTAGGTTTTCACTCTCAGTCTCTGAAATTAAATAATTAAAAAAATTAATTAAGATGAAGTGCTCCTGCGAAAATCTTTGCACTTATCGTTAGGAGCAAATTGGTTTCGAAAAATTATTTGCCTAAGAGTAAAACTGAAAATGAAAAGGAAATAAATGAAGAGGATAATGTAACGTTTCGGTGTTTATATCAGAAACCTTCTTCAGACAAACTTGTAAATATTCAGAATTGTGTTTTTTCATTTGCAGTCTAATTGATATTGAAAGTTGTCAACACATAGAGATGTTGATTGATTTAATTTTGAAATTTCTTAATGTCGTTTTTCTTGCTGATAATTATAAAGGAAAATAAGAAATCCACATGTCTTTTGTTTGATGAAGTAGATAATTTGGCCAATTGTTTATTTGGGGTAGATCGTATTTGGGTTGATTTATTGAAGAAAGAAGTGACATCAGGAAATTTCAAAATTAAATAAATCAACATCTCTATATGTTGACAACTTTCAATGTCAATTAGACTGCAAATGAAAAAACACATAATTCTGAAGATTTTACAATTTTGTCTGAAGAAGGCGTGCGATATAGACACCGAAACGTTACAATATCCTTTTTATTTATTACCTTTTCTAGTTTTACTGTTGGGCAACATTTTTTTCGAAACCAATTTGCTGCTGATAAATGAGTGCAAAGATTTTCGCAGAGACACTTCATCTTAATTAAAATTTTTCTTAATTATTTATGTTTCAGAGACTTGGACTGAAAACCTATAATGTTTTTAAGAAATGCAGAGTCCTTCCAGAATATATTTCAATCGATACGGTTTTATTAATTCCCTATGGTTATTTGAAGCAAAATTATATGAAATTGAAGCAGTCGAATGCACCTCGACAGAGCTTTTTGGGCCTAGAATCCCCTGAAAAGTTAAGTCAATAAACCAATGAAGTTGAAAACAGTTTTCGTATTGTTTCAAATTTTTGAAACGAAGTTTTTCATTTTTATGTACTCCCTTCGGTCTAAGTGAGCATAAGTCTTACTACGTCCTATAACCGTCCATATGAAAGCATTATTGCTCGAACTATTAAGAAATCTCGAAAGATCAGTCTGGTGGAAAGTCAAAAGAGTGGGAAATACAGAAGCAGTGGTTGTCCTATGAAAATATTCATTTGGTTCGTGAAAGTGCTCACAACATGTCCGCAACATGGCGTAATTTACACAAGGATTTAGATCTGAAGGAATATAAGGTTCAAGTCACACAGAAACTAAAGACATAATACATTAAAATGTCATTCATTCGTCATTTTCATCATTGAGCCACTAAGATCATGTGATTTGACACCGTTGGGGTTCTTTGGAATAACGCGAAAAGCCAATTCTAAAAGATCGATTCCTGGATTGAGGGATGAGATAGAGCTTCCAATTATATCAAAATGTCATCGAAAATTTTAACGAGAGAATTGACGAATTGACGTCTGTAGAGCTGCAAGAAGAAGCCATTTGGACGATATTATTTTTCGTACCTACATAAATGTTATAACTGATACTGCAGTTAACCAATAAGACGTTTTCGAGAATGAATAAAAATTATGTGTTTTATTCATTCTTGAACAGAAAAAGGCGCAATTAGAAACACTATTTATGGTCTTCACTTCGATCTAAGTGAGCATAACTTTCACTACGTCCAAGCAGCTCTCAATTCGCCTATCGTCTTCCAAAACTATCCTCCAGCTCCAAAATACTCTTCTCCTTAAGGTAAAAAACGTCAGAGACCTGTCGCCTGATTCCATATTCATTACGTTACGTCGCCTTAGGATTTCTATTAATACCATCAGAGAGTCTTGTAGCATCGTCTTCGGCCTTGGGAGTTCATCGTAGGTCAGTAACTCCAGAGAGGGCTCTCCATCTCCTCTTTCTTTCGCCGTTTACCTCTTGGAGATTGAAATGGAACGAATTTTCGCCTGCACGAAGCAGAAGAATTGAAAGTATTGTGTTCTGTGCGGTTTCCATTTCGCGTTTCCATCAAATTGAGAGTTTTTTGAAAATGGGTGAAAAACATAATTTGGATTCATTTTCGAAAACCTACTGGTAAATAGGGATGTCGACTACTTTTTGGAATTTATTTTATTTTGAAGATGAACCCTATACAAATACGAAAAAATTACCTTTTCCTTAAAAATAGGTATAGTAATTGCCAATAAAAAGACAATTCAAAATTCCCGCGGAAATGCTCAATTTTGTCACGTTCTGATGATTACGTCATAATTCAGTGAACATACTTTGACTTCTGTCAAAGCGAACTGATTTTGCTTGATCCCTTGTGGAAAAGTTCAATCTAAGCCTTCAAAATGAATAGGTCGGTCTGTAAATGCTGAATAAGGTGCTTCTTTTATTTGTAATAATAAATATGAGTTAAAAGTCTGCTACTTACAAAGACAATTTCACGTTTCTAAGCTCCGCTGCACAAAAATCCTTGTTTTCAGCAAAGAAACTTGCGACCATAAGGGAATTCATCTTCGGTAAAAGTTACTACTATTACCCTTGATGAATCTTATCTCCATTATAAAGAAATTGTAGATTATCGTTCTTGTAACGAACTAGCTATTCTGTTCTCTTTCAGCTTTCAACTTCGTAAGTTCGAATCATAGATATGATATATTATATATTTACTATGGTTTAAGTCACAGAACCGTGGGTTCACAAAGCTTGATTGTCAATCAAATCGTTTTTATTGAAGTAAGTCGATGGTTTATGTCAAAAATGAACTGAAAATTGCAGAAAAATGATTACTTTTGAATAATCAAGGTGATTGGAGTTTGTGGAATCCGGCTCATGAATGTATTTTGTTGATCTGAGCACCGAACATTCGAATTTGCAATGACAATACGGATAGTTTGACGTCACTATACGGATTACCTCTGATGGGCGTTCGCAGTCACGTGATAGTTGATAATAAATAACATAATTTAAATCAGCTTTATTCAATTCAACGAGAATAATAAGATCACTAAAATGATTTTTTAGGATTGCAAAAATTTCCTTCTATGAGGAAAACCTCAATTTATATGAATTCGTAACATGAGTCAACATCCCTATTGAGAAGTCACTTATGTACGAAAAATAAGATTTTGGCATATTTGAGGCTCTATATAACTTATCCCACGAATAATTCTATCCTTAGTTCAGGAATCGATTGTGGATTATTCCTGAAGCGTTATTTTGATATTATCCAGGAAATATTGAATTTATTTTGTGAATGAAAATTGCTTCACTGATGTTTGTGCAAAATTTCAAGAAGATCTAAGATCGATATCCTATTCGAGTGAAAGTTATTTTATGTATGGAGAGTAATTTGCTGAATGTTCATGCACAATTTCAAGAGAATCACATTATCAGAACCATAAAGTTTAATTTTCCGAAAAATATATTTCTGTTTTTGAATATTTTCCAGAATATTTTCCGATTGCGCTGAGATTTGGCATTTATATATTCAGTATCAATCTCAAGTCTTATACATAATTTTGAGGTGATAGCGTCATTGCTTCACCAGTAAACGAGAGCTTTAAAGTACCTGCTCAGGGCTTCCTTAATTTATTCCAGAATATCATATATCACACTGATCAAATTTCAAAATACTAGGACGAATTTATTCTTTATTTTATTCTACGTCGATCTAAATATGGAAGATGATTTTAATGTGTATGAAATTGATCATTAATGACCCATGTTAATGCTCAATTTATGCTATTTTAATGTGCAATCCTCATGGCAACCGTTCACGAAGTATTCCGAAGAACTACGAGAAATGTCAAAACTCGACCAGAACTTGGAGACATATACATAGTCCGTTCACGAAAGGTTGAGCCGTCGGTTGGCCATGATAATTTGACATATTCCACTGTGTATATATTAAAATTTGAGGTTATGATGTTTATTTTCTTGTCAGATTGATACGCAATGTTGTCAATATTGCATAAAGTTCTATGATAACTCCAAAGCTCGTCGGACGAAGCCGGGTACATTCGGCAACATTGAATTCATTTTACGTTATGACAGCAAATACTGCCAACTTCAGATAAATAAAGAAACGCCTACTATGTGCTCAACCTTTCGTGAACGGACTATAGAAATTTGATTATGTCAAATGTATGTCTTGTGCAAATTGAAATTGTATTTCAGGCAAGAATTTATGCACTATTCAGGTTGAGATCGTCGGAAAAATCTAGCAATCAACTCGGTTATTAATCAAGCGACTAATGATCTCGAACTATTAACGCATTCGCTTCGCTCACGCTTCAAAATATCTTGACCATTAGTCGCTATCTTTAATAACCTAGTTGATTGATTAACTTATATCCTTAAAAAAACGCGCAATTCGAAATTAAACAAATTTTCGCCTATACAAAAGGTTCGAGCTCAGAATTGAAAAGTATGTTCTTCATTTCAAGTTTCCATCAATTTCTGATAACGTATTTATGTTATGAAAGTTGGTTCGATCAAAAGTTCACCATTGATCATAAATTTTTAGCGTTCGGGTGTATTGGAAACGCTGCAAGATTTCCAGACCTGGAATTGCACCGTTTCATAATCCAGAAGACGAAGTTGGCAGACCTGAGAAGTTTACTGATGTGTCTGGGTTTACCACGGAAGTGCAACGCCATTATTTCGGCAATTTCCATTATTCCTTATTGTGGTTTTCGACGTTTCGACCGGCATCCGTAAGCAGTCTTCAGGAAACATCTTGAAAGCTTTGTTTCGGAATAATATAGCAGTTTTATGATCGAGGATTCCACGTTTACTTGCGGAAGGAGAAATTGACGTTAGAGAAGTGCTGATTGAAGTTTTTCAGGTTGAGTGTGTTCATCTATTCAATACAAAGTTGGTTTTTATGCTTTATCAGTAGATTTCAAATGTAAAAAACTTGTTAGGATCCTTGGCCGTTACTTCTAGGTGTCCTGAACAGATTTGCCCATATGAATTTACACGTCTATTCTTTTTGAAACGCCACTGGTGATACACTGACAGACTGTCAACCTTATGTCACGGTATTTTCCTTCTATGATCCTCGAATCTGTGTTATGTAATGAAATTTATTTGTTATTTATTTTCTTCTGAACTCATGGGATGTTTCGTCTGGAATTTCTAAGAATTAGTTCGCGAGATAAATAATATTTATTCTCGGTAAGTCATAACCCCTTTAATTTGAGCAGGAATCTCACGATACGAGAAATTTAATAAGGTGATATACTGGTTCTGAATTTGTTGCAATGCCTGCCCTCATTTTGTTTTTATAGCACGTGTTTTGTTTTTGGATTTTCATTTCCCCAGGGCAGAATTCCTGCTCAGGTTTACTTAAATTATCGACATAATGTAAATACCTAATCTTTTTCTTAATAAACGAGAAGGAGTTTTGTTGAATTTTTTTGCACATTTCCATTCATGATAATTCATATAACCCTTAGGCTTGGGAGACATTCTTTGGCTTGGATCACATTCTTCGGCTTCTATCACATTCTTTGGCTTGGACCACATTTTTTGAATTTGGACTGAAATACAATCATTGGCTGGAGCTAAACTTTGAACTGAAATTCAATCATTGGCTAAACCTGAGTCAGTTTTGGCTGATACATTGAGCTGTACCTATATTTTCTTGGAAGTTAAGTTATGGCAGAGAGCTTGAAGCATACCATCTATCAAAGCCGAATGAGAGCATATCCCGTTACCGAAACATCTTGCACTACAGAAGACAAGATAGTGCATTGGAAGCGGAGCCACTATTCGAACCTTTCTTTCAAGATGAGCAGTTATAAGTTTTTATAATTTGAGGGATTGTGATTGGAACTGTAAATTTAGATTTATACCTGTTGCTTTTTTATAATATACTATCAGACCCAACAGACGTTGTTCTGTATACACAAAAATTCATTCAATTCGATCCAGCCGTTTAGTTGCATAGTGCCATAGTAGATGAATAACCTAAATAACGACTTCAGCGCCATCTGTTGATCTGATTTGTGATCATAAACATACGGCGCAATCCAAAATACATTACCCGCCTAGTACCTACCTCAGAGACGCATTTTGGTGCGATTTCATCTTCAACCTGCCATATTTTTTGATGTATTCATCATAATTGAATGATGTAAAAGGCAATTTCGTTCTAAATTAAATACTGGGTATGAACGATGTATTTAATTCGATAAGGATCAATAGCGTATTCATGAAAAAATACCCTCAAATAATGCATAATTTTGAGAAACTTTCGGGAAACTTTAAAAGGTGATACCGAGTAAACCTTGAAAGATAGATATATGCTATCGCGGACTTTTTGTAGAACTTTCAAAGAGGTACAGTTCCGTCATACATTGTTTCCATGTACGTCTTACGATTTTTGTAGCGCACCTGAAAATAGCTGATTTTGGTACTCATATTTTTATCTTTGAAGTTATAGTAGGTTTCCCTAATTTTCTCGAATGAAAAGTATAGCCTATGTTACTCAGTGATAGTGTAGCATTCTAAGGGTGAAAGAATTCTTGAAATCGGTTAAGTAGCTTATGAGTTACCTCGTATCCACGCCACAAACCCACAAACATACAAATCTTTCCTCTTTATAATATTAGTATATTTTGTTGAAAACCTGTCTAGGAATTTTGTTGCTGGGGTAATCAAGCCTCCCTGAGAAATCAGTATTGAAATATAATGTTCGAGTACTCCTGAGGTGAAAGTTCACGTAACAAACCATCAAGAATTTTGTGGCCTGAGTAAAACCATGGCTCTTTCTCCATGTGGGTCTATTTTGAGTCCCCTGTAAGACTCAGGTCCAGCAGATGTAAACCTTGATGCAATTTTTGCAACTGCATCAGCTTCTTCAATTCCTTCAACACCCATAGTGGAGTCACATTATCGACTCTCGTCAGTTGCTCATGGTGTTCCGGCAATACCAAGTCAGCATAATCTTTGGCATTTCAAAATGATTATTAACAATGCAGTAAACGCACAATCATAGAGGCGTTGACTTCCACCATCATCTATAACTCCTCTAACCCAACCAAATCAACAGTCAACAATTATCACCATAGAATATTCCCGTGGGAACACCTATCAAATTCTCAACTCTTCATTAGTCAGCTGCATCCCTCTATGCGTATACACTGCTCGAAAAAAAATATATTTCACGGCAATTTGACCGTCGTTGAATCTGTATCTAACCGATATCGCATCGGAGTTAATGACACGGTCTCTGTCGGCTTATTCGCCATATCTCGAGACCTTATGGGAACCCTATACCGTTCCTAATGAATTCGTGATAGAAGTGCCATCGTAGACCCATAAAAATCGACGGTAAATGAATGCAGGAGACTCTTATTGGAATGGTAATTAACACTTTTAAGTTATGACCCGCCATATCATTATACTAAGCGCGAATTTCTGTCTTCATTAGTGTTATGATTGTCGTTAGCACCTATTTGAGAAACGCGTACCTCGTTATTTGGACGACTTCCTCTTGATTTTTTTAAAATTCGAGTGTCTTGAGGTGTTTAAGAGCATCGTTACGCTTTGAATTGTTTTATGGTGTTTTTTTCGAGTTATCATTAGTGGTATCTGAAGAAGCTGTTCCACCTTTTTTTTATACGTGTACTTTGAAATTGAGCAAGAAAAGGTAATTCATTAGCGGAGCAATAAGGCTATGGCCTTAAAATTTCTTATAGGACTTGAGATTCATGCTAAGTACATGTATGCAACATCTCAGCACGATCGGAATTATATTCCGGAAATAATTCAAAACATCAGTATATCAATCTTCATTCAGAAAATGAATTTCACTAGAATCGGATATTTTGTTATGGAAATATTAATATTCTTTTTTTCGCAATATTTCAATTGAATTTTCTTTGCTTCTGTTTACACTTTGGGCACAAAATTTTGCATGAGGCTTATTATGGGCATTTTGCATGTGGCCTCAATTTCATTTCGATTGGTTTCGTTTTTTCTGAAATATTGAGAAACAAAAATTTCGAGTGTGCATAATTTACGGAACACCCTGTACGATTTTGCTGGTTAACAAAATTAAGCGCGGCATTTGAGAACTGAACTCACCCTGAAAATCTCAAGTCTTTAGGTCAATCCCTTCGAAAGTTATCGTGCTAACAGACGGCCGGCCCTACGGACAGAATTGAATTTGACCACGGTTTCGTCATCAAGGAGTTGAATCCTATCGTTTGAGAACATTTTCGGTTCGAAATTCTAAAATTACAGACATTTGGGCAAAACTTGTAGCCAACGTTTAATGGGCAATTTGAAAAATAAAATCTATGGTTTTAATTATGCAATCCTCTTGAAATTTCACATAGGAAGAATATTTCCCTTCAAAATAAATTTCAGTCGAATCGGATATTACACTACTGGAAAAAATTAGAGGATCAAAAAAAAATTTCAATTTTTTCGGAAATTTTCAACATGCCGTACCTTTGAGAGGAATGGTCGTAAAAGGAATTAAAAAAAAGAAATTGTAGCTCCAAGTGTCTACTTTTTGGATTAGAGCTTCAAAAATTTTAATATTCAGTGGTTTTCGAGTAATGATAGAAAAATCAGCAACAAAAAAATTTTCAAAATTTTACCACTTTTTTTTCTTGTCTACGAGCGTGGAAACTTTATTTTTGCATAATCGTTATAATGATGGGGTACTTGTTAATTCAGCTTCAATTCATTTTTTCATTGACCTCAATTCGTCCACTTCTCGCCGAGATATCGGTCTTCAAATGGAAAAGGATCCATTTGTCTTTGATTATCGATTTCTCAGCAACCAATGATAGCACAGAAAATTGCAGGAGGGTTTCAAGACCTTAAATGAACTCCGATTAATGAACAACCATTGCTTATTCATAGAAATTTTTTTTCTTCATGTCGCATCAATATAAAAATTTAACAAAAAAAGGGTTTTTAAGGTGGTTTCTTGGAAAATCTACCGCTGGATCGAAAATGTTGAGGAAACCAATAATGTTAAGTGTGACTTTCACAGTTCAATATGTTGATGAAAACCTTGCGAAGAGTCAACTCAATCCATCGAGCCGTTTTTTTGTTTGACTCGATTGAATTTTTGAAAAAAAAAGGATTACGTTTTTTTGCTCTGAGATGCTCATAATCTTCAAAAAAGGCAAAAAAGAATTTTCTCGAGCTTTTTCCACATTTTAATTGCAGATAGTACATATATTTCAAAAACAGAAAAAATAAAATAAACTAACAAATGGAATTTTTATTAATTTAATAACGGATAAAAAATGGATCCTTTTCCATTTAGAGTCTTGAAATTTTCAGGATGAGTTTGGGTCCCAAATGGCTCGGTCATGAACCAGCTAAATCGTACAGGGTGTTCCATAAAATATAGGCATTCAAAGTTTCGTACTTCAATATCTCAGAAAATACTAAACCAATCGGAATGAGATGTTACGGCCAAATGCAGGATGCTGATAACAAGCCTCATTCAAAATTTTGTGGCCACAGTGGGAACAGAACCATGGAAAATTCAATTAAAATACTTCAGAGCTTCTCTTGAAATTTTCTTTCAATATTCCAATTGATTTTTCTATAGTTTTTTCACCACTATGGCCACATAATTCCGTAGGAGATTTCTTATGAGTATATCTCGCACGTAGCCACAAAATTTTATTCCGATCGGTTCTTTTCTTTCTGAAATATCGAGGAACAAAAAAAAACATTCGATATACAGGTATGCTCAGTAACTTCGTTTCATCATGTCTCCCAGGTCTGTTCGATGCCCCATGAATCTATGGGAATTCAATTAACTGCACCTATCCAGGAACCGCAAGAATTCGTTGAGGCGAGTTCAACGCCTCTTTAACGTACCGTGTAAAAATCAGCGATTCATGAAAAATACATGACGATGACTTCTTCTAGCGGGATAACGCGGCTACCGACTCCTGGGTCTCGGCCGGAACAAGGTCGAAATTCGAGAAAGGTTACAGCATTCTTCGCCGGTAATTTATGGAATATTTTAAAGTTCCGAAAGACGGACTGAGTCATGTAACGACTTTTCACCTATGGCATTGTTTTGACCTACTCAAGTTCAATGAATGCTTGGATTTTGTAGTCTTTAGAACGGGACTTTGGGTACTGTTGTTTCTTCTGTGGAATTTTATACAGTGTGGAACAGCCAAATGGAATGAATTCGACAACGACTGAATGAGAGTGTGTTGGGAAAAATGCTTGGACAAGTCGATTTGTCTTTTCAGATCAGCATTTCCTTTGAAAAAAATGATATAGGGTGTGTCATGTGACAGTGGTCGACAACAACATTCCCATTTTGAATACAATTATATTATTAGTTTTTTGGATTTTTCAGAAAATTCTAGACATAATTCTTGTACAATTTCCTATGCCTATCTTCAACTTTCTGAAATATTAAGTGTTTTCAGATATATCACAAAAATCAACATTAAAAAAAATTATTTTTTGAACAACTGTCGAAAAAACTTGACTTTTCTTCATCACTATGGATGCGTAAAATATTACTTTTTTTCACCGTTAAAAAAAGTCTTTTTTTCACCGTTAAAAAAAGTCTTTTTTTCACTGCTGATAACTAAAATTAGAACAACTTAAAAATAATGAATATTTTAATTACAACAAATTTCACAAAATTATGATTGTATCTGTACCTTATAAAGTGAATTAGTTTCGTCATCAGCATCTCTGAGAAATTTATTGATATTATCCCTCCATAACACTTTAGATTTCTTTCCTCGGTATCCGACGCTTTTGTTCTTAATAAGCGGGACCGATTTTGAAAAATTCCTTATATCAATATTTTCCTTGATATTCGATGTTTTTTCAACATTGAGCTCCATAACTTGGAAGGTTTGAAAATTTTTTATTTTTCCTCGAAATAGCATGTGAGCACATTTTCAGAAACCTTTTTTACGTTGTTCTTGTTGCGCCATTCTCGAAATTGGTTATTCGTTTTCTCATATTATTAGCTTTGATTTGGCTGGTAACATATAAGATACAATTGTATTTGCTTCTTCAGCCATATCTGCGGGGGTATCACTACCACTATCATGTTCAACATTCATCTTCTTTAAAATAATTCGAAATTGAAGCAACTACGAGCAAATACTGTCAAAGATTCAAACAATTTCAACAAACTGTTTCTATAGTTACGACACAGAAAGATCACTGGATTCATTTAAATATTGTACTGAAAGCATTATCTTCAATGATTATACGTATTTCAGACGATGTAAATTCACATTCACAGTTGTACAAAAAATGTTGTTTGTATTTCGTGCGTATAAAATTCGTGTTTTCATGGCACATTCGAGTGAATTTTTGGCCTCGACCTGCGGTCTCGGCCAAAATTGACACTCTCATGTGCCATGAAAAAAACACTCATTTTACGCACTTAATACAAAAATAACTATTTTGTACAACTGTCAAAAAACTTGACTTTTCTTCATCACTATGGATGCGTAAAATATTACTTTTTTTCACCGTTAAAAAAGTCTTTTTTTCACCGTGAAAAAAGTCTTTTTTTCACTGCTGATACCCAAAATTAGGACAACCCACAAATAATGAATATTTTAATTCCAACTTATTTCACAAAATTATGATTGTATCTGTACCTTAAAAGTGAATTAGTTTCGTCTTCAGCATCTCTAAGAAATTTATTGATATCATCCCTCGATAACACTTTAGATTTCTTTCCTCGGTATTCAACGCTTTTGTTCTTAATAAGCGGGACATTGAGCTCCATAACGTGGAAGGTTTCAAAAATTTTTATTTTTCCTCGAAATAGCATGTGAGCACATTTTCAGAATCCTTTTTCACGTTGTTCTTGTTGCATCATTCTCGAAATTGGTTATATGTTTTCTCATATATTAGCTTTGATTTGGCTGGTAACGTATTAGATACAATTGTATTTTGCTTCTTCAGCCATATCTGCGGGGGTATCACCACCACTATCATGTTCAACATCCATCTTCTTTAAAATAATTCGAAGTTGAAGCAACTACGAGCAAATAATTTCAAAGATTCAAACAGTTTCAACAAACTGTTTCTATGGTTACGACACAGAAAGATCACTGGATTCATTTAAATATTGTACTGGAAGCATTATCTTCAATAATTATACGTATATCAGACGATGTAAATTCACATTCACAGTTGTACAAAAAATGTTGTTTGTATTTCGTGCGTGTAAAATTCGTGTTTTCATGGCACATTCGAGTGAATTTTTGTCCTCGACCTGCGGTCTCGGCCAAAATTGACACTCTCAAGTGCCATGAAAAAAACACTCATTTTACGCACTTAATACAAAAATAACTATTATTTCACTAATAATGTAAAAGAACAAAAATGTATTGAGTTTAATGAACGACTTTGTGGATAAAGGAAAATAATTTCCCTTTTTTAAGTTAATTATTTTTTAATTCATCTGAAAACACTTAATATATTTTTTATATACTATTGAAGATAGTTATAGGATATTGTACATGAACTATGTCTAGAATTTTCTGAAGAACCCAAAGAACTAATAACATACAGGGGGTTGTATTTAAAATAAGAAAGTTGGTATCGGCCACTGTCACATGACGCACCCTATATCATAATATTTTCTTTGAAAAAAATGCGCATCTTAAAATACAAACCGACGTCTCCAAGCGTTTTTCCCAACATGCTCTCATTTATTTGCTATCGAATTTATTCCATTTGGCTGTTCCACACCGTATGTAGAAGTTGGAAATTTTCTTCAACATAAGAACTGTTTAAAAACACGAAATGATTTGAGATCTATTCTAACCAGAACGAAACCAATAAATGAGACATAAAAATCAAAAAATTGTGTTTACAATATTCCCTGTATATGTGGAAAATCCTATACAGGAGAGACATCAAGAATTTTACAGATAAGAAAACGGGAACATAAAGACAACATCAAAATAAAAACATTACAAGGTCAAAAATCGCTGATCATGTATGTTCAAATAGCGGAGATCATATGATGAACTGGAACAACACAGAGATCCTGACGGAACCTAATAATTATAAAAGGAAAATTAGGAAATCCACATGTATTTTGTTAGATGAAGTAGATAATTTGGCCAATTGTTCTGTTGAAATAGATCATATTTGGATTGATTTATCGAAGAAAGAAATAACATCAGGAAATTTCAAAATTAAATAAATCAACATCTCTATGTATTGATAACCTTCAATGTCAATTAGACTGCGAATGAAAAACACACAATTCTGAAGATTTTAAAAGTTCTGTCTGAAGAAGGTGTCTGATATAGACACCGAAACGTTACATGGTCATTTACATTTATTTCCTTTTTCAGTTTTACTGATACGCAACAATTTTATCAAGACCAATTCGCTCCTGACACATAAGTGCAAAGATTCTCGCAGGGGCACTTCATCTCAATCAAAATTTTTTAAATTATTTATGTGTCAGGGTTGGAAGTCCTATAGTTTTTTAGAAATCTGGAATCCTCCCAGAATATATTTCAATCTATAACTATTGGTTTAATTCGATTCACTTTTGAATTCAACTTCCATATGAGATTTTCCACTTTTCTTAAGAACTTTGTGAGTTATCGTGACCTAATTAATTTTCTCCTCAAATATTGCATCATTTTCCCCAAATATCTCAATTTCCACATAGAAAATCACCTATAAATGCACATTTCCACTCTTACATGCAGAAATCCTGCTGCACTGTTCATTCAAGCCATCCTGTAGTTTTCCACAACAATTTCCCTCGCCCCCTTTTCCCGAAACTCATTGGACCGAAAGGATAAGCAATGAAAACTCAAGACGACAATGAATTTCCCTCCCCTTGAGCATTTTCAGCAGTCACAATAGCTCGAGATTAACTTCCTCGAGTTATGGACTTTTCACGAGAGAACTCTGGACGAAAATATGGCCTCCTTTCTTACACAATAATTCTCTTTATACTTTAACATGGCTGATTTAGGGATAGAACCTCAACTCCAGGGCCCATCTATTCAATTTACAGATGGAATTTTCATTTCATTAAGAGTTTATCTACACTACTGGAAAAAATTAAAGGATCAAAAAAAATTCCAAATTTTTCGGCATTTTTCAACATGCCGTAACTTTGAGAGAAATGGTCGTACAAGGAATTTAAAAAAAGGAAATTGTAGCTCCAAGTGTCTAGTTTTTGGATTAGAACTTCAAAATGTTTTGGTGTCATCGGTTGTTGAGTAATCTTGAAGAGACCATCATCAAAAAAAAATTCGAAATTTTTTTCAGTTTTTTCCTTGGTCTACGGGCTTGGAAAATTTTTTTTTTGTTCAATCACTATTAGGATTGGATAGTTTCTTCATTCTGTTTTAATCTCATATTCTATAGATTTTGGTATATCCACTTCTTGTCAAGATATCGGCCTTCAAATGAAAAAGGATCCTTTTGCCTTTGAATATCGATACCTCGGCAACCAATGATTGCACAGAAAGCTAAAGGTGGGTTTCAGGAACTTGAATGAATTCCCTTCAACGGTTAGCCATTGCTTTTCCGAAAAAAAAATTATTCTTTCTGTCACATGAATTTGAAAATGCAACAAAAAAAGGTCTTTTCGTGGTGTCTTGGGAATACGAGCGCTGGATCGAAAATATTGTGGGAACAGAAAATGTTAAGTGTGCATTTTCCAGTTCAATAAGTCCACAAAAATCTCAGAAAGAGCCAAATTAATCCAGCCAACCGTTTTCGTGTTTCACCCGATCAAATTTCTGAAAAAATTAAAGGATCACGTTTCCTGCTCTGAAAAGCTCAAAACCTTCATTATCTCGGAAAAACAAGAAAAAAAAAATCACGACCCTTTTCAACGATTTCATTGCAGAAAGATAATGAACTTCCAAAATAGAAAAAAAAATTCTCGAAAAAATCGAAAAAAAATTCTCGAAAAAATCGAAAAAAAATTCCAAAAAAATATGAGGAAATTTTTTTTTTATTTTTTATTTTTTTTGAGAAATTTTTTCTTCTTTTTTGAAAGTTCAATAACTTTCTGTAATGAAATTGTAGAGAAAAATTGGTGAACTTTTTTTTTCTCGTTTTTTCAAGATTATAAAGGTGATGAGCTTTTCAGGGCAAGAAACGTGATCCTTTAATTTTTTCAGAAATTCGATCGAGTGAAACACGAAAACGGTTGGCTGGATTAATTTGGCTCTTTGTGAGATTTTTGTGGACTTATTGAACTGGAAAATGCACACTTAACATTTTCTGTTCCCACAATATTTTCGATCCAGCGCTCGTATTCCCAAGACACCACGAAAAGACCTTTTTTTGTTGCATTTTCAAATTCATGTGACAGAAAGAATAATTTTTTTTTCGGAAAAGCAATGGCTAACCGTTGAAGGGAATTCATTCAAGTTCCTGAAACCCACCTTTAGCTTTCTGTGCAATCATTGGTTGCCGAGGTATCGATATTCAAAGGCAAAAGGATCCTTTTTCATTTGAAGGCCGATATCTTGACAAGAAGTGGATATACCAAAATCTATAGAATATGAGATTAAAACAGAATGAAGAAACTATCCAATCCTAATAGTGATTGAGCAAAAAAAAATTTTTCCAAGCCCGTAGACCAAGGAAAAAACTGAAAAAAATTTCGAATATTTTTTTGATGATGGTCTCTTCAAGATTACTCAACAACCGATGACACCAAAACATTTTGAAGTTCTAATCCAAAAACTAGACACTTGGAGCTACAATTTCCTTTTTTTAAATTCCTTGTACGACCATTCCTCTCAAAGTTACGGCATGTTGAAAAATGCCGAAAAATTTGGAATTTTTTTTTGATCCTTTAATTTTTTCCAGTAGTGTAGAATTAAGGGAAAATTCATGAAGGTTGGACATTATATTGTGACGTTAGCCTTTAGTTATTTGAAAAAGGATTTGTTGGATTCTCCTTTTGATTAGAAGCTTGATATTGGATAAGAAATGAATTGGCTGAGATATTTTTCATTAGATAGATAGATGACAAACTTTATTTGATTCTCGTTTCATGAACAATGAATTCAATGCGCCCCATATAGCGGAAATAATTGCAGTTGAAACATGGAAAACATTGGAAGTCTCATGTCCAAAAATTCTTATTTCCGGAATATCTCAAAAAAGAGAGATCCAAATGGAAAGTTTTTCTGCTCAAATTGATGACACATTAGAAAAATGACTAAAGTACTAAAACTAGTAATAAAATTGATTGAATTGAATTTTACCCTTCAGAATTTTCTTCGAGAAAGTAATCTCCCACAGAATAATAACATTTGTTATACGTATAGTTTTTTTTCAATGTATCTTTAAACTTATTGTTATCTTTACAATTAATTTTGCACTTGAAATTATTTGGTAATTTATTTAATATTGCATGTATGTTAAATTTGTTTTGTTATGAATTTTTTCTATTTCTTGTTTCATAATTATGTTTCAGCTCATAATGTTGAAATTCAGTATAATTATTTGTAACATTATAATGCGTTCATATATACAGGGTGTTTCCTAAACATTCGGCAAAAATTCAGGGGATTGTTCCTTGGACTATTCTAAGAATATTTTGTCCTTTGATGATTTTTGAAAAACCTCTTTGTTTCGAAGATACAGGGGAAACAAAATTTTAGATAATAGCAATTTGTTATGAAAAATTACATGAAAATTTAACTTAACCTACAAAAACTGTTGAAAATGACCACCTCTAGCCAAAAAAACGAATTCAAATGAAAACCGTGTTTAATCTGTATTCCTTTACCATCTGAACTTATCAATTTTAAGTCAAAAAACTGGCCGTTTTTAGTAATTGGAATTTTGTTAAACAAATTTAAAAATAAATTGTATCTACACAGTGCGGTACGCATTTTATTTAAACTATATATTAATTTTAAAAATATGAAAAATGTTGTTCGCCCTGTATCTTCGAAACAAAGAGGTTTTTCAAACAAAACATGCTTAAAATAGTCCAAGGAACAACCCCCTGAATTTTTGCCGCATGTTTAGGAAACACCCTGTATATTGGCTGTGGAAAGTTAAAATTTTCTCTTCAATAAAAAGATTTTGCAGCTTTTGCAAAGTTAAATTTTGAATACAATTCTCAAACTTTTTTTTTATAATTTAAATATTCGGTTAGCTTCGCTACTTCTGGCCCAAAAAATTATTCCATATCTAACGTCAATGGGATATGCTATTTTGTTAATTTTTTTTTCGAATTTGATCACTCTGTCATAACTTGTAGATTAAAATATTGAGTTACTTTCTTAGTTTCACAAAATTTTGCAATCAGAATACTTCTGTTACATATTTTTCTTCTTTCTGTTCATCGCATTTTATATTATCCATTCCGTTTATTCCGATCTGTACCATTATCTATCAGAGGCCAATTAATATAAACGTCGAGCAATTTATTCATCACTTTTATCAGAATACACCGAACATGAAAAGAAAAACTTGTGAAATTTCGCTTGATTGCTAGAATTTTAATTTGAGGGTGAATATTTTTATACTGAGTATTCGTGCACATTTTGAGAGGATACAATCAGAACCAGAGAATATAATTTATCTCTGAATTTTCTATTTTTACAAACTATTCAGGATTTGTCAAGTCGATTGTGCTGAAATTTTGCAGGAAACTGTTCGATGCCAATTTGAAGCAGTTCGCTAAACTTCGTTAGAGTTGCGTTGTTACAACCTCAGAAGATACTGTCGTCATATGGAACAACAACTCTAATATTCAGGAAAAACTTCTGATTGGAATGAAATCGAGTTAGAGAATGTTAATTGGTGAAGGAAATGTTTTTGCAATAATTCAAAAGGCTTGTGAAAACAGTGTCATAATAATCAGAAATATTTTCAGTTATCGATTTTCTCATATTCCTTGTTTGAAAGATTTCCAAAATATAATTCCGATCGTGCCGAGATTGTGCATTTATATACATGAATCTCAAGTCATATACAAAATTTTGAGATAGAAGCACTCAAAAATACCAGTTCAAGGTTTTTTTGAATTCTCAAAAAGTATAAGAGAAAAATTCGAAGATGTAATGCCACTCTTCAAAACTAGCACCTGATTTAAGTTGGGAAAAAAATACATATATTCTTTTGAAATGAGAGCTACCAAAATACAATACATGAAACAAAAAACTCCCTAGCTGAGGTTGGTGCAAAACGGGGTACCATACTATTCTGCCGTATGATACCAGAGCACAGGGAAAAAATCCTGTCTCGCCGTTTTTACAAATTTAAACTTAAAAATATTCAATATTCAAGATGAAAAATACTCAATTCTTGCTCTTGGGCCAGGAGGGTGTTTTAATTTTTTTTAAGTTACGGCAGATGATTACCCTTCAAAAGAGTCCTGTCGCGGTCTTAGAAGAACAGGAGATTCAAAAAATCACCACTTGGACCTGGTTCAAAATTTCAATGATGGACCAGAAGACCTTCTGAAACCATTTACGGTTCGAACTTACGATAGCAGTAACAGTAGAGCACACAAAAATCAATAGAACAACCCTTCTTCTCATCCAACCCCACAAAAAAAATTACCTTACCTCAAATCAGTCCACACAAACGTCCTTGCGATCGCCTCAAAAAACGCATGCAGCTTCGCGACGTCTTCAAAGTGCACTCTACACACTACAGCACCACAACCTGAGTCACTGAGTGTTTCGTAACAGAAAGCGGCGAAGAAGCGATCAAGAGTCAACAACCAACGACTTCTTAGGCGAAAGAGTTCAAGTTTAAGTTGACGGTCAATGGAAGAATCCTCGACTACGCGACTGGGTACATCGACTTTCCGCGTTCTTCTTCTTCTTACGCGAGTTGGTACCGAAATGAGGTGGCCAGAAGACAGGTGTCTTGTCTTATAGCGCCCGTTCTGAGGTGCCCATTGGCCACGAACGGGAATAAATGGTTCCTATTGGTGGGTACCGACGAGGTACGAGTGCCTAGGTCTTTGGGTTCATGTTAAGATGTTGAAGATGATGGAGAAGAGTCGCGAAATTGTTGAGGACTGTAAGGCCGATCAACCTTGTGGCTGGGTGAAAATGCGGTTAGGATAAGTGGAACGAAGACTCGGTTTCGTATGGACATTTTGGTCATATTGAGTCTTTTAGAGTCACTACACTGAAATTGGAATTTTCTTCAACAGTTTTTGTTATAGTTATTTTCGGTTCATACGTTCTTTTGAGATGTGGTTTTACAAATATAAAAATCCTTCTTTTCAATTTTCCAATTGAATGTTCTATGGTTCTGTTAACACTAGGTGAGATTATAGTCGGGAATACACCGACTATAATCTCAAAGAGAATACCGTAAAATGGTATACAGATGGTTCCAAAACCTCTACAGGAGCAGGCGCTGGGATATTTACAAGATAGAGGAATTAGAGGTACACCACTCAAGTTAATTGAGAGCTACCTTAAAAACAGGAAACAAATGGTTACGCTGCAGATAAACGAAGAAAAAATCTTTTCATCAGAAATAAACGTAGTTGCTGGCATACCTCAGGGCACTATTTTTGGACCCATTCTCTTCATCGTCTACGAACGGAAAATCTGGAACCAATAAGGGAAAATTTGGAAATAGACGAATACTTATATGCCGATGACACCAATGCTATATTGTCATCCCACGACCTGGATACAGTGATCAATGGTATAAATATTACTTTCACGAACATCAGTGACTGGTGTTGTCGAAACTCATTGTCTCTCAACTCAGGAAAAACAAATGTAATATTTTTCTCCAACATAAGATCCAACCTAAATTATCCCGAATCCATCAGACTTAATAATACTGACATACCGATCAGCTCTAACACAAGATTTCTAGGACTTACTATAGATAAAAACCTGAATTGGAACCAACACTGTGATAATTTGGTACGAAAGCTGAACACTCTGATCTATATACTGAGGGCTCTCAAGAATCAAGTAGATTTAAATATACTGAAGACCATTTATTTTTCCAACTTCCAAGCTCTCCTGTCTTATGGTATAGTTTTTTGGGGTTCCAGTTCTCAAGCTGAACACATATTTATAATTCAGAAGCAGGCAATTAGAACAATGTTTAATGTAAAATTCAGATCATCTTGTAGATATATATTTAAATCAAACAATATCCTAACACTACAAGCGCTATACATCTACAGAATATTATTGTTTTTGCGTAAACATAATTATTATTTTGAAACATTTAAAAATTCAAATTTAACGAGGAGAGTTCATGAATATTTCTACCCTATTCATAAATACTCAAATACAGAAAGAAGTACTTTATATATGTGTATTAGATTGTATAATTTTCTTCCTAAGGCAATAAGTAATATTTCTGAGTATAATGTATTCCGTAAGACAATATTTTCAATGCTGTTAAACTGTGAGCCATATACATGTAACGAATTTAAAGATTTCTGTCAATCATATGTTTGTGATCCCTTTTCCTATAGATGAATGTTGATTTTTTATTTGACTTGTTTTCACTTTGTCAACTGAGATATTTCTGAAAATAAATTCTATCATTATTATTATTATTATTATACGGGCCAAGTACCAAGTGTGCGCTGTCGCTAGGCTCCTGTATGAGCGTCTTTCAAGTGGAAATCTTAGCTATTGAAAGATGTCTAGAAATAAATCTAGAAAGAAACTATCAGAAGTGTGATATAGCCATACACTCAGATAGTCAAGCTGCTATTAAAGCACTGAGCTCCTACGTCATCGACTCTTAAATGATCTGGGTGTTAGAAGAAGAAGAGTGAATTTTATGTCACTGTCAGTTGTCACTGTCAGATTATATGTTCTGTGGTTGTCTCTGAAAAAGAGAATGACAGTTAGTTGTTGATTTTGTAGTAGCAGAAATAAAGAACAGCAAACTCAGGTGTAGTTTTATTAAGGCTCGCATTTTTCCATACATATCTGGGCAATCCCCAATCAATCAGGCCCAAAATCTTCATCTGGCGACCGTGACAGGACCCATTGTAAGGTATAAGTTAATATTTTTCGTCAACAATGGAATCCTTAATAACGAAGAGAGGGCACGTGCGAGGCGGCGTAACCAAAGCTACAAATCAGTTTAAGGAAGCTTTGGATAATAAAAACAAAATTCAAATAATCAGCAAATTCAATATTTTAGAAGACAAAGCTGCTAGATTATTTGAATTAGACATCGAAGTAGGAGAGAGCATGTACGATCAGGAGAAGTTGGAGAACGACAACTGTCGAAAATTACAGAGAACAGATTATAGAGTGTCGTACTCTCTTCGAGTTGTATAATAGCCAAGAAGCAACAAGTAGCTGTGTGTCAAATCTTGGAAATCCTGATGATAATTTCAATAAGAAGCGTTATAAATTACCTGAAATCAAACTAGTAAAATTCAGTGGAAATGTAAAAGAATGGTTGCCTTTCTGGGGACAATTTAGAAGGATCCATGAAGACCCTGAAATGGAAGAACTGGATAAATTCCAATATTTAGTTCAAAGCATGACTGAAAACAGCAGGGCACATGAAGTGGTGTCAACTTTTCCTCTAACTGCTAGTAATTATAAGTTAGCTCTCAATGAGCTAAAAACAAGGTTGGCCAAAGATGAATACCTTATTGACGCATACATGAGGGATATTATAGGGCTGATCCTCAGTAACGATAAAGGTCGGCCACTTTCAGACCTGGTCAATAAATTGGAGTCCAGCCTAAAAGCACTGGAAGTACTGGGAGTTGCATCGAACAATTATACTTACTTATTGTTCCCCCTGGTGGAATCATCCATTCCTTCAGAAGTTCTGAGAGCTTGGGAAAGAAG
Source organism: Propylea japonica (assembly GCA_013421045.1). Taxonomy (NCBI): domain Eukaryota; kingdom Metazoa; phylum Arthropoda; class Insecta; order Coleoptera; family Coccinellidae; genus Propylea; species Propylea japonica. The sequence continues at coordinate 17,089,199 of CM024244.1, forward strand.
TGTTTCAAGCAGTCAAGGTACAAGAAATTTGGACAACCTGATGGAATTCCTGAGATCGGAGGTCATCAGTGAAGAAAGAATTGCCATAGCGAAGGTTGGTTTTGGGTCTAGCACAAAGTCTGCGAAAGATGGTAAAGAAGAGATTTTCACTGCAGCATCCCTGGTTGTTACAGATGGAAAGAAAACAGCTTGCATCTTCTGCGAGAGGGACAGCCACCTCAGCCAGAACTGCAATGCTGCACTTAAGTTAAGTATAGATAGACGTATGGAGATTGTAAGGAAAAAGAATTGTTGTTTAGCTTGTTTGAAGCCAGGTCATAGAGTTAAAGTTTGTAGGGTTTTTATCAAGTGTTTAATTTGCTCGAAGAGACATTTAGCTTTAGTATGCCCTACATTAAAGAAAAAGGATGAACCTGACAGCAAGCAGGCAAAAACAACTAGTGCTTTAAGTAGTTGTTTTAGTTCTCAATCTTTACTGCCGACCATATTTGTGAAAATTAGTAATCAAGAAAAGTCTAAGATTGGTAGATTGCTATTTGACTCAGGTTCTCAGAAATCATATATTTTAAAAAGGACTGCTATAGAGATGAAATTTAAACCAGTTGGTAGTGAAATAGTTTATCATATGTTATTTGGTGGTCAAAAGACACAAAGTATAAAGCATAATGTTTATAAAGTTTCTATTTCAAGTTTAGATGATTCATATACTTACTGCATGCATTTGATGGATCAAATTAAAATATGTAATAATATACCTAGGTTAACTGATAGTGCTATTGCTAAGGAATTTGAGGAAAAGAATATTTTTATAAACGATCAAGGTCAAGGCACTCCTGAAGTAGAAATATTAGTAGGTGCTGATCATTTTGGTCACTTGTTAACAGGCAGTATTGTAGGTTCTTTTCAGAGTATAGTAGCAATAGAAACTCATTTGGGTTGGACGGTATCAGGTAGCTCAAGAGAATGCCAAAGTTCAAATTGCGTAACAATGTATTGTTGTAGTATTTCTGAAATTTGGAAATTGGAATCATTAGGAATACATGATGAATCTGAAAGTAGAAGTAGTAAGCAGGTATATGATGACGTAATGAATCATTTTAAAAAAAAATATCAGATTAAATGAGGAAAATCGTTATGAAGTAAAGTTACCTTGGATGCATGGCCACCCTGAATTAATATCGAATAAAGGCTCAGCTGTTCAGAGGTTAGGGGCCATGTCAAAAAAATTAATTAGCAAAGAAATTTTTGCTGAATATGATTCTGTGCTTAAACAGTGGTTATCCGAGGGTATTATAGAGGTAGTTCAGAATGATGAGGAAAAGAAGGGATATTTTTTGCCACATAGACCGGTTATCAAAGAAAATAGTTTAACGACTAAAATCAGACCAGTTTTTGACGGGTCAGCAGAAGATATTAATCGGGTTAGTCTTAATTCTTGTTTGGAGAAAGGTCTAAATTTGATAGAGTTAATTCCTTCTATTTTATATAATTTCAGATTCTATAAGATTGGTGTTATAGCTGATATACGTAAAGCTTTTTTGCAGATAAGCGTTGATCCCTCGGACAGGGATTTTTAAAATTTGTTTGGTGGAAGGATACTGTTGGTAGTGAGGTTGTTACATACCGTCATTGTAGGTTGGTGTTCGGTCTGAAACCTAGTCCTTTTTTATTGGGGGCAACAATAGGCCACCATCTGGAAACTGCAAAAGGAGATTTTGACGAATTTCTCATTGAAATCCTGAAAAATTCATTTTATGTGAATAACTTAGTTACTAGTGTAAGCTCACAAAAGGAACTGGAATTATTTTTTGCTGGTTCAAATGGTATAATGGAAAAGGGGAGATTTCGTTTGGGCTCATGGGCTCATACCATTATCAAAAATTCAGTTTCGGAATTTAAACTTAGTGATGAGTTTAATGAGGTACAATCTGTACTGGGCATGATATGGGATGTACGTTCAGACTTATTGTATTGCGATGTTAAGGATGTAACCCTCCCTGAAAGCACAGTTCGCACAAAGAGAGTTATATTGTCCATTGCACAAAAGATATTTGATCCTATTGGGATAACCAGTCCGACTACTTTGCTGCCTAAAATATTGTTACAGGAAGCATGGACATTGAATTTAGGTTGGGATGAAGAGTTACCAAAGGAAATAAGGAAAGAGTTTGACTCATGGCTCGAGAAGTTGCATTTCCTTAAATTCTGCAAAATTCCTAGATATGTATTTCAGTCGCCTCCTGTAAGCTACACGATCCATGCTTTTAGTGATGCCAGCAAAAAGGCTTATGCTGGTTGTGTTTTTATTCGCGCGATTACAAGTGAGGGTATCAAAGTACAGCTACTTCAGGCCAAGTCTAGAGTGTCACCTTTGAAACCTATTTCGATTCCACGACTTGAGTTGTTAGCTGCTGTCATTGCAGGCAGATTGGTTCAGACTATTTTGAAGAACCCTAAGTTTTCTGGAGTTCGGGTCTTTTATTGGACGGACAGCAAGGTGGTCTTGGGGTGGTTAGCCTGCAATAAGGGTTGGAATACATTCGTTTCGAATAGGGTAAGGGAGATTCTTGAACATTCTTGCTTAGAACAGTGGAGGTATGTTCCAGGGGAAATTAATATTGCTGATCTTCCATCTAGAGGATGTAATGCCTTAAATCTATTGAAGTCAAAGTGGTGGGAAGGTCCTTCGTGGTTGATTAATGATGAAAAGTTATGGCCTAAGGAAAGCGTAAATTTGTCAAATCAGGAAGTAGAAACCTTAAATTTAGAAAAAAGAAAGAGTTGTTCAGTTCTACATGGAACCATAGAATCACTGAATATTTTTGCTTATTTTTCCAAATGTTATAAAATCACGAGGATGGTTGGTTGGATGTTGAGGTTTTGTAATAATTGCAAGGGTACAGGTAAGAAATTAATGGGCCCACTGAGCTTGGACGAAATTTCTAACGCTGAATTGGTTATATTGAAGTTGGTACAGAAAGAAAGTTTTGAAAGCGACAAAGATCGCGAGTTCAAAAAATTTGAAGTTTTTAAAGATGAAAAGGGTTTGTTAAGATTGAAAACCAAATTGTTTTATGGCGAATATGATAGCTTATTCAAATGCCCGGTGTTGCTTCCACCAAATCATATTTTTATCAAAAGATTGATCGAGCAGGCTCACCTCAATTTAAAACATGCTGGAGTAGCAACATTGGTTACTTTTCTTAGGGAGCGGTATTGGATAATAAGGGCGCGGAAAACCGTGAAACAAGTTGTCAATTCGTGTGTTAAATGTAAAAGGTTTACGGCAAAAAGAGCAGAAACTCCTTTCATTCCGTTACCAAAGGAACGAGTAAATATGGTACAAGCCTTCGCAGTGACAGGAGTAGATACGGCGGGGCCATTGTTTTTGAAGAGCGATGAAAAAGTTTGGATAATCATTTTCACATGCGCAGTTTACCGGTGTGTGCATTTTGAACTAATAACATCATTGTCCACTGAATGTTTTTTACTTTCATTAAGGCGTTTTATTGCAAGAAGGGGTAGAATAGCAGTGATTTTTAGCGATAATGGTAGCAATTTTATCGGAGCGTATAATTTATTCAAAAATTTAAATTGGGAAGAAGTAAGAGAGTATGCTTATGTTAATAAAATAGAGTGGCATTTTAACCCACCCACTGCGGCTTGGTGGGGAGGGTTTTGGGAGCGAATGATTAGAACATTGAAAGATTTGTTAAAAAGAAATTTGGGTCGAGCATTAGTGAATTACGAGGAACTATTGAGCATCCTGGTTGATTGTGAAGCTGTGATTAATTCCAGACCCATTACGTATTTTAATGATGATCCTGGAGAATTGAGACCACTAACTCCAGCCATGTTTTTACATCCCATTGGAGAATGCGAGGTGGCCGATTTAGACTCATTAGATTCGAATGCATTGAATAAAAGAATTAAGCACATAGATCATGTTCGGCAAAATTTGAGAAATAGATTTAGAAAAGAGTATCTTTCACAGTTAGCAACTCGACCCCCTAAAAATGTTAAAAGTATAGAAATCGGAGATGTTGTCCTAATCGGTTGTGAAGATAAGAAAAGAGTCCATTGGCCCATTGGAAGGGTATTGGAAGTTTTCCCGGGAAGAGATGGAGCATATAGAGTCGCGAAGGTTCAAACTACCCAGGGTTTAATAAGACCATTTCAACGTTTGTACTCTCTTGAGGTATCAGATATCGATAAGACCTCTATAGCAGAAAATTATAAAAAATCTAAAGAAATTGTTGAAAATCAGAATTCACAAAGAAGGTCTGATGAAAAGCATGAAGTATTGAAAATCTCAAGATTTGGAAGAAAGATTAAAAGTCCTAGAAAATATGATGTTTAGTTTTAATATATTTTGATTGCCACTTTTGTTGTGGTTTGGAGGATGTTAGAAGAAGAAGAGTGAATTTTATGTCACTGTCAGTTGTCACTGTCAGATTATATGTTCTGTGGTTGTCTCTGAAAAGAGAATGACAGTTAGTTGTTGATTTTGTAGTAGAAATAAAGAACAGCAAACTCAGGTGTATAATTTTATTAAGGCTCGCATTTTTCCATACATATTTTTGGCAATCCCCAATCAATCAGGCCCAAAATCTTCACTGGGAGTGCCGGAACAAACTCAATGAGGTAGGCAAGAAAAATAAGGTCTTTTTAATCTGGGTTCCCGGCAACTGGGGAATCAAAAGAAACAAATGTCACTCATTGGTCCAGAACCCTTCTGTGGTATATCTAAATGTACCTATAAGAAGGAGTTTCTGGAGAAGAAGAAAGCCGAGCGAGAAAAACTCTGGCGGAATCTCCCAGAGATGGATTATTCCACTGAGTTCCTTCAGAACTTCGAGACAGCGGGATCCAAAAGATATCTGGATCTTGGTAAGAAGCAATTACACCTCCTATAACTGGCTTTCTTACAAGACATTGTCGCCTCAGGAAGCACCTGTTGAGGATGGGATTGTCGGACACTGACGAGTGTAGGTTCTGTGCGGAGGAGGAAGAAACCCCCATTCAGTGTGAAGGTTTTGACCAGAACAGCTCTGTAAGGGGGCACAATAGACCTCAAGGTCGCAGTGAACTGTAACTCCTCATTTAAACTATCAACTAACAAGTATGACTACAAAATTTTGCATGAAAATTCAGCATATCAATCTTCATTCGCAAAATAAATTTCACTGGAATCGGTTATCTTTTTATGAAAATATGAAGTTTCTGCCTTCCAATATTCCGATTGAATTTTCCATGATTTTGTGTACACTATGGCCACAAATAGACTTTTCAGACAAATTTCAAACGACATTGAGCAAATGTGTCATTTCAACTCATTCTCCCAGTTCCCAAAACGAATGAATCATTCGATGATGTGAAAAATTCATAATATTAGACTTTAATTAGTGTCCCGCGGGTACCAACCTGACCACAAAAACAACCCACGATTGTTCTTCGGCCCAAATTGCCTGCTTTCCGGCTATACCTCGACTGTCCGTACACCTAAGAATATGACCCCGTGCATTATTCGAAGACATTAAAAATACCGTTGTCGGATCTTTTGTTTTTTTCTCAGGGAAGTCATTTGGTTGTCCACTTATATGTGCAGACGTCGATTTCGATACGTAACCTTTGAAAATCGTGAAATGATTCGAGTTGAGGATGATTGCGATAAGAAACGTTGCGTATGGAAAAGAATAAAGATAACGGAATCAAAATTATTTTGATTATGAATCAAGTGTTGTTGAAGTGGTCTCTAATCTCTTTTGGGTGTTATGGTTCGTCCTGTATATATCTTTATTACTAGTCAGAAGGGAAGAAATGGTTTTCCAATAAGAGATGTTATTTTGATATTCAAAGAAAAATGCCATTTTTCAATATAACTGATAGGATGTTTATTTCATCAAAAAGAAGAAGCTATACCGTTGATAGTGGAAAATGACATCAGACAAATGACCACTACGACCACGCTTACAGGACCATATCCTTTTAATTTTTCATAACCAAATCGCAAAATGGCTGCTCTATGTCCTCGATAGCCTCACGAATTCCATTTGTGAGGTCTTGAATCGACGCTGGGCTATTGGGGTAGACCTTCTCTTTCACGTGGCCCCAAAGGAAGAAGTCGCAAGGTGTTAATCACAGAATCTCGGTGGCCACTTGTGATCACCTCTTCGAGAGATAGCACGGTGCGGAAAATTTCCCGCAAAAGATCAATGGTTTCGTTGTTTGTGTGACAAGTAGAGGCGTCTTGTTGAAAGTAAAGGTTGACCAGATCAATACTATCAAATTTCGGCCATAAAAGATCATTAATCATCTATCAATAGCGCAATCCATTCACCGTAACTGTCCATCAACACTTTCTGCTACAGAAGCAATATTCTCGGCTGTTCTCCAGCGACGTGCACGGGTTTTATTTTTCACATTACTAACTTGTCCCAAAAACTTGAATTTTTTCACAAATTCCTTTATTGCGGTCCGACAAGGTGCTTCACGATGATCCAGGAATGTTCGAGTTTTACGAAGCGTCTCTGCCAAATTTTCACCATTTTTTTTAGGGAATTTTAATAATTTCAATGTGTTCGTGAATCTTGTATCGTTCCATTTTTATTAATGGCGTAGTTTCTACTTGCCAATGTCAAAAAATTACCCTTTAGAGACTGCACTTGATGTGATGGTTGCGTCCTGCTCATATGATTCGCATTCACTGTCACGTTTCTTTCGATTGAAATTTCAAGTTGTCATAGGAAAAACTCAAAAAAGCTTCATTATAGTAGAAGATCCGAACCTGAACGACCTTCACCGAGCTGATAATAGAATAAAACTTATTTATATCTAATAAATTCAGTATTTTAGGAAATATATTAAAAATAGGTTGTCAAGAAAATCCTGGACAGATATTTTTAATTATTTTTGTAAAAATTTACCTGGACAAGCTACTAGGTTGCCAGGTATAAACAGATATTATGTCGGTGCTAGTTACTTTCACTTGTTATGATAATAAAAAAAATTATATCAGCATAAGTGCTGTTTTATTACGAACACGTTGATATAGGGTTGTCTGCAAAAAAATTGGTCCTAATAGGGGTTTGCAAATTTAAAATATTTAAATTACAACGCTTGTGAAAATGGGTCACAGAGAGATCAGAGGTAAGTATACTGTGAAATATCCTCGAAAACTATCTCTCGACATGCAAGTACAATAAAAACATGTTTGAGAAAAGAAAGATCGTTACTTAGGTTATATACAGAGTGTTTCACAAATGATTGTACAGGCTTCAAGGCAAATGCAGCACATTTTGGTGAGTCTGAATCAGTGTTAGAAATATGTCCTAACAATATTCATTTTAGAGATACAAGATGTTTTATATATTTCTACAGAAATTTTCATTTTGTATAAATCTTGATTACCTGCCTGGATCTATCATCAACATTTCCAGAAGATGAGTTGTAGCAAAAAACATTTATTGTAACCAGAAGCTGTGAAAAGTCTCAAAATCTTAGGTTGGCGAAAATACTTGTAGGACTTTCGATCCTCGGTAATCAAAACTGCCATATCAGTCCCCAAAATAAGGAAATAAAACAACCAGTTCAACCCCTGAAGAGCATAAACACAATTTAAAATTCAAATCCACTCGAAACATCTCACCGTTAAAAAAATTCAGGTCGAAATCATGCATCACCGTTCTAAATTTCCATTTCTTCGCAACAGGTTGGCTCCAAATCAAAGGAGCCTCGAAGAAAGATTTAAATCTTTCGGTCGTTCTCGAAAGATGAATCACTATTCGCCATTTTCCGCCCACAGGTTGACATAATCGATCACCTGAAAATTTACAATCTTTCGCCGTCTATTTCCATAATCAAATTACACTTTCTAGCTCCGTCTTGGCGTCTGTAGTCTGTACACATACCAGGTCTGCTCAACAGAAAATGTGTGTTTTGAGATTTTTCATTCCGGAACATAGAACAACCAAATTTGAGCAGTCACCTATATAAAGTTGCATTAAATTGTACAACCACTTACTTGCCCCCGAGAGACTGAAAACGTTGGGGGTTTCAGCCTTCAAAAAGGAAATTTTACTGGAGAAATTACTGAATATTTGGAAGCTGCTCTTGTATAAAAATTGTTCAATTTATTTCTTTTCATCTTATAAGTGTGGTGATATTTTGTATGATTGCTTTCTATTTGGTATGATTGCTTCCTTTTATATGTTTAATGTTTTTTTCCTACCTCAATTCTGTTGGTTTAGTAGTTATTGTTTTGAATAATGAATTGTCTAACTCTTTCTATACATGTAAAATATCTTAAAGGATTCGATAAATTATTATTATTATTATTTTACGGTTGGTGTACCGCAGTGGCGCAGCCAGGATTTTATTTGGGGGGGGGGGCTGAACTGAAAAATTTTGATGATACAGTGAATAACGAAAGTTGCAAAAAAAATAAAGAAGAAAGAAATAATGAAGAAATTAATCTTTGGGGGGGGGCTTTGGGGCTGCGCCAGTGGTGTACCGGGTCCTAAATTCGTTGTCTAGTGAGGGGGCTCAGAAACCCGATGAGCTGGAACGAATTGAGTGGCACATTTTTGGGCTCGAGTTTTGAGTGAATTCATTTAGTGAAAACCGCAACCTTCTACGTCAAACTGTTTTCGAACTATTAGAGAAAATTGGAAAATGGCGTCAAATGAAAAATTCTCACAACTTCTTTACTACTGAAGTTATAAACTTGAAACTAAAACATTATACAGGTACTTTTTTCAGTAGAATTCATTGAAGTAATCAATTTTTCCTCACTACATTTGGTTCTAGCCCATAGGGTTTCTGAGATTCCTTTACTATACAACCGGTACATTCAATGATCAATTTTTTCTGTATCAAATTTTGTGTTAAACATATAAGAAAGCCCAGAGTAGGTTCTTTTGAACGCTCGTTCATTGATGGAGCAATGAGGCTTTCATTTCAAATTTTGTATGAGACTTGAAATTGATAATATATAAATGCAAAATCTCAGTATGATCGGAATAATATTATGGAAATTATTCATAAACTAGCAAACCCGGCGAACTCCGTTTCGCCACCAGATGGCTTCGTTTTCTGTAACATTTCGTTTGGTGATAAAAAAAAATGAAGAAAAATTTTTTTTTTATTTGAAAAGGAACAACAGTAATAAATTCATTTCGATTACAAAAATGAAGTGTTACTTAGTTAAACGTTAAACTTCTCTAAGTAAATGAAAGAGAATCCAAAGTAAATACTGAATCGAAGCGTTATACGTTTCCGCAAACTATCCGTGTTTTTGAAATGCTCTTTGGTAAACCATATTTTTGTTTTTTGGCCTGACGTAAACACAAACAAAGCGGATGGTTTTCCAACTCGTGAACACGTATAAAGTATAACTGCCATGTAAAAAACAATGATTTTCTAGTCAGGCCAGTAGATCTACCTTTTTAAGTAGATTTGTGAAACCGGTAGATCTACCTTTCTAAGTAGGATAATTTAACCGGTAGATCAATTGAACCGATAGATCAGATGAACAGTAGGTCTTTCGAACCGTTTTGTATACCTCGATAGATCATCATTGGTTATTGATGTTCATAGATATTTGATATATTCCTTGGTATCTGTCTGACTACACTACACACCCTGTATATACTCAGAGCGTCTATTGAACATTTATGGGAAAAGTAATACAAATGTTCGTGTTAGGAAGTAGAAAATTACAATATTTGGCATTTTTATGAAGAGACCCTGTATAAATCAAACCACCATCGATAGTAAATCATTTGAAATTCAAAAACTTCTTCGTTTCTGTGGAAATGTCTCTGTGATAATGCAGAAATTCAAAATATTCGACATGTTTATAGGAGCACCCCGTATGAATCCGAAGCATAGTATCTATATTTAAAATTCCACCTCCTATAACGAATCACTCGAAATTCAAAAGCCCCTTCAATTTCATTGAAAGCTTTCTGTTATAACGTAGAAATGTGAAATAATTGATAGATTTATAGAAACACCCTGTATATATCTAAAACGTACCTGTATAAAACATGCACATGAAAATTTTAAATTATTTTCATCAGCTTTCTTTGAACCTGGAAAAAATACTTTTTATCCAGAATAAACAGAACATGCCACTATGGGGTTTCGAAACCGGTACACTACCAGGTCCACACACCTAGACGTTAGTCGTTACACCACTTGCCTTGTTACACGTGAAGGCTGTTTATCTCAGACTTCAACGGGTTTTAACATGTAAACATATCAGGAAATCGAAAAAATATATTGAAATATCGATAATTATCATAATACATACAGTTTGATATCATTTCCTGGCGTATTTTTTCCTAAAATACGAATAATCCCCGAATTTTGTTCTCATTACGTTATTTGTCAGGGAAATTCGGTTTAGTAGAAACCTCAAATATCACTGCGACCTGAAATGATGCTTTTGATCGCTGAAATGTTAGGAATTCGTTGAATGAACGTTGAAGTTGATGATTTCATATGGACTTACCTATTCAAATAACGTTTTCCACTCGAAACGAACAAATGTTCACATGAGACGTACCTATGTCAAAAATATTTTCTTCTTCCTGGTTATTTCAGAATTCCGGCAACGAATGTCTTCGTTAATTAACGTTATAGAACTACTCGAAAACGATATTCGTACCTTTTTGATTCGGATCTGGCCTTTTTCTTCTGAAATGAGGAAATTGTTGGAAGCACTTCCCTCTCGAAAGGAGACTTGACAGTTGTCATTGAATTCGATGTCATAAATAATGACATTTTCAGAAATGTACCAATTTCCTACGTTCTTCTCGATATCTTGAAATTTTTCCTGAATTTTCTTTGCTACAAACCTAGCGGAGCCCGAGACCTTTCCAACGAATGCAAAACCGTTGAAATCGGTTCGTGCGTTCTGGAGTTAAAGCGTCAGGGAGGAAAATCCGACTTATTTTTATATAGTAGATTGAAATATGTAAAAACATGATAATCAATAAAATCAAATTTCCATGGTTCTGATGTTGCAATCCTTTCGGAATTTGCAATAACATTCAGTAAATCTATCTTAATACACAAAATGACTCGGTTATCCTGTTATGAAAATATAGAGATTCTTCTTTTCAATATTCCAATCGAATTGTCTATGGTTGCAATCTTCTTGATTTTTCGTGAACTTTCAGTATATCTATCCTCATTTGCAACATTAACACTCGAATAGGATATCTTGTTATGGAAATATGAAGTTTCTTCTTTTCAATATCCCAATACAATTTTCTATGGTTCTGTTAACACTATGGCCATGCATGAGGCTTATAATTATGAGCATCTTTCATGTGGCCGCGAAGTATCATTTCGATTGGTTTTGTTTGTCTCAGATATTGAGGAACGAAAAATTTGAATGGCCGTGTTGTATGGAACACTTTGTACGATTTGGCTGTTTAACGAACTTTGGCATTTGAAAACAGAACAGAAAATCTCAAGTCTTCAAGACCATCCCTTCAAAAGTTATTGTGCTAATGGCCGGACGGACGGAGGACCCCACGGGCAGAATTGAATTTGATCAAGAATTCGTCATCAGGAGTCGAAAATTACAGATCTCTAGAAAACTTTTTTAGGTTTTCAATCGATAGCTGAAAACTATAGACATTTGGACAAAACGATATGGCACTTGTTGATGTAGAACAAGCGCTAAAAAAATGGAATGAAGTGCTCCAAGGCACTTGACTGAAGGGATTAATTTGATGGTTCAAAATGTATATTGATGAAAAAATAAATACTATTTTTCGTCGATCTAGCAGTAAGAGGTGATTTTTATGTATACGCAATTGAATATTAATGATGGATTTCAATGTGCAATTTCCATGAGCAACCGAACACAAAGCATTCAGAAGCAATAGAGTAATGTCAAAACGCTACTGGAACATACAATGATTCATATTATGTCAAATGTATGTCTTGTGCAGAATAATAATGTATTTCAATCAAGATCGTCGGAAAAATCTTGTAATCAACTCGGTTATTAATCCAGCGACTTATGATCTCGAACAATTAACGCGTTCGCTCCGCCCACGCGTTAAAATATCTTGACCATTAGTCGCTGCCTTTAATAACCTAGTTGATTGAATAACTATTAAAAATCTTCGAAATTATCCTTTCTTTTTAATAGACCTCGTACAGTCGCGATTTTCGCAGCTATACGTTAATAGTTGGCCATGATGACCGCGATGATCTAATGATGCGAATCTTTAACATAATTGTACGCCTGGGGACTTTAATGGTACGTCGGTGTTTTTTTTTTCATCGGCGGTTGTTTTTGATTTATAAGTTTATGGCCCTGTTCAGTTTATTGTCGTTTATTGACTGATTCGAAGTGTTTACTTTGTTTTGGAAAGATTTGGAATAGCTGCTGAAATGTTGAAACAGCCAAAATCTATTTGTGAGCGTTTACTACTAATTTTACTCAAGAGTATGTTATTCTCTGAAGCTGAACCAAGAGTTGCCACAAAATATAGAGTTTGACTTACTGTCTTGTTTAGAAAAACACAAATGTTCGATAGGTGCAAAGTTAGTTTTTTGTATCTAGTGCGCGAAATGCTACTTTGGTGATCGAGAACTGATTTTTTTTACGAGGCGCAGCCGAGTTAGAAAAAATAGTCGAGATCACCAAAGTATTTGGCGCATGAGATGCAAACAAAATTTTTTCTACAAACGCTTAGCTTAATATGAAAAAAAATATTGAACTGGTTTGAACTGTTTTTCCAAATCAAGTAATTAGGTATTATAACTATGGGCAATATATTCTATGTTGAAAGCAACACTTAATGTTAAAGAAAACGTTAAAAGTTAAAATATAGAAATCCCATACAGTTTACATGCAGTGTGCGAAGTAAGTATTTCGCACACTACTTCGCGCACGGTGTCATAGTAACAAAGGAAAATGAAAAAAAAGGGTCACTTCGCATATTCTTGCCAATGCGCGAACCTTGTCATTTTTTGACGTTTGTAGAAAAAAGTATTTTACAATGTTTTTGATCTAGGGATTAGTTTGACCAAAAATACAATAACGAAACGTCGAAAATTAAAATTTTAATTAGCAGTGCGCTAAATTCAAACTGTCTTTTTTTGTTTCCTACCAAGATCCAGATATCTTTTGGATCTTGCTGTTTCAAAGTTACGAAGGGACTAAGTGAAATAACCCATTCCTGGGAGATTCTGTCAGAGTTTTTCCTTCTCGGCTTTCTTCTTCTTCAGAAACTCCTTCTTATAGGTACACTAGCGACCCGCCCCGGCTTCGCACTGGTGCCTCAGATGCGCTATTTATAGGAACGCTCTTGCCGCACCGGGCGGCCGGCCGGTACCGCCGCAAACGCTACGTCCCGCAAATTTTAAATCTGTATTATCTTCGAAAATATTCACTTAAATCATACGATGTAGAGGGCCATATAGATCTATATTAAAAGAACAATGTATTCAAGGTATTTAATTGGTTAAGGATTAATGCTGTATTGGTTAAAATCGCTTCGAAAATTAGCCATTATTTGTCGTAAAAAATAAATGACAAAAAAAGTTTTTGTGGGTTATCCATAAGAGATAGATATATACCATCACGGACTTTTCTGTAGACCTTTTCAATGTGTACAATACTTAGTACATTATTTTGATAAAACTCGTAGGGTTCAGCCTGCGTTTGCAATTTGAGCGGAAAAAATGAAATTATTTACGACATCACATTAGAAACCTCAAAAATAACAGTACTTCCCCACTATTTAATGGATGTTATTGTAAATATAAACCTTCCTCTTGAATCACTCTATCTATTTAAAAAAACCGCATCAAAATCCGTTGCGTAGTTTCAAAGATTTTAAGCATACGAAGGGACATAGGGACCGAGAAAGCGACTTTGTTTTATACTATGTAGTGATTAACCCCTACCACAGAAGTCTTCTGGGCCAATAAGTGACATTCGTGCGTTCTCTTTGGCCATTGTATTCTCAACAGGCGCTTCCTAAGGCGACAGTGTCCTGTGAGAAAGCCAGTGAGGAGGTGTAATTGTTTCTTACCAAGATCCAGATATCTTTCGGATCTTGCTGTTTCGAGTTCCTAACGAACTCAGTGGAATGATCCATCCTGGGAGATTCCGCCAGAGTTTTCCCTCTCGGATTTCTCTTTCTCCAGAAACTCCTCCTCATTCTCTTTGGTCAGTGTATTGGCCTCTTCATTTCTTTTGATTTACGAATGACCGGGAACCCAGATTATAAAGACCTCATTGAGTTTGTTCTGGCACTCCAGAATCATCTTCGAGTCGATGACGTAGGAGCTCAGTGCTTTAATAGCAGCTTGACATTCTGAGTGTATGGCTATATCGCATTTCTGATAGTTCTTTTCTAGATTTATATTTAGACATCTTTCAATAGCTAAGATTTCTGCTTGAAAGACGCTCATATAGAAGCCTAGCGACAGTGCACACTTGGTACTTGGCCCGCATATCTCAGCTCTAGCTCCTGTAGAGATTTTGAAACCATCTGTATACCATAAACAATGAAAGCAGAGAATAATATTAATTGATTAAAATCAACCAATATTAAACCCACACTTCGGAACTAATCCCGTCAACGCACAAAGAACATGCATGGTGGTAATATCAAACGGAGCATCCATAGATAGCTATTTCGCCCTATTTGGGGCTCATCAGTATGGAGGAGCTCTGGGGTAGGTGTTCGTAAGGATCCCAAGAGATGGCGTTTCAGTTTTGTTATACTCAGAACTGGGCGACATTTCTTCAAGTAAGGGAGCCTAGAATGCCTTTCAAGCAGAGCTCCTCCATACTGATGAGCCCCAAATAGGGCGAAATAGCTATCTATGGATGCTCCGTTTGATATTACCACCATGCATGTTCTTTGTGCGTTGACGGGATTAGTTCCGAAGTATGGGTTCAATATTGCATGATTTTAATCAATTAATATTATTTTCTGCTTTCATTGTTTATTTATACCTGCGTTCCTATTAAAGCAATAATTTTCATTTATTACCATCTGTATACCATTTAACGGTATTTTCTTTGAGGTTAAAGTCGGTGTATTCCCGTTTCCATTCCTCTCTTTTACCTAGCAATGTCTTGAAGTTTTTCTCAGTGCTTACTTTCTTGATCATTACATCACTAGAGGGGTTCGGAGATATACAGATTTGGAAATTCACATCTGAAACATACGATATACGATGCATCAGACAGAGAATTCTTCAGTCTAGTTGCGCAGATGAATAGTCGAGATAATCACTGTAACTGAATGAATTCCGTTGACTTATTGCAATAATCTAGTCTTGTCTCTCTCTTATCGCAGTATGATAGGGAACCTGCAGTACTCGTATAGATTATTTGATTTGTCAGGCTGCCCGTAATATTCTATTTAAGCATTTACTGTTGCCTAACATACTAAATGAATTATGCTACCCCCAACTATAAGACTAGAATATTGCAATGAGACAACAGAATTCAGTATTCCTTAGAAACTTTATAGGTTTTCACTCCCAGTCTCTGAAACATAAATAATTAAAAATGTTTGATTAAGGTGAAGTGCTCCTGCGAAAATCTTTGCACTTATTTGTCAGGAGCAAATTGGTCTTGAAAAAAATTGTTGCCTAACACTAAAACTGAAAAATGAAACAAATTAAAAGGATATTGTAACGTTTCGGTGGCTATATCAGACACCTTCTTCAGACAAACTCTAAAATTCTTCAGAATTGTGTATTTTCTTATTTGTAATCTGATTGACATTGATAGTTGTCAATCTATAGAGATGTAGATTCATTTGATTTTGAAATTTCCTGATGTCACTTCCTTCCTCAATAAATCAATCCAAATACGATCTATTCCAACAGAACAATTTGCCAAATTATTCACTTCATCCAACAAAATACATGTAGATTCCTTAATTTTCCTTTTATGATTATCAGGTTCCGTCATGAGGATCTTAGTGTGGTTCCAGTTCATCATATGATCTCCGCTATTTGAACATATATGATCAGCAATTTGTGATCTTGTGATGTCTCTATTCCTGATGTTATTCTTATGTTCCCGTTTTCTTATTTCTAAAGGTCTTGATGTCTCCCCTGTATAAGATTTTCCACATATACAGTATGTTACAGCACGTCATTGTCTCGACTATTCATCTGTGCAACTGGACGGAAGAATTCTCTGTCTGATGCATTGTATATTGTATGTTCCAGATGTGATTTTCCAAACCTGTATGACAAACGCATCTCAGGTGAAACTAACTCTCATATCCAACCCTTAATAACCTTAATATCTCTAATCCCCAACAATATCCCTGTTAATTATCCCCCTAAGACCCAACACGGGCACGTAGCCAATTAATCTGACCTGCCTTATCCCTGAACGATCTGTTTGGACACCCCTAACGCTGGCCATTCGGCATGGGCCGATAAGATAGAAGAAGAAGAAGAGAACAAACAACACACACAGGTCTGTGTTATCGGTCACGGCCGCCTAACAACGATCCGGGCACCGTTTTGCTTATGCAGATTTCCAAGTTCAAGGAAGTGAGTTAAACGCGGTCGTTGACTAAACGACCTTGCAAACACGCTCTGTGCATTCTTCCTGAAGATCTCTGGTCGGCTTTACCACGTTTAAGAACGAACATTTTGTAATAGTATTATGTTTATAACATAAATATGGACTTGACAACCATTCTCGAATGGGGATCTAATAACTTTTGCCCGTAATCATAGTCGATGCTCAGTCAGATCTCATACTCAAGAAGATCTTAGGCTAGTATTCATAGTTCGCCCTTGAGGGTAAGTGAAAGTTTGTATCGCCCTTGGCTTGAGTTGAGGTCACTTTTATGACTAGTATTCATAAGGGCGATACAAACTCTCACTCAACCTCAAGGACGAACTATGAATACAAGTCTAAGATCTTCTTGAGTACACGATCTGAAGAGCATCGACTATGAGTACGGACATTAGTAGATTTCAATGCTTACAAAACACAAGCATTTATTTTCTCTAGAAGGGCTGCTCTTACTATGTCCAACATAGGCATCCATCTCAATGCTCGGTATTACTGTCAGCAATAACTTTTCTCGCAAACTCTCACTCAACCTCAAGGGCGAACTATGAATACGAGTCTAAGATCTTCTTGAGTACACGATCTGGCGGAGCATCGACTATGAGTACGGACATTAGTAGATTTCAATGCTTACAAAACACAAGCATTTATTTTCTCTAGAAGGGCTGCTCTTACTATGTCCAACATAGGCATCCATCTCAATGCTCGGTATTACTGTCAGCAATACCTTTTCTCGCAAACTCTCACTCAACCTCAAGGGCGAACTATGAATACGAGTCTTAGATCTTCTTGAGTACACGATCTGGCGGAGCATCGACTATGAGTACGGACATTAGTAGATTTCAATGCTTACAAAACACAAGCATTTCTTTTCTCTAGAAGGGCTGCTCTTACTATGTCCAATATAGGCATCCATCTCGATGCTCGGTATTACTGTCAGCAATACCTTTTCTCGCAAACTCTCACTCAACCTCAAGGGCGAACTATGAATACGAGTCTAAGACCTTCTTGAGTACACGATCTGACGGAGCATCGACTATGAGTACGGACGTTAGTGGATTTCAATGCTCACAAAACAAAAGCATTACTTTTCTCTAGTTGGGCCGATCTTACTATGCCCAACATAAGCTTGTCAGGAGTGATCATACCTGTGAAATCATCCATCTTGATGCTTGGTATTACTGTCAGCCTTTTCTCGCTGAGACTGCATCCCAAAAACTTGGTTTTCTGTTCCGTGCCAGAAGCTCTTTCACTTCCAGTCAGCTGCTTATGATCTATAAGGCACAGATTCGATCTGTCTTGGAGTACTGTTCCCATATCTGGGGTGCGGCACCTAAACATTTTCTGAAGCTGTTGGATTCTGACCAAAAAAGGCCAATTCATCTCGTCGATGATGCACCGCTTACTAACTCGCTCACATCTCTGGAACATAGTAGAAAAGTTGGCGATCTGTCTTATTTTATTGATACTTTCATGGGCGATGCTCTTCTGAAATACCATCAATCGTTCCTCCTTTGACAGTCTCTTCGAGGTTGACACGTCAAGTTCGATCTTCTCACCCCTATGTGATCAATTTAGGGACCTGTAAAATATCCTTTTCCAAAGACTCGTTCATCCAACGAACAGCGAGGCTCTGGAACACATTACTTAGGGAGGTATTCCCCAAGGCATGTAACCCCCAGAAATTCAAAAGACACCAATTTCTTTTTTTTTTCCTCGGTTCCCAAGATGTTCTCTGAACATTACAGTATATCTCCTTTCGTGGGTACCAGAACAAAAAAATAATCTGATAGACTGCACGAATCTCCAGTTGTTTGAAGATAAATTCGAAACTTTGGACACTTGTATACCATGGGATCAGTTGTTCCTGCTTCTGATCCATAAAGCCTGCAAATCTCCTCTGCTGGCTTTCCCATATAATGGATTTTCCTAAAAGAGGTGTTCTTCTGAATAGCCCGCTATTTTAGTAGATGTTACGTTTTGAAGCTGTCATTTTTTGATATTTGACAAGGAGAAACTACGCCGTTAATAAAAATGGAACGATACAATCTTCAGAAAAACATTAAAATTATTAAAATTCACTATAGAAATAGTGAAAATTTAGCAGAGACGGTTCGTAGAACTCGAACATTTTTGGGTCGTCGTGAAGCACCTTGTTGGACAGCAATAAAGAAGTTGGTGGAAAAATTCGAGCTGTTGGGACAGGTTAGTGATTTGAAGAATGAAACCCGTGCACGTCGCTCAAGTGGAGAATATTGCTACTGCAGCCGAAAGTGTTTAAGAAAACCGTGGTTTGTCCATTCCTCGTGGTTCTTTGGAATTAGGCACTCCACAAACGTCATTACACCTTATTTTGCATAAAGATTTGGGTTTTAAGGTTTATAAAGTTCAGTTAACACAAAAACCAAAACTGGCCGATCATCAACAACGTCGTGTCTTTGCTGATTGGGTCGTTGAAATGCATGAAAATGATCCGGAATTTCATCGAAAAATCATCTTGAGTTAGGAGACACATTTACACCTCGATGGCTCTCTAACCTCAACGTGTTACTTTTTGGTGCGGTTTATGTCTGACGGAGTCATTGGACCTTACTTGTTCGAAAATAAGGTTGGAGCAACAGTTACGGTGAATGGATTGCGCTATCGAGAGATAACTTTTGATTTTTGATGGCCGAAATTGGATAGTATTGATCTGGACAATGTTTACTTTCAACAAGACGGAGCTATGTGCCACATAAGCAACGAAACCATTGATGTTTTGAGGAAAAAGTTTCCGGGCCGTGTTATGTTATCTTTTGAAGAGGTGATCACAATTGGCCACTGAGATCTTGTGATTTAACACCTTGCGACTTCTTCCTTTGGTGCCACGTGAAAGAGAAGGTCAACGCCAATAGGCCAGCGTCGATTCAAAACCTCAACAATGGAATTCGTGAGGCTATCGAGGACATAGGGCAGCCACTTCGCAATTTGGTTGTGGAAAATTTCATTAAAAGGATATGGTCCTGTAAGAGTGGTCGTGGTGCTCATTTGCCTGATGTAATTTCCCACTATTAACGGCATGGCTTCTTCTTCAGAATGAGATAAACATCCTATCATTCATATTGAAAAATGGAGTTTTTCTTTGAATATCAAAATAACAACTTTTAATGGAAAACCTTTTACAATTGAAAACATTGTTCATTCCAATCGGACTCAAAATAATACACTTATGAACTGACAAACCCCATTTTTTCAGTGGATGGATAAGTTTGAATGATATCTAAAGCCGGCCATAGACATCGATATTTTTCATCCGTTCGTATGGCGGCGATAAGATAAGAACCGTCCAGACAAAGCGCCGAAAACCGATGTGTGTGGCGAAAAACCGTCGGTACTTATCGTATGTCCAAATAACTGCCGATGCTTGATTTTTGGAACGACTATCCATCGGTTGTCGTGCCATACTGATTGTGTGTGGGGATTTCCTCGAGAATCGGCGGTTATTTGCCATTGGCGTCAGTGGCGGCTCGTGGGTGAAAAAAGAGGTGAAGAGCTAAACAAGCAGAAAAATCTAGAATAACATCTTTTTATGTAAACTCACCTATTTTTTGTATATCAGGTCCAACCTTCGGTCCTATAAACTAGCAAATTTGTCCGTAATGTCTTCATAAAATGGTTGTTTGTTTGTTAGTTGAATTAAAAGTTCTTTTTGAATGGAAATATTGGCCAAAGAGGAAAGCCTTTGTTGAGATACAGAATTTCTCAAATAACCAATTGTATTCCGAAAACCAAGATGATTTGAAATTAATATTATATGATTTGCCATTTTTCTTTTCTTTTCTTGTAGAAATTTTCAAGTTAACAGTAGGCCGACCTTCATTTAAGATGTCCTTTTTGTCTTCGTCTTTCCAACGATGAAACGGAGTTTCTATTAAACTGCACACAATGTCATTAATGGGGTTCATTTTTGATATCGAAGCCGAAGCACTTAAAGTAAACAACGGTCAGACGTTCTCACTGGAGCGACACAGTTAGAGGCGACGCACGGACTTAACAGGTGCAGACTGCAGAGGGTTACTGGAGCTCTTCACTACAGCCCAGAAACGTAAAGTCGCATCCACACTATGCCGAACGACATCATTCGACACGTTCGGGGCGACAAGTTCGATTCGACAATCGGTGTGGGACGTGTCGAACGATAAACGGTTCGACTCAGTTGTGAGCGAGCATTGAAAGTGAAAGGAAGTTCAATTTAGAGAGAGACGGCATGTGAATACGCAGCGATTTTGGATGCAACTGAACCCCATTCGGCCCATTCGACAGTCGACACGTCCAGACTGAATGATTCGATTCGACTTCCTTTGATTGGGACCCCGCTCAGTCGGGTTGGAAGCGACATGATTCGATTCGACTTCTACAACGTCCACACTTATTCGACTTTGTCGAACGACACAAGTCGAATGATGTCGTTCGGCATAGTGTGGATGCGACTTAATAGAAAGCCCCGGTGACGTCACCTGTTACCATAGCAACGCAGTCTGTTTGAGCGATCGAGGTGCAAGTTCCGTGACAAACCTCTTCACTCGATGCGGCAAGCGAAAAGATATTTATAATGAGTTTCGTGATTCGATAATAATCTCGATAATAAACGTCTCCTCAGTTCTGACATGGAGCTAATGAAACGATCAAATTATTATATAAATAGTGAATAATAATTATCATCCTCAATGAACATTTTAGGTGACCCTGACCCTAGGAATTTTTAGGTGAAGAGCCACTTCACTCCCTTCACCTGAAAAGCCGCCACTGATTGGTGTAGTATAAGTCTAGTTTGTTTTCTCTTTTTTACTGGGAACCGAAACAACAAACAGTCTTTATTTCAAATCAATGGTAACAATAATAATACTGATAGCTAATGAAATGAAATAGTGTCAAATAGAAATTTTAATTCATGAAATCATCAAGACAGTAAGGTTCCAGACTCAGAAGAAGCTTGAAAATTTTTTTCTTGAACAAGCTGAAGTTGTTTTCCCTCTGTATTACCTCAGGCCGCTACTGCTAAGAGATGTTTCTTTTTCATAACGTGCTAAATCGCGAACGACAGCAAAATAACTGGCAGAATTCACCGAAGTGTGTGGGCAAAACAGTTCAGCGATACGACTCGGCGGTTCGAATCGCGGCGAAGAAAACGGATGAAAAATAACGATGTATATGGCCGGCTCAACTCATTTGACTCTCTTCTAATTGTTCTTAAACAGAGTATCGTTCCCCTACCGGTGTTGCATCCTAGGAGAGCGGCAAGAATTAGTCATGCGAGATAGAAAACGCACACCGTCCATTAATCCAGAAGCCGGTCGTCGGTCGGTGGATTTCTGCGATAACAACGCGTCCGAAATTTAGGGCGACGACGGCCTCGTAAACAGCGTCGCAGCTGGCGTCGATATTCCGCAATTGTACCCTCCCTTTGCCTCTCCACCGCACACTCAACGATCCGAGAACGTCGACGATGAAAACTCGGGAAATTCGGAAAATGAATAATTGGTTTAGTTTTTGGTTTATTTCTCTCGATTATGAACCCTTTTAGGATGAAGGACGAGAGGGATTTTCCTATAATTCCTTCCTAAAGGTTCATTTGGAACCAAAAAAGAAGGAAACATTCTTAATATTTATAAATTAACTGACGTTACCTTGAGCGCACCGCGTCGTGGACTGAAGACGTAAAATTTGCGAAATGCGATAAATGGTAAACATCTCGCTACTTCGTTCAAGGTTCATGCTATGGAAAAAGTTTTTCGTATGAAACTAGTGATGGCGTCTTCGGCATATTTATACCTTAGAGAAAATGCCATTTCGCTGTAAATTCCAAGAAAAACCTTGTATCATTCAGAGCTATCCTGTGCTGATGAGTCCTAATAAGGACGAAATGTCCATCCATAGGTTACCTGTTTGATACCACTTCCTTGCATTTTACTTGAACCAGGACGAGATTAGCTCCGAAGTATGAGTTTAATATTGGTTGATTTCAATCGATTATTTTCATTCTCTGCTTTCACTATTTTGATATTCATGGCTATGTTAAGCGGTAAACCTCTTCTTACTTCTCTATAACCTACACTTTCGAAGAATAATTTATTTTTATCCATGACTATTATAAAATCTGCGGTGGCTTTTGTCTATGACAATAAAGAACAGTTCATTCTATCTTTCTTTCTACCAATGATACATCTGTTTGTTCGCCCACAATGATACCCATGAATCACTAGTTAATAATGTGTCATTATTTAATGCTGACTTTTTTGTTTCATATATTGTATTATTTTAGCTCTCAATTCAAAAGAATATATATATATATATTTAATGCTGTCACATGCTTTATACATTATGCTATATATTATATTGTTAGAACTGATATTTCTTCAGTGTTTTAAGTTCCCTAACTAACAAATATGGATGCAAATACTTATTCAATCGAAAGTCAATCTAGTTTGAATAAATCAACTTTTATTAAAGAATAATAATTGAAAAATAGAATTAATATTATTCGAAAACTTGTCGGTACTTCATGGGGTGACGTAACAACTCTTCGTACGGCAGCTCTAGCCTTAGTGTACTCTACTGCCGAATATTGTTGGCCTTTTGGGCTCAACAGTGCACATGTACATAAGATTGATGCACAATTAAACTTTTCCACGAGAATAGTAACTGGAACAAAAAATCAACACCAACACCATGGTTACCGGTCAGCTGTTTCATAGATTTATTTTCAATATTATATTCTTTGAAATGATATTTCTTCAGTATTCTAAAGTACTCCAACTAACAAATATAGGTTTACTTTGTCAATCGAGGACCAAATCTACTTTTATCACATCAATAATAGTTATTTAATCAACTAGGTTATTAAAGACAGCGACTAATGGTCAAGATATTTTAAAGCGTGAGCGGAGCGAACGCTATAGTAGTTCGAGACCATAAGTCGCTCGATTAATAACCGAGTGGATTACAAGATTTTTCGGACGATCTCAATTTGAATTCTGTATGAATTCTTGATTGAAATACATTTTCATTTTGCACAAGACATACATTTGTCATAATGAAATTTCTATGTATCTATGTTTCAGTAAAGTTTTGACATTTCTCGTAGTGCTTCTGAATACTTTGTGAACGGTTGCCATGAGGATTGCACATTAAAATAGCCAAAAAATTGAGCTTTAAAATGGGTCATTAATGATCAATTTCGTACACATTAAAATCACCTTTTATTTGGAGGTCGGCGGAAATAGTTATCTAATCAACTAGGTTATTAAAGACGGCGACTAATTGTCAAGATATTCGCTTCACTCACGCGATAATAGTTCGAGACCATTAGTCGCTCGAATAATAACCGAGTTGATTACAAGATTTTTCCGAAGATCTCAATATGAATTGTGTATGAATTCTTGATTGAAATACATTTCCATTTTACGCAAGACTTACATTTGACATTATAAAACTTCGATGTTCCAATAGAGTTTTCACATTTCTAGTAGTGCTTCTAAATACTTTGTGAACGGTTGCCATGAGGATTGCACATTAAAAAAGCCGAAATTCAGCATTGAAATGGGTCGTTAATGATCAATTACGTACATATTGAAATCACCTTTAATTTCGAAGTCGGCAAAAAAGGAATTTTCATTACAAAATAATAATATACAATGACAAGTTCTATAAAAATTTCCCATGTGTCAACTTGACTTTTTTCATACTTTTAATAGAAGAATCTCTGGTTGGAATATAAATTTGACAAATATAAACGAAACATCAAAAGTACGTGAATAATGTCAGAAAAGAAAACTAAAGGCAAGCCTCATCGAAGCGTAACCGAAAAAACTGGATATGACTGGGTGACCGCATTGCCAGCCCCGACAAATCCTAAAAGCATATTTTTTCCTGAATGGTGTGATGACGAAATCAACTTGATATCTTTCAGTTCACTTTCTCATGGACGTAAGTTTTATTTTTGTTATTATTATCATTGAAATTGGTGTCTTTATGGCTAGGTTTTCTTCCATACTCACTCGTGGAAAACCAAGGAGGTCGTCTATAGCGTTGATAAAACAGATAATATCCTCCTTGGTCGTTACCTCTTGAGTGTTCAGGACCGGTTTCCTCCTATGAATTGTTTTTAAGCCAACCAGCTTAATGAGCTGTCTGGTATAGGTCCAAAAATTTTGATCCAAAATTTTTTAGGTAAAAATTCATTGGATGTTTTTAGGACCGAATTTTTTTTGGTCAAAATTTTTTGGACCAAAATTTTTTGGGACAAAATTTTTCGGGTCAGAATTTTTTGGACCAAAATTTTTATAAGTCAAAATTTTTTGGACCGAAATTTTTTGGGTCAAAATTCATTGGACCGAAATTTTTATAAGTCAAAATTTTTTGGGTCAAAATTTTTTGGACCAAAATTTTTGGGTCAAAATTTTTTGGACCAAAATTTTTTGGGTCAAAATTTTTTTGGACCAAAATTTTTTGGGTCAAAATTTTTCGGGTCAAAATTTTTTGGACCAAAATTTTTTGGGTCAAAATTTTTTGGGTCAAAATTTTTTGGACCAAAATTTTTTGGGTCAAAATTTTTTGGACCGAAATTTTTTGGGTCAAAATTTTTTGGATCAAAATTTTTTGGACCAAAATTTTCATAAGTCAAAATTTTTTGGACCAAAATTTTTTGGGTCAAAATTTTTTTGGACCAAAATTTTTTGGGACAAAATTTTTCGGGTCAAAATTTTTTGGACCAAAATTTTTTTGGACCAAAATTTTTTGGGTCAAAATTTTTTTGGACCAAATTTTTTTGGACCAAAATTTTTAGGACAAAAATTTTTTGGGTCAGAATTTTTTGGGTCACAATTTTTTGGACCAAAATTTTTTTGGACCAAAATTTTTTGGGTCAAAATTTTTTTGGACCAAAATTTTTTGGACAAAAATTTTTTGGGTCAGAATTTTTTGGGTCACAATTTTTTGGACCAAAATTTTTTGGGCCCAAATTTATTGGACCAAAATATTTTTGGGTCGAAATTTTTTGGACCAAAATTTTTTGGGACAAAATTTTTTGGCCCAAAATTTTTTGGGTCAAGATTTTTTCGGACCGAAATATTTTGGGTCAAAATTTTTGGACCAAAATTTTTTGGGTCAAAATTTTTTGGACCAAAATTTTTCGGGTCAAAATTTTTTTGGACCTAAATTTTTTGGGACAAAATTTTTCGGGTCAAAATTTTTTGGACCAAAATTTTCATAAGTCAAAATTTTTTGGACCAAAATTTTTTGGGTCGAAATTTTTTGGGTCAAAATAATAGAGTCAAAATTTTTTGGACCAAAATTTTTTGAGTTAAAATTCTTAGGACCAAAATCTTTTGGGTCACAATTTTTGTGGACCTAAATTTTTTGGGACAAAATTTTTCGGGTCAAAATTTTTTGGACCAAAATTTTCATAAGTCAAAATTTTTTGGACCAAAATTTTTTGGGTCAAAATTTTTTTGGATCAAAATTTTTGGGACAAAATTTTTTGGACCAAAATTTTTCAGGACGAAATTTTTTGGACCAAAATTTTTTGGGTCAAAATTATTGGGACCAAACTTTTTTGGGACAAAATTTTTTTGGTTTAAAATTTTTTTGGTTTAAAATTTTTTTGAGTCAAAATTTTTTGGACTAAAATTTTTTTGATCAAAATGATGGACCAAAATTTTTTGGGACAAAATTTTTCGGGTCAAAATTTTTTGGACCAAAATTTTTTGGACAAAAATTTTTTGGGTCAGAATTTTTTGGGTCACAATTTTTTGGACCAAAATTTTTTGGGCCCAAATTTATTGGACCAAAATATTTTTGGGTCGAAATTTTTTGGACCAAAATTTTTTGGGACAAAATTTTTTGGCCCAAAATTTTTTGGGTCAAGATTTTTTCGGACCGAAATATTTTGGGTCAAAATTTTTTGGACCAAAATTTTTTGGGTCAAAATTTTTTGGACCAAAATTTTTCGGGTCAAAATTTTTTTGGACCTAAATTTTTTGGGACAAAATTTTTCGGGTCAAAATTTTTTGGACCAAAATTTTCATAAGTCAAAATTTTTTGGACCAAAATTTTTTGGGTCGAAATTTTTTGGGTCAAAATAATAGAGTCAAAATTTTTGGACCAAAATTTTTTTGAGTCAAAATTCTTAGGACCAAAATCTTTTGGGTCACAATTTTTGTGGACCTAAATTTTTTGGGACAAAATTTTTCGGGTCAAAATTTTTTGGACCAAAATTTTCATAAGTCAAAATTTTTTGGACCAAAATTTTTTGGGTCAAAATTTTTTTGGATCAAAATTTTTTGGGACAAAATTTTTTGGACCAAAATTTTTCAGGACGAAATTTTTTGGGTCAAAATTATTGGGACCAAACTTTTTTGGGACAAAATTTTTTGGTTTAAAATTTTTTTGGTTTAAAATTTTTTTGAGTCAAAATTTTTTGGACTAAAATTTTTTTGATCAAAATGATGGACCAAAATTTTTGGGACAAAATTTTTCGGGTCAAAATTTTTTTGGACCTAAATTTTTTGGGACAAAATTTTTCGGGTCAAAATTTTTTTGGACCAAAATTTTGTATGTATGTTTTTTTTTATATGTTGTGGGTTGTATTTTGTATGTTGTATAGTGTAAAATGTTTGTTGTTTGTGTTCAATGATTTTAGATGAATTCTTTTACTTTTTCTAGCAACAATAAATCCTAGATTCTATATCTAAATGAAAGCATTTCTCAGTAAAATGATCTCTAGCATCACCATTTCGTTCCAAAATACTGTTCTTGAATCAATACCAATCAACAAGTTCGATGTTTTTTTCAGCCAAACATAAGGATAAAACAGAGAGAACGGAAAAACCAGAACGATATGACAAATTCGGTGGTTTCGAAGACTCTCAAGTCCTTTTTCTTCCTTTCTGCCTGCAAGACTTGGAACATGATTGGAAAAAACCACACGATTTATTTCCAGAGGTGACTGAAATGACCAAACATCACCACTTGACATATTACTCAGTACTACAGGGTGTTTCATTCGGAAGTGTCCCCCTCACTAACTCAAAAACGAATCAGAATTTGTGAAAACAACTCAACAGGTCGATTTTTTATGACAGGGGGGGCATGACCTTGTTTCTACTTTCAACCTATTGGAGAGGGCTGCAACCCCATCAGGAATTATAAAAGAGGAAGTGGGTAGTTTTCTATCATAAATGATGCATGGATTCAAATTTGTATGAATCTGTTTGTGTTCAATGAAGTGAATACTCACAAAAATACAGGATGTTCATGGAATTATGGTACCGATAAAACTGAATTAATACGAATTTGAACCAATGCATCATTTGTGCTAGAAAAGCATCCACTTTCCTTATTCAAATTCCTGATGGGGTTACAACCTTCTCCAGGGGGTTTGCTAGTAGAATCAAGCTCTGTATCCCAGATCATGCTCCCCTGTCATAAAAATTGACCTGTCTGAATGTTTTGACCATAGAGATAGAATAGTATAGAGTTGCCATTATTGAAATAAATCAATGCCGCCATATTACTACCACCTTTACGTCAAATTTGACAATCGTTGGATTTTTTGTAAGAATTGTGATTTTTGCGCCTTTTTCAAGTTAAATTGTTATTTTTGCTGCTTAATAAACAATTATAAAATTTTATCGTGTGCTTCACAGCTATGTTCAAGCAGGAAAGAGACAGAAAAGTTTAAAATTACCGGAATAACATTTCACTGGCAAAGATGAGTACTGAACAGATTCGCATTCGAAATGTTTGCATGGCTTCCTTTGGTAATCTTTTATCTTTTTATATGTGTATATTATCGCATGAAGAAAAATTCTTTATTTGATATTCAATTCACTTCATTTTAACAGGTTTCCTCAAGACCAAACACGTCGTATTTCTTGTATAAATCAGATTATCTCAATAAAAGTTGACTCAATTCAACCCTGAATTTTCCGCCATATTGGTTCCCGACTTAGCCATGCCCAGTGGTACTATTTTTCCTTACTCAATTGTATGTCATAGCGTCCCCTCTCCTTCTATCTCTATGGTTTTCACAAACACTGATTCGTTGTTGAGTTGTTCACAGTAAACACTTTTAAATAAGAAACCCTGTATAACACTTTCAGTATGACATCGTCATCTATGCGGACCACAACGAATATTCTAACCTCCTGGAAAACAGCGCCCACTTGTTTGAAAGCGCGTTCATGAGGAGTTTTGTCTCCAGTATTCGTATCTTGGAGTACTTAGCCCAAACTACTAATTTTGCTCAGGAGGCTATGACTTCCAAGTATGTACCCAACGCTAGTGGTACCTGGAAACCCTGGCACCATGTCTATGGAGGAGGAAAAGTTGGTGCTGGGACAAGCCATAATCCGCAGGTGAACTCTATTGGTAAGACAATGTGAAAAAATGCGAGAAAAGCCATGAACAGGTGCTCAAAATTTTGTATAGGACTTGAGATTCATGCTTATGGGTTGATTGCATTGAGATACCTTACAAGCTGCTACTGAGCCAATTTTAGTAACTGATTGTAAATTCGCTCAGTGTAATCGTGTTCAAAAGCCAACAATCTGGTTGTAAAAAAGATGAGACTAAAGTTGAAAGCTGGGCTACTTCACATGCTAAATCGCTGGCATTTTGGCTTGTTGGCATGTAAATAAGCCGTCCGTAATCACAGTTGATACTAAGCAATCTGTGAGTTCTCATCTACTCGGTGGTTCCTGGTTTTTGAATTTGAAAACGTTTTTGACATTTATCTTAAATCCTTGACAACGATACAAACACAAAGCTCACGTGGATCGCTAGATTGTTGACTACTCATCGAGTAGACAGTTTTGTGTGTAATCCAACAATTTCACAAGCTAATTCACTCGCATCTAAATTAGCTCAGTAGCCAGAGCTGTGCCGAAGTCTTGTGCTTAGTGCCCGTGAGAGCATTCGAAGCACTTTTGTGCTAGTGAGCACAGTGCTCGCGAGCACTAGAGTGAACCAGTGCTTAGTGCTTGGTGCTTCGCGAATTTTTTGAAAGTGCTTAGTGCTTAGTAATTCGAA
Source organism: Propylea japonica (assembly GCA_013421045.1). Classification (NCBI taxonomy): domain Eukaryota; kingdom Metazoa; phylum Arthropoda; class Insecta; order Coleoptera; family Coccinellidae; genus Propylea; species Propylea japonica. The sequence goes on from CM024244.1 coordinate 17,118,858, forward strand.
AAAGTGCTCCTAAGCACCGCAGTGCTCCCGAGCACTTTCAGAAATTACCAAGCACTAAGTCCTTTATGGACTTGTCGGAACATGAAAATGACGGACTTTTGCCTGATTGGAATAGACAAAGAACTAAAAATTAATTTTTTTTCGCTCAACCTTTATGGATATCTAAGTTGTTAAATTTTTCCTTCATTATAACTCTGGTGTTAAAAAAACGATCTCGCTGTATGTTATGGACTGGAACAAGTCTTTATGTTCTCATTATTTTGACACGGAGAACAAATTGTTATGTTGTATGGCAAATTTTTTTGGAAAATTCTATGGAGCAATGCGACATTTTTTGATATACGATGCAAGTTTCTATAATCATGGTTTCAGGTTATTTATTGGCGAATATTCAAGTTACAGTCTGTTCACTTAATGAAGCTCAGAAAACGTTTCTTCATTGCAGACAGCATTTTTTTTAGCTTCGCCACAAGAAAAATTTCAATCTAATTTGTTACCAGGAAGTCATTGTCTTTCTATAACTTTTTGAATTGTATTTTCTGTTTCGAGACCACATGCTATTTATCAAATTTTTTTTCATATGACGTCATGTTTGTCTATGAACGACAATGTTGGACTTGCTGAGAAAAAACCATTGTAAACTTCAATTATACCCAGTTCAAAACACGATAACACTCGAAAGAAAAAATCAAGACATTAAAATCAAAATTTCAAACTAAGAGCCATTTGGATGGAAATTACAAAGGTTCATTTTGGAAAGTGCTTAGTGTTCGGTGGTCGTGTAAACGAATTACTTCATCTCATCTGCGAATCTCCCTAGTGATGCAATGATTAAGAAAGTAATCACTGAGAAAAACTTCATGACATTGCTAAGTAAAAGAGATGATTGGAAACGAGAATACACCGACTATAATCTCAAAGAAAATACCGTAAAATGGTATACAGATGGTTCCAAAACCTCTACAGGAGCAGGCGCCGGGATATACGGGCCAAGCACCAAGTGTGCACTGTCGCTGGGCTCCTATATGAGCGTCTTTCAAGGGGAAATCTTAGCTATTGAAAGATGTCTAGATATAAATCTAGAAAGAAACTATCAGAAGTGTGATATAGCCATACACTCAGATAGTCAAGCTGCTATTAAAGCACTGAGCTCCTACGTCATCGATTCTAAGATGATCTGGGAGTGCCGGAACAAACTCAACGAGGTAGGCAAGAAAAATAAGGTCTTTTTAATCTGGGTTCCTGGCCACTCGGGAATCGAAGGAAACGAAGAGGCCAATACACTCGCCAAAGAGGGCGCACAAATGTCACTTTTGGCCCAGAACCCTTCTGTGGTATATCTAAATGTACCTATAAGAAGGAGTTTCTGGAAAAGGAGAAAGCCGAGAGGGAAAAGCTCTGGCGGAATCTCCCAGGGATGGATCATTCCACTGAGTTCCTTCGGAACTTCGAGACAGCGGGATCCAAAAGATATCTGGATCTTGGTAAGAAGCAATTGCACCTCCTCACTGGCTTTCTTACAGGACATTGTCGCCTTAGGAAGCACCTGTTGAGGATGGGATTGTCGGACACTGACGAGTGTAGGTTCTGTGGGGAGGAGGAAGAAACCCCCATTCACCTAGTCACGGAATGCCTTGGCATTACGAGCCTGAGGAGGAAATGCCTTGGACAAGAAACTTGTAAGAGTGAGGAACTAGCCTCGTTGAAGTCTTCACAGTTACTAGATTTCATTAGATCTCTGGAACTGGAAGGCGAGCTGTGAAGGTTTTTTTTTTGGCCAGAACAGCTCTGTAAGGGGGCACAATAGACCTTAAGGTCGCAGTGGACTGTAACCCCTCTGTAAACTATCAACTACTATCAAACGAATTACTTTCCAAAAGTGCTTAGTAATCGCCAGCATTCCTTAAAAAATAAGTGCTTAGGACCGTATTCATAGTTCGCCCTTGAGGGTCAGTGACAATTGATGGCACCCTTAAGGCTAGTATTCATAAGGGAGATAAAAACTCCAACTCACCCTTAAGGGTGAACTATGAATACGAGCCTGAGTGCTCGAGATTGCGGAGCACTTTTCAATAGAACTTAGTGCTTTGTGGTCGAAGCACTTTTCTTCAGTGCTCGACACAGCTTCGACCCATTACCTATCAAACTTTCAATTCACTGTAAAAACATCTATTTTCAATTCTCTTAATTCAAGGTAAATACATAGTACGGCTGTTCTGGCTGGGAGCCTGGAGAAGAGTTGTCATAGACGACTTTCTCCCAGTGGACATTACAGGACACGTCCTATTACCTTCCTTGCATATTCCTCCCATACCAAAACCACCCCAGCCAAGTGGTAGTGGCAGAATGTCCACCCCAGAAAGTAAGGAAAGTAAAGAAAAGCAACACAAGCCAGCAAAATCTGACAAACAAACTTCTCAACCTAAAGTTATCCTATGGCCGTTCTTATTGGCGAAAGGTCTACTGAAGTTGGCCAACATGACGATGAAGAAGAACAAAGAAATGTTGCAATTTAACATTGTGCATTGTTTGACTGGATGGATACTCCAAAGACTTGAACTCAAGGGTGAGATTTGATATTTTAATTTTATCTGAGAATATTGTAAAATCCGACCGTTGTATGTCTTTGTGCCCAGCCTTAATAATACCATAGATTTATAATACAAACTAGATGGCGAACCTGTCAAAAACTTTGAGGCGAACGGCGGCCATTTGCAGTTTGGGGTGGATTTGGGAGGTGTTACTTTTTCTATGAATTTAAATATCACAATTAGGTACCAATATTCCTTTATTCATTTTATTTCAACGAATTAAAATAATAGGATTACCAATATTGTTTAATAACTAATCAAAGAATCGAAAATATTTATAATTTTAATAGACCGAAATGTCAGAGTTCACAGAACACTAATATATAGATTCCGTTTTTCATCACTTCTTTCAAAGGAACGTCTATGTTTCAATCAAAATTCGAGCACAGATGGCATAAAACATCAAAATATTTTTGGTTCATCCCAAACTACAAATGGCGTCCATTTGCCTCACTTTTTTCTACGTGACAGTAAGGAAGTTCGACGTCCAGTTAGTATTATTGGTCCATGAATAATACCCATTAATCACAAGGAATTATGTTTTGTATTATGTTAGCTCTTGATCTCAAAAGAATTTATATATACTCCGTTCACGAAAGGTTAAGCCGTCGGTTGGCCATGGAAATTTGACATAATATTATTCCACTGTGTATATTAAAATTTTAGGTTATGTTCTTTATTTTCTTGTCAGATTGATGAGCAATGTTGTCAATATTGCATAGAGTTGTCTGATAACTCGCAAGTTCGTCGGACGAGGCCGAGTACATTCGGCAACGTCGACTTTATTTTACTTTATGACAATAAATATCGCCAACTTCAGATAAATAAAGAAACGCCTACTATGTGCTCAACCTTTCGTGAACGGACTGTATATCACAAAGGAGTGATGAGATTATAAATCACTGTTGTCAGATGCTTCATTGATTTAGCTGTGATATAATATTCTTCAAATTGTTATTTCTGCAGTATTTTGAAGTACTCCAACTAACAAATATGGGCATACCTTGTCAATCGAGTGCCAAATCTACTTTGATTTTTTCCACGCTTGTCATAGAAGGGTCTTGTCGCGGTCACCAAATGTTAAAATCTTCAAGAAATATATTCAGTAGTCATGGATAAAGTATAGTATGCTACTCGCGTATAATGGCTGTTATTCACTCGGTAATTTGGGCTTCACCAAGCGAATAATAGCTATCCTTATAAGCTAGTTGCATAATAGACTATTATCCAAGAGTATTCTAATTTTTTTGAGAAGATTTTTTCTGAGAAATTTTTTTCTTGAAGTTCTTTTTTGAGGATTTCTTGACAAATTTTCTCCTAAAAAAATTTTTTCGGCGCAAAATTTCTGTTGCGCCATTTATTTTTGAGTCGCAATTTCATCTGGGGCGCCTTTGGTCTCTTGCAGATAATAGCGATTCTAAATTATTTTTTTCTTATTCAGCTAACTCAAAAACCTATAAAATCGTACCGAATTCATTGGAAATCTGCCATACCTTTAAAATGAATTCAGGTTATAGATTTTGCATTTTTCATTTTCTATTAGGTACCCCATACTATTTTAAAAATTTATGGAAATTTAAACTTTGAAGGTTTACCATCCGAGGACATGTGGGAAATTTGCAAGACCCACACGAAATTGTACTCTTGGGAAAATTCTGAGTTAACTCAACAAGCGTCAGAAACTGGAAGACGGAAAAAGGAGAAGAAAAGTAAGAACGAGAAGACAAACCTTTCGAAGATTTTTCGACCATTATCGGGAGCACAGAAAAATTCCCACTACTTCATGGCTTTGTGTAAGGATATGAGGTAAAAAAAAATTAATATGAACGAAAATAGTATATTATTTAGCAGGTAGAAAAAGCCAAATATAGGGGCCCACTCACTAGGAAGGAAGAATGCGCAGCTAAGTATCTGCGAGTTGGCTGTAAAGTAAACGTGTACTTTCATATTTCCCACACACACACCCACACTTTTGCGTGAGATGACGTCGAAAAAAGATCTAATGTTAATGGCAGTGGCTTGTGTTGTTATTATGGAAAAAATGTCCAATGTATAAATAGCGAACCCGACACTGTAGGATGTGTATTGCTAAAAATATGAAACGTGCACGGACTTGTTGCCCATACACAAATTTTTTGGCCCTGGTAAGTCCAGGGCTGTTTTTCCGAGTGTTCTACTGTTGTTTAACTCGCATTGCTGAACCGCTACCTTATATTGGTCTTTTCGAAGCCCACAGATAGGCTCAAGTCCATCAGGTGTTGAACTTGATGTACTTTTTGCAAGTTCATCGGTGAACCAAGGCGAGATTTAGTAAAACAAAGTCCAGAAATGTGGCGTTTTCTACGAGGCAAACATACTTTTTGCCGAAAATCCTTTAAAATTCGTCAGATATTGATTAATTTCGGAAATGTAGCGAATAATTCTATTGATGAAGGAACGGTTCTTCGAAATTGGCAATAGAGTGAGGTGCTTGGGTTGAATATAAAAGTATCAAGGCTGAATTGTCAAACTTGACGCTTATAAATTTAATTGCTGGTGTTCTCGAATGAAGGATGATGAAAGATGAAGAAGTTTTCATTTTGGAGGTATTTGAGGCAGTGAATATTGCTTTATTTAAATCACATCCGAAGAAATCAAGTGAAGAGTACGAAAACGTATCTATATAAACCTGAATGTAAAACCTAAGGAAATATATTTTCCTTATAGTTATGGGTCGATTACATTGAGATACTTCACAAGCTGCTACTGAGCGAATTCAGAAGTGAGTGAATTAGCTTGTAAGATTGTGATGATCACACACAAAAACTGTCTACTCGCTGAGTAGCCAACAATCTAGCGATCCACGTGAGATTCTTGTTTGTTTCGTTGTCAAGGATCTAAGATGTCAAATACGTTTTCAAATTCAAGAACCAGGAACCACCGAGTAGATGAGAACTCACAGATTGTTTAGTAGGGCTTGTTTACATGCCAACAAGTAAAAACAACTTAAGTCGCAGCTATTTTACAATCAGATTGTTGGCTTGTGACGATTACATTGATCGATATTTACAATCAGTTACTAAATTCGCTCAGTAGCAGCTTATAAAGTAACTATCTCAATAGTCAATGTAATCGACCCATTAGGAAATCTTGATTTCTTCTTCAAGAACTTTCAACTAGAATGTAAACATTTCCTCATTATTCAAGTAAAACTGATGCGTTCTATATGTAGTCTTTCGAGAAAGCTAAACGTTCTCATAACAGGGTGCTGATAGGGTAGCCCATGAGGCTATCTTCAGAATATCTAAGGAAGGTACAGGTAATGAGAGAATAGAGAATCAGAGAGTCTGGTCCTCTCTGAATAACTACATCTCATCTGCGAACCTCCCTAGTGATGTGATGATCAAGAAAGTAATCACTGAGAAAAACTTCAGGACATTGCTAAGTAAAAGAGAGGAATGGAAACGGGAATACACAGACTATAACCTCAAGAAAAAATACCGTAAAATGGTATACAGTTGATTCCAAAACCTCAACAGGAGCTGGCGCTGGGATATACGAGCCAAGTACCAAGTGTGCACTGTCGCTAGGCTCCTGTATGAGCGTCTTTCCAGCTGAAATCTTAACTATTGAAAGATGTCTAGATATAAATCTAGAAAAAAACTATCAGAAGTGTGATATAGCCATACACTCAGATAGTCAAGCTGCTATTAAAGCACTGAGCTCCTACGTCATCGACTCTAAAATGATCTGGGGGTGCCGGAACAAACTCAATGAGGTACCTAGACAAGTAAAATAACGTCTTTCTAATCTGGGTTCCTGGTCATTCGAAAATCAAAGGAAACGAAGAGGCCAATACACTTGCCAAAGAGGGAGCACGAATGTCACTCATTGGCCCAGAACCCTTCTGTGGTATATGTAAATGTACCTATAAAAAGGAGTTTCTGGAGAAGGAGAAAGCCGAGAGGAAAAAACTCTGGCGGAATCTCCCAGGGATGGATCATTCCACTGAGTTCCTTCGGAAGTTTGAGACAGCGGGATCCAAAAGATATCTGGATCTTGGTAAGAAGCAATTACACCTCCTCACTGGGTTTCTTACAGGACACTGTCGCCTCAGGAAGCACCTGTTGAGGATGGGATTATTGAACGCTGACGCTCAGTAGCAGCTTGTTAAGTATATGAATGTAATCGACCAATTTGGAAATCTTGACTTCTTCTTCAAGAACCTTCAACTTCGACACGATTCAAGTAAAACTGATGCGTTCCATGTGTAGCCTTTCGAAAAAGCTCACAAGTTCGCATAACGGGGTGCAAGTGTTTTTTATGGTAACCTCATCGAGAGAATGTTTGGTCTTTATTGATTTTCATCATGTTGAAATATTTTCTTCAACGTTCGTTATCGTAAAACCTCCCTTCTTTTATCGCGCACAATGATCTGCTCCCTCTAAACAACTTCTTTTTTCCCACGATTTTTATCCCATTCCGACAATTCCGATTCTCTCCCGAAAATAAAAGAGCACAATAGAGCAGATACCCGATATCGGATTTCCATATTCATTACGGCTCAGGCAATTTCCTGGAAAAATCGTAGCTTGCAATTCCGGCTTCGTCCCAGTTTTTCAATCCTGGCGACGAAGGGTAAAGTGGCCCACAATCGTCCAATTATTCCCTTCCGCAAGTTCGACGTTTCGAGTATCTCTGTCGTTATTTTCAGGAATTTGAAGCAGAGCGTTGTCAGCGGCATGTCTCCTTGCTGGGGTCACGAGATTCTGATCGACGAATGCAGAGATATACCGTTGGAGAAGCCTCCACCTAATCCTGGTAAGTTAAGGATTATTTTTCTACTATATTTCATCCAGTGTTGGATATGAGCCTCTTCCAATTTTTTTTCGTGATACACTGTTTCTTGCCGTTCTCATCCATTGTTTTCCGGCTAAGATGACTATACAGGGTTCATAATAGTATACTACATCAATAAGTCCCGAGACTAACCCAGACATGGCGCTCGTAGTGAACCAGTAACCACGTCTTTCTAGAGTACTAACCTTTGCTTGAAACGTGTCAAAATTTTAAGTCGATCAGACCAGAAACAGCTGAATAATCGGGGTTGGAGCAAAGTCGGTTTGTAGTTTGTTTGAAAAATGGAAAAAACCAAGTTTCGTGTTCTGATAAAACATTATTTTTTAATTGGTAAAAACACCGTGCAAGCAAAACAATGGATTGAAAAATCTTACCCGGACTCTTGTCCATCAAAAGCAACGATTTGTCGGTGGTTTGCCGAGTTAAGGATGATTCACATTATCAGACATGCAACGACACGGCACGGAACGACAAAGACCCGATAGTTGCGGCAGCAATTCACATTATACGATACGTATTCGACATCTCGACGGGTTGTTTGTAATGAATTAGTTTTTGCTAAACAAAATTAGAAGCCTAGTGCTACAAAGTGAGCAACCCTCGTGTGTCATGTTTAGAAATTTTACCAATATCTAGCCATAATGGCTGTATTGCTTGATGAAGATGACGAAGCCGTAAAGAAGAAACAAAAACGATTATGGGTGCATAAAATGTTACAAAAACGTAAAACTGAAGGAGAATATCATACTTTATATAAAGAACTGGTAGACGACGAAAGAAAATTTCTCCAATGTTTCCGAATGTCAAAGTTTCAATTTCATTATTTGCTAGATAAAGGATGATTCACATTATCAGACATGCAACGACACGGCACGGAACGACAAAGACACGACAAACCATTCTCTCTATATAAATAATTACTGATGTACACACTAACAGACAACGACGCAGCAACGACACGTAAAGGCAGCGACGAAGCGGACCGACATTCTTGGCAAGAATGTTTTTCGTGTCTGTGCCTGTACGTGAAGCTTACTTGCTGGAGAGTGTGAACAGTTTATTTGGATTTTCGCGATACTTCAGTGAAGTTTGAGGATTATTACAAAATGGATAATGAAAGATTGATTGAATTCGGAAATATTGGTGAAATTTTCTTTCGTCGTCTACCAGTTCTTTACATAAAGTATGATATTCTTCTTCAGTTTTACGTTTTTGTAACATTTTATGCACCCATAATCGTTTTTGTTTCTTCTTTACGGCTTCGTCATCTTCATCAAGCAATACAGCCATTATGGCTAGATATTGGTAAAATTTCTAAACATGACACACGAGGGTTGCTCACTTTGTAGCACTACGCTTCTAATTTTGTTTAGCAAAAACTAATTCATTACAAACAACCCGTCGAGATGTCGAATACGTATCGTATAATGTGAATTGCTGCCGCAACTATCGGGTCTTTGTCGTTCCGTGCCGTGTCGTTGCATGTCTGATAATGTGAATCAACCTTAAAACGCGTCACGTACAGGCACAGACACGAAAAACATTCTTCGTCGCTGCCTTTACGTGTCGTTGCTGCGTCGTTGTCTGTTAGTGTGTACATCAGTATTTATTTATATAGAAAGAATGGTTTGTCGTGTCTTTGTCGTTCCGTGCCGTGTCGTTGCATGTCTGATAATGTGAATCATCCTTTAAACGTAGTCGTACCGACACAAATGAAGCGGAACGCTCGGGCAGACCTGTGGAAAACGTTACGCCGGAAAATGTGAGTAAAATGACAAAAATTATAATGAAAGATCGTAAAGTGAAGCTCCGTGAGATTGCTGAGATGACGCAGATATCATATGGAAGTTTATTTAGTATCCTTCATGAAAAATTGAGCATAAAAAAGGTTTTTCCCAAGTGAGTGCCGCGATTGCTTTCTATGGGACAAAAACAGCAATGAGTCTATGATTCAGAAAGCTCTTTATCGCTATTTATTCGTAATAAAAAAGATTTCTTGTGTCGTTACGTGACCATGGACGAAACATGGATACATCACTACACTCCAGAGTCGAAGCGGCAGTCATCTGAGTGGCGCACAGCTGGCGAAAGCCGTCCGAAGCGTCCGAAGACGCAGCAGTCAGCTGGCAAAGTCATGGCGTCAGTTTTTGGGATACCCATGGCGTGATTTTCATTAACTATCACGAAAAAGGTAAATCGATCAACAGTGATTATTATATTGACATATTACTGGTGCGTTTGAAGGAGGAAATCGCAAAAAAACGACCGCACATGCAGAGAAAAAAAATCTGTTCGCCAAGACAATGCATCCTGTCACAAGTCGATGAAAACAATGAAAAAATTGAACGAATTGGTCTTTGATCTGCTTCCCCTTCCCCATACTCGCCAGATTTAGCCAGCAGTGACTACTGGCTCTTTGCTGATCTTAAAAAAATGCTCAAGGGAAAAAGTTTTGGCTCAAATGAGGAGGTCATCGCTGAAACAGAAGCTTATTTTGAAGCGAAAGATAATTTTTTTATAAACATGGTATTGAAAAATCGTAAAAGCGTTGGAACGATTGTATCACCCTAAAGGTGATTATGTTGATGAATAAAAAAAAATTTTACAAAAAAAATGTTGTTTTCATCGTTAGTCTCGGGATTTATTGATCCATGTGTTATCACAACATGAGAATCTACACGTAATTTTAAGAAAAAAAGTTTATATAAACATGGGTCAGCGAAAGCTTAGTTACGGACTCCAGGGTGAGTAAATAAAAATTTTTTCTTTAAACTCCTGCAGTTTTTGAAATATTCAGTTCAAAATATGAAATTTGAGCTATTTTCAACAGTATCTATCATTGCACGTCCTGAATCTTAACTAGAATCTACAGGGTGTTTTCTTTTTTGCAGTCAGACACTGATCAGCGTATAATCAATTTTTGATATCTTCGTTCAATTTGAATTTTTTTTTACTGCTGAACCTTTTTCGTACCTATCTCTTACCGTTTTCGAGTAAAAAGTTATTGAACGGTTGTAGGTATGGTCAATTGAAAATCAAACAAACAATTTTTCTTCAGGCGATAACATACACATATAAAATGATAACAGATTACCAAGACAGACTAGCAAAAATTTCGAATGCAGATCTGTTCAGTACTCATCCCTCCCTGTGATATGTTTTTCCCCTAATTTTCTTCTTATATGTCTCTTCTCTGCTTGAACAAAGCCTCACAGTGAACTATACCATTTATATTAAGCAGAAAAAATCTCAATTCAACTAGAAACAGGCGCAAGAATCAGAATTCCTCCAGAAAATTCAACGATTGTCAATTTTGACGTTAGGTGGTAGCAAAATGGCCGATCTGATACCACGTTTATTTCAATGATGGCAACTCTATACTATCCTATCTGTATGGATGACGAGCTATCAAAATAAAAGTGAATTTTGGGCATACCTATCGAGTATTTCTATTATTTTTTTTAGCGAATAACATAACATAACGTAACATAAATCTACGTATAATTTGAGGAAAAAAGTCCATATAAACATGAGTCCGCAGAAGCAGACCTACGGGGTGTTGAAATTTCCAAAAAAAAATTGATTTTGTCTTCATAACTCCTGCAGTTTTTGAGATATTCAGTCCAAATTTGGAATACGAGCTATTATCCACAGTCTCTACCATTGCAAATCCTGAATCTAAAAATTTTCGAGTGAAAAATTATTGAACGATTAATATAATAATATAATCGTTCAATAATAAAGACAAGCACCATTTGAATCATCGTTACAATGTCTTTCTTCATTTTTTTCATTTCTCATTTTCTGCCTTTTGACTTTTCAGCTAGCTTCTCTCTCTTTCTTTGTTTTCTCTTCTTCTTCCAACTTCTTTTCTTTTATGGGGGTTCGGGGTTGTATCGAGGATTCCAACTTTTCTTCGTTTTCTTCCTCTATTCACTGTTGATTTTGCAACGGCAGTTGGCAGGGGTGAGAATTCTTGTATGATTTTCAATGATCTCGATACTTCACTTGAAACCTGCCCATTTTCATTTTTTTCGGATACCTCTAATATTTCTTGCAAAGTACCAGGCTTTGGAGGAAGCGTCTCTTGATCTTGATTTTCTTTCCCATGATGGCACCCTATGCTATCATAGGAACACTCTCGCTATGCCATCATAAGCTTAAGTAACATATATTTTTCAACGAAGCAATAAAGGTACTAAAAAGACGAAAAAATCTAAAATTTTTACACTAAAACATTGGTATAATGTGATCAAAGGAAAGTACAATCATTTTTTACACAGATTTTTTGAATATCCAAATAAAACGAAAAATAATGAAATAACTATCATACATCAACACTTACCAAAATGATTGAACTCTTATAACAATCACAAACTGCCACATATTCAAGGTGTAACTACGTATATCAAGCGTAAATGCCATCTGGCATACAAACTCAGTATACAGGGTGTCCCATTACTCGACGTCAACCCGGAACCGGGTGAAAAGGCAAGTAATGCTGGTTGTCAGAAAAATATAAAAAAAAATCTAAGTTGCATGATTTTAAAATAATGCGCATTTGAAAAAACACGCAAAATTCCACACCCTGTGACAGTCTTTTCGCTCCTGTTGCCACGAATATCAACTTTTTCCAACTTTTTTTTGTTGCTGTGTAACCTTGAATAATGCTTGTCTAAGCTGCAATCAAAATTTTGACACCAGCTGCTCTAGGTTTCATAAAAATAGGGCTTACTTCTCAGAAAAAAAATTCGAAATAAACAATTGCCTAGTTTCAACTGACTGTATTGAAAAAAAAATGTACTACGTAGGTTTGGCATGTTTCTTCAAAAGTTGGCGCACTCAGTAAGGATTCCAAAATGGTATAATACTTGTTTAATTGTAGCTGGCGTAGTTCAAAATTATTTTCGATTGCCTTTGAATACACTTTTTCGTTAACTGCTTCCCAGTAAAAAAGTCCAATGGATTCAATTCCGGTGAACGGGCCGGCCACGAGATTGGACCAGAACGTCCGATCCATCTTCCGGGAAAAAATGTTACCAGAAAAAAAAAATTCCAGAGAAAATAATTTTTCCAGAAAAAAATTTTCCGGAGAAATTTCTCTGAAAATTTTTTTTTCTGGTAACATTTTTTCCCTGAAGATGGATCGGACGTTCTGGTCCAATCTCGTGGCCGGTCTGTTCACCGGACTTGATTCCATTGGACTTTTTTACTGGGAAGCAGTTAACGAAAAAGTGTATTCAAAGGCAATCGAAAATAATTCTGAACTACGGCAGCTACAATTAAACAAGTATTAAACCATTTCGGATTCCTTACTAAATGCGCCAACTTTTGAAAAAACATGCCAAACCTACGTAGTACATTTTTTTTTCAATACAGTCAGTTGAAACTAGGCAATTGTTTATTTTGAATTTTTTTTCTGGGAAGTAAGCCCTATTTTTATGAAACCTAGATCAGCTGGTATCAAAATTTTGATTACAGTTTAGACAAGCATTATTCAAGGTTACACAGCAAAAAAAAAGTTGGAAAAAGTTGATATTTGTGGCAACAGGAGCGAAAAGAGTGTCACAGGGTGTGGAATTTTGCGTGTTTTTTTAAATGCGCATTATTTTAAAATCATGCAACTTAGATTTTTTTTAATATTTTTCTGACACCCAGCATTACTTGCCTTTTCACCCGGTTCCGGGTTGACGTCGAGTAATGGGACACCCTGTATATAAGTTTGTTCAGTTGATGTTAACAGACTTCTTTGAAGTGTGCCATCATAAGCAGGATGCCATCATAGGCATACTTCCCCTATCTTGCGGTGGCAGACTCGTGTGTACACTAGGTCCGAGTTTCCTTGTCAATTGGTCCTTAGAAAACCCGTTTAATGATTGTAGCATCAGTTGTTGTGCCTGTGATCCTTTTGCCAGGAGATCTAAAGATAAACTGAAGATTGTCTGGCGCCTCTTGTGTTAGTTCATTTAGCGTTACCCAGGGTGCACCACGTGGAGGCGAACTAACCCTACACCCCAATTTTTAAAATGACTACATCTTTGAAGACCAATTTGTTTCAGACTATCCGCAATGGAAAAAATTCAGATGGATGGAATGGGCCCAGTCGAAAGGCATGATAAACGAACCTGTTGCTTTAGATACTACAAGATACGTAAGATGCCTATCACCGTTTGCTAAGTTCACCAAGCACGTGGTCCACAAGTCAGTCACCAAGAAAGAGTCCAAAGTAGATTTCCCTTTGCGTAAAAGCTTGGCGTTAATGCAGAAACGTAAGCTCACAACAATTTTCGATTCATATCGAGGGGATCGATTAAGCGTTGAATGAAAATAATTCAGCCAACTTTTCAGCTTTTTATCTATACCCATTCTTGGGATTTCTAGAAAAAACCCGTTTTCGATTTTATTTTTTTTTCTCTTGTTAACTCAAAATTTTTTAATGGTAATTTTTTCTTTCGATTCTTTGCTTGCTATTGAGGAAATAAATGTATAATTTTTCAGGTATTCCAGCTGAGAAGTCGATTTAAACAAAAAAAATATATTAGAGTCATTTTTTTTCGGTGTTCTTCAAAAGTATCCACCGCCATTTTTTTCATAAAATGTCTTCTTTTGTCCTTCATACCCTGGATTTTTTTTACATTTTTCAAACTGGTGGAACATTTTGAAACAAAATTAAAACTTTTTTTTTGAAACATAGATAAATTGAAAATAGTAATCATCGAAATGAATACGATCTTCAATTTATAGGCTCACAGAACCTTTTTCATGCGGACTGGGATGATTATTCAAGATGTTGTCAATGAGGGAAGAGACAGACCCGTTTTTTGTTAGGTTAGCCTCCTTAAAGGCAAAGAATTTTTGTTTGTCATTTTTTCTTTATCTTAAAAATTAAAACTGTTTGAATTTTGGGATTCAACAGATATCCATCAAACTTTAATGTCGTTGTATTTATATTGGCTCCCTGAATAATATTAGTGAAAAACAATTGGCGATCTATTTTAGTTTGGAAGATAGGGACTGGGATGATCATTCAAGATGTTGTCAATGGGGGAAAAGACAGACCGGTTTTTTGTTAGGTTAGCCTCCTTAAAGGCAAAGAATTTTTTGTTTGTCATTTTTTTTTTATCTTAAAAATCACCATTCGAAAATTTTGGATTTCACAAGACAGAAAAAATAAATCTTAAAAAGGGTTTTTTAAATGAATCTCAGAAATGGTTAGAGATAAAAAGCTGTGAAGTTGGATCATTATTTTCATTCAATGCCTAATCGATCCCCTCAATTTAAATCGAAAAAGCCACGGGAGCAGATTTACCATTGAAACCCGGCTACACCCTTTCAGAGAATCAAAACGCAGATAAAAACGAGCAAATGGAAATGACTAGTTCGAAATATGACCTGTACAGAGAAAAGTCTAGAGAAAGAAAGTTGGGAGGTGAACCTACCCCAGATCCAAGCACTTGGATCCCTTTTGAAGACCTCATCAACCACCTGATAAGTTTCCACATCTTCTACAAGCCTTCAGCTTTTCACCACAAGGCCAGAATATCGGATATGGAAATGAACGACATTACTGAAGTCAACGGTATCAAGGACAAAACAGTTTCCAAAATAAACCTGAAAAAGAACAGTACCACTTGGAATGACGTCATATGGCCCAACGTCCTAGAAGAAAGAGGAAACACACCCTTGTACTTTTTCGTCGATTCCCTCGACACCAAAATGATCCTAGTTAACTTTGCGCAAAACGGGGATTCCGAAAGATTAGTACCTTTGGATGACGAACTAAGCGAGCATAACTTCTTTGTGGAATACGACAGACTTTTCGGCGACAGAGACAAGACAAACCACGAAGAAGAGGATGTACCAGGGAAAAAGCTAAAGTTGAATCGTTCAAGAATCCACGCGGGTCTCAAATGCTCCCATTTGTTGCTCGAGAAGTACAAATGGAACAGCGCTGAAACTGGAAAGGTCAAGTTCTTCCTCAACACCTACGGAAGCTCTTCTGGTCTCCTTGAAATAAAACCTGGAAGGCATATTTACAGGCTGTGGATCAGGAGCGAATTCTCCTTTTGCGTAACGATGCTAGCAGACACCCATTTCAACGTTGGGTTCTTTGAGCAGATCGTCGAGGACATGGCCGAGGAACCAATGAGGATGACCCAATTCGCCCTGGATATTTCTCAGTGTTTTGGGAACATGGTGGCCAATTTTGGTACTTCAAACTTCCCCGACCTCCTCCGTAGCTTCTACCGTAGCTACTTACCTCCTGAAGCTCATACGGAACTGACCAAGAGTCAAAGATACCTGATACATAAGTTGTTTCAGAGGTCCTTTCTCCAGTATCTTCACTACTCACAAGACTTGTTCACGCTCCAGAAATTCGTGGGCTCTCTCCGATGTTTATTCTTGGACAGAGCCATTAGGATCCAGAAGCAGTCCATTGCGGTTATACCAGACAGAAGAGAACAATTCCAGTTTCAGTCTTTACAAGAGAAGATAATATGCGAGCGAGCCAGTACCACTTTGTCGGCTTTCTTCAAAATGCTTCAGATGAAGACACTGTTCAAACGCCACCAACCAAATGACAAGCATTTCTCGGAGACAAGCGACACTTTAAGACGTTTATACGTGGAGATATTCTCTTCAGACCAAAGAGACGAATGTCTTGGTAGCATCGTCAGGAACTTCTTCAAGGAAGAAAAGATGACCAAATTCCAGGTATCGATTGAAATATATTCTGGTAGGATTCTGCATTTCTTAGAAACTTTATAGGTTTTCACTCCCAGTGTCTGAAACAGAAATAATTAAAAATGTTTGAGGTGAATTGCTCCTGCGAAAATCTTTGCACGTATTTGTCAGGAGCAAATTGGTCTTGAAAAAATTTTTTGCCTAACAGTAAAACTGAAAAATGAAACAAATTAAAAGGATATTGTAACGTTTCGGTGGCTATATCAGACACCTTCTTCAGACAAACTCTAAAATTCTTCAGAATTGTGTATTTTCTCATTTGTAATCTGATTGACATTAATAGTTGTCAATCTATAGAGATGTTGATTTATTTGATTTTGAAATTTCCTGATGTCACTTCCTTCCTCAATAAATCAATCCAAATACGATCTATTCCAACAGAACAATTGGCCAAATTATTTACTGCATCTAACAAAATACATGTAGATTCCTTAATTTTCCTTTTATAATTATCTGGTTCCGTCATGAGGATCTTTGTGTGGTTCCAGTTCATTATATGATCTCCGCTATTTGAACATTTATATGATCAGCAATTTGTGATCTTGTGATGTCTCTATTCCTGATGTTATTCTTATGTTCCCGTTTTCTTATTTCTAAAGGTCTTGATGTCTCCCCTGTATAAGATTTTCCACATATACAGGGAATATTGTAAACACAATTTTTTGATTTTTGTGTCTCATTCATTGGTTTTGTTCTTGTTAGAATGGATCTCAAATCATTTTTTTGTGTTTTGAAAACAGTTCTTATGTTGAATTTGGAACCAATTCTTCTTATTTTCTCTGATAGGCCAGAAATATAAGGAATGACGTTCAACAAATTTGGTTGTTCTTGACGGTTTTCTGTTTGTACCTGATCATCATTAGAATTTCGATTAGATATTTTTCGTTCTAAATTTGAAATTGTTCTTTCTATAAAATTTGGGGGGTATTGATTATCTAGTAGGAACTCTTTAATGAAGGACATTTCATTATTTCTAATTTCAGGTGTAGATGAAATTAAAAGGGCCCTATCATAAAGTGTTTTTATAATACCTGTTTTTACATTTAATTGATGATTGGTTTAAAAATTTAGGTATCTATTAGTGTGTGTTTGTTTCCGAAATACACTTGTTTCATAATGATCTATAAATTTTCTTATTAGAACATCTAGAAAAGAAATTTGACTATTTTGTTCTAATTCCATCGTAAATTTAATGGTTGGTTATTTATTATTGATATAATCAAAAAACTTATTTAATTCCTCTCTGCCGTGTTGCCAAATTACAAAAATATCATCTACATATCACCACCAAGTCTTTGGTTTCAGTGAATATGTTTCTACATATTTTTCTTCGAAATATTCCATGAATATATTGCTCATAATAGGAGATAAAGGAAATTAGAAATAATGAAATTTCTTTCATTAAAGAGTTCCTACTAGATAATCAATACCCACCAAATTTTATAGAAAGAACAATTTCAAATTTAGAACGAAAAATATTTAATCGAAATTCTAATGATGATCAGGTACAAACAGAAAACCGTCAAGAACAACCAAATTTGTTGAACGTCATTCCTTATATTCCTGGCCTATCAGAGAAAATAAGAAGAATTGGTTCCAAATTCAACATAAGAACTGTTTTCAAAACAGAAAATGATTTGAGATCCATTCTAACAAGAACAAAACCAATGAATGAGACACAAAAATCAAAAAATTGTGTTTACAATATTCCCTGTATATGTGAAAAATCTTATACAGAGGAGACATCAAGACCTTTAGAAATAAGAAAACGGGAACATAAGAATAACATCAGGAATAGAGACATCACAAGATCACAAATTGCTGATCATATATGTTCAAATAGCGGAGATCATATCGCCGTTCCGGTGAAACAATGACGTAACTGCAAATTTTTGACATTTTGACTCAACAGCACTATTAGGTCCTAAATTGATGCATCTATACGGAAAAAGAACGACGTAAGTGTACAACCGTCAACGGCCGCAAGATGGCAAATACGTCATTGTTACATTATTGAAGTTTCACCCCTTTATCTTGGAAAATAACGACACATAGGTCAGTTGCGTGTTAGACTTCCCGGGAGGAGTTACTGTTTTAGTGGTAAAACGACGTAATTGCATAGTTAAACGTAATAGTTGAAATTTGTGTGCACCAGTTCAGGAGAACAACGACGTAAGTGTACATTGTGTCATTTTTATTTTATTTTTTTTTAGTTTTTATGTCACAACTGTTCTTTGTGGCAATATTGATCCAAATTCATATGTTTTGGTATGTCATAAATGTATTTTTTGACGTTATTCCTTCGAAATAATGTCGTTGATTGATCTTATGTCAAAAAGATTTTTGTAATAAAAATAAGGCTACAGCGTTCCTTTTGTTCGAATAATTAAAAATTCCACTGTTACTTTATGTTTGACTTTTTTACAGAAACTTTAAGAAGATACAAGTCTTGAACCAGGTACTTAATATGAATTCAAGAGCCGAAAAGATAGTTAATCTCGCTCTTTTTGGAGATCAAAATGAAGCTAATTCAAGAGTTATTTCTGCACTGCCTGGATGCTCCACTTCAAATCCTGAAGAAAATACGTTACTTGATATTTCTAATAACTATGTCATAGAAAATGAAGGCCCAATCAAACTTAGAATAACTAGAACTAAAGAAAATTTGTACCGTGAGGAGACAAGTTCAAGAAGCGATTTTTCTGCAGGTTCGAGTGACAATTACGAGCCTGCAAGTGACAACGATTCGTTAGGCAGTTCGTTAAACTCTATAGACGCAGAAACTGAAACAATTGTCCAAGAGTTGCCCAAAATTTCAGAGGCTATAGAATGCAAAGAAAATTCCCCACAACGTAAAAAAGGTAAAAAGAGGTTACGCAGAACCGAAAATTGGGCAAGCGTAAAAGCCAAAAGCTTAAAGAATAGTGGAAAGAGCTATAAGTCCAGAACAGGAAAACTGATGCCGGCAAAGGAGATGGCACCACCTTGTCCAGATAAATGCGTTTTAGCATGTTCAAAGAAATTTTCCGAGAATGCAAGAGCTCAGATTTTCAGGGAGTATTGGGGAAGGGGTTCATTACAGAGACAACGAGATTTCTTGGGTTCGTGTATTGAACAACTTCAACTTAAATATAGGCGAGTCACCTCTGGAGTGCCCCGTAAACCAAACAGTGCATTTTATCTTGTCGTTAATGGAGGGAAAATTCGCGTATGCAAATTATTTTTAATCCGTACCCTTGGAATAACTGAGAGAAAACTCCGAACAGTCATTGAGTCGAAATTATCAGGTACTGGAATTGTAGCTGAAGATAAGCGAGGAAAGCACGGCAAACATAAAAAGGCGGATGAAGAAATAGTGAAGTCGGTACGAAACCATATTAATGCCATTCCAAGGGTTGAGAGTCACTATGTCCGAAAGGATACTACAAGAGAATTCATTGACGGTGGTCTTTCGATTGCTGAATTACATAGGCACTATGTAAGTGAAAGATCTTCTACCCGAGAAACAACTGCCAGCTATGATATGTATGCGAGAATATTTAATACTGAATACAATATAGGATTCTTTATACCTAAAAAGGATCAGTGTGATTTTTGCGAGTCCTTCAAGAATTCAGTTGGTGATGATAAAGAAGCCTTGGAGAATAAATATAATGAACATCTACAAGAAAAAAAATTAAGTAGAGAAGAAAAGGACAAGGACAAGGAAAGAGCCAAAAATAATGAAGTTGTGTTAGCCGTATACGATCTGCAGGCTGTATTACCTGTCCCAACTGGGCAATCATCAGCATTTTTTTATAAAAGTCGATTGAATTGCTACAATTTTACTGTAAGTAAAAAAAACATTTTTGGTAATGTTGTAGGTTGTTGATTTGAAGTTTTTCAATCAAATTGATATTACAGGTAACCGAAATTGGAAGGGATAAATCTCTCTGCTATTTTTGGCATGAAGGTTTAGGCCACAGGGGAGTTAACGAAATTGGTACCTGCATAATGTTATATCTTGAAGAACTTGCAAAATCGAACCCTGGTGTCGACATAGTGTTTTATTCTGACAACTGTGGAGGCCAGCAAAAGAATAGGTATTTCATGAAATACCCTATTATCCTTAAATTAAATATACTTTTCTATCTGATTTCAGATATATGATCGCAGCTTATTTATATGCAGTGGACGCGTATAATATTAATACAATTACGCATAAATATCTTGTTCGCGGGCACACTCAGAACGAGGGTGATGCTGTACATAGTATTGTGGAGAAAAATTTGAAAAGGGCTAAAAACTCAGGGCCAATTTACGTGCCCGACCAATATATTTCACTAATAAGAAATTCAAAAAAAGAGGCAATCCTCTTGTTGTGAAGGAAATGAATTTCAATAATTTCTTTGATTTAAAAGATTTATATGGAGAAATCGCTCCGAATTTATCGAAAAACGTCGATGGGAAAGAATTTAAAATAAGTGACGTAAGACAACTTGAATTTCAGAAAGGAAGCGACGTTATTCGTTACAAAGTAAGTTTCAACCAAAAGGAATGGGATAGAATAATATTCAGACCAAAGAAGAGACGTGTTTCCGAATTACGGCCTATCAAAGAAATTAAAACAAAACCTGCTTACACACAAAAAATTACAATAACAGAAAATAAAAAAAGAGATCTGAAGAGTTTAGTTGACAACAGAATAATTCCCGAGTTTTATAAGTATTTTTATGATTCTGTTTTATAACTCATATCATTTAAATGGACCTACTATTGATTCTCACCCATTAAAAATATTGACAAAAACGCTGCATTTTGATTCAACATTTTTGGTGAAACAATGACATAATTACAAAATCAACATTAAGTTATTACAATGCTCAATTCAAATTTACATCAATTGAATGTATCCATGATCAACTCTTAGTTCTCATAAAATCGTTGCAAATGAAATGAATTCACTTCTTCAAAACCTACATCTAATAATTTCAAATCAGTTTTTCCTCTCTCCTGAAAAATTCATTAAACTTCAGTTACGTCATTGTTTCACCGGAACGGCGATGATGAACTGGAACCACACAAAGATCCTCATGACGGAACCTGATAATTATAAAAGGAAAATTAAGGAATCTACATGTATTTTGTTGGATGAAGTGAATAATTAATTAATAGATCGTATTTGGATTGATTTATTGAGGAAGGAAGTGACATCAGGAAATTTCAAAATCAAATAAATCAACATCTCTATAGATTGACAACTATTAATGTCAATCAGATTACAAGTGAGAAAATACACAATTCTGAAGAATTTTAGAGTTTGTCTGAAGAAGGTGTCTGATATAGCCACCGAAACGTTACAATATCCTTTTAATTTGTTTCATTTTTCAGTTTTACTGTTAGGCAACAATTTTTTTCAAGACCAATTTGCTCCTGACAAATAAGTGCAAAGATTTTCGCAGGTGCACTTCACCTTAATCAAACATTTTTAATTATTTATGTTTCAGAGACTGGGAGTGAAAACCTATAAAGTTTCTAAGAAATACAAATTCCAGGTGTTTTACAGCGTTCACAAGGACTTCAAATGGGACGTATCCGTGCAGAGTTATTCCGGTAGCTCTGAGTTATCCAGGGATTGCGTTATCCTCTGTAGATACGTCCTGAGATGCAACGAAGAGGTGGAATTGTCCGTCAACCTCTTCTGCAGTTTGACCAACTGCGTTTTGAGAATAATTGATAACGATACCGACGAGGAAATTCCACGTTTCACCAACCAGGTTTGTTCAGTTATAGTCAATTCAATTAATTTTTTGTACAACTGTAAAAAAACTTGACTTTTCTTCATCACTATGGATGCGTAAAATATTACTTTTTTTCACCATTAAAAAAAGTCTTTTTTTCACTGCTGATAACTAAAACTAGAACAACTTAAAAATAATGAATATTTTAATAACAACTAATTTCACAAAATTATGATTGTATCTGTACCTTATAAAGTAAATTAGTTTCGTCATCAGCATCTCTGAGAAATTTATTGATATTATCCCTCCATAACACTTCAGATTTCTTTCCTCGGTATCCGACGCTTTTGTTCTTAATAAGCGAGACCAATTTTGAAACATTCCTTATATCAATATTTTCCTTGACATTCAATGTTTTTTAACATTGAGCTCCATAACTTGGAAGGTTTAAAAATTTTTCATTTTTCCTCGAAATAGCATGTGAGCACATTTTCAGAAACCTTTTTTACGTTGTTCTTGTTGCGCCATTCTCGAAATTGGTTATATGTTTTCTCATATTATTAGCTTTGATTTGGCTGGTAACATATTAGATACAATTGTATTTGCTTCTTCAGCCATATCTGCGGGGGTATCACTACCACTATCATGTTCAACATTCATCCTCTTTAAAATAATTCGAAATTGAAGCAACTACGAGCAAATACTGTCAAAGATTCAAACAATTTCAACAAACTGTTTCTATAGTTACGATACAGAAAGATCAGTGGATTATTTTAAATATTGTACTGAAAGCATTATCTTCAAGATTATACGTATTTCAGACGATGTAAATTCACATTCACAGTTGTGCAAAAAATGTTGTTTGTATTTCGTGCGTATAAAATTCGTGTTTTCATGGCACATTCGAGTGAATTGACACTCTCATGTGCCATGAAAAAAACACTAATTTTACGCACTTAATACAAAAATAACTATTCATTAATGGTTTCACATAACATTTTCATACTCGGATCACACTGATGTGCCAATGTGTTTTTTGACGGTTTTGTGTGGTCGATAATTTCTTCCTTTTTCATTTCGACCCATTAGGCGTTTTCGGAAACTTACTCAGGGTTATTAACTCGATCCATTTGGTCACGTGACGGATCTACTCGGATCACGGACCCGGGTTCTGAGTATACGAACACATCAGGTTCATGCTGGATTCACAATGGACGTAACCATAAAACTCCCGAAACGTAAACGAAAAACGCAAAGTTGAACCAATGCAAATCATATGGAACTGTTCACTATAGACTCTGTAGTTTTGACGTTTACGTTGACTTATGGTAATCCGTAATTCTAACCATAGACAAACTAAAATAATAGATGAGCCACTCGTATATGTCGCGCCATCTGTCGGAGGAGGATACTAATACACGAAAAAATTATTCTCAATTTGATAGTTAGATGTCGTTGCATTCATGGAAATCCTATCGAGAAAATAGTAAGTATGTAAAATCGTTATTATCAAAAAACCTTTGAATTGTCAACTGACACAAGGAGTGGTTTGACACGTTCTTTTTGAAATATCATGAATTTCGATATGCCTGCAAGAGTGAAGATGTGTTGTGTTATTGGATGTGAAAATCGAGATGCAAAAAGGTAATTTCAAAATATATTATATTATATATATTCTGTTACCTATAAAAATTAAGATAGTTTTCAAAAAAGTTTTTCAGGTATTGAGTAAGTTTAGTAGGTAAATACTCATATTTTGTATTATTGAATTCATTATTGTTAGTTTTTGAGAATGTTTTCAATGCAATTATTAGTTTATTGATTAGACATTTATGAAATGAATCTGTATTTTCAATTGGTGAGATCTATTTCAGTTAATAAATTTTTATTCTATCCAGAATTTGATTATTGATCCTCACATCTCGATTCCAAAAGAAAATCAGATGAAAGTTCGTTGCAGGTATTATTTTCATGAAAATAAAATTCCTCACTCATCGATAACTTGCACGAATCCATTTCTGATTTTCTTTTGGAAATCGAATTTCAAAAAACTTTTTGCACCTTGTATGTGGGTGTACCTACCTATTCAAAAGGTGCACTACAGAATTCTTTTTGAGGCAGCTTTACGATACAGATTCCTTTTTCAATTGAGCTTTTTTCACGAATTAGTAATGTTGTACAAAAAAAGATGTCGTTGAAGCTTGTTCTACTAGTGTCTCATCTATTCTCCGTTTAGTTAGTCTATGATTCTAACGTTTAATTACTTTAATTCAATTATAGAAATTTGTTCACATTCTGTGAGTTAACCCAACTTATAATATATTTTTGTTTTTGAGACTGGGTACATGACCATTCTACATCGTGCAATCTTAAATCGAGCAAAACTCTTCTGTATTCTCTGCGCTTTTCTCTTTCTAGATTTAGGTCTAACCCACCAATGTCGTTTTTTTCTTCTTTTAGAAATTTGATCTTCAATTTCTTTTCTTTTTTTCAAACATCGTCTCAATAAAAAGGACTTAATACTTCATACATTTTCAATTGATGACAACACTTCACGATAATCATTTATCTAAAAATTCATAGAACACTCATTATAAAGCTTCTTACTCTACAAAAACGTCTTTAATTTGCTACTGATTCCAAAGTCCATTCTGAACACCATTACGTTCACGGACAAAGAACGTTTACGTGTTCGTTATGGTTACGTCCATTGTGAATCAGCACTTTTTGAGCGCTCGTTCTACTTAGACGAGTGCTATATCGTTTTGCACAAATGTCTGTACTTTTCGAATTTTGAGCCGAAAATGGTCTCAAACGATAGGGTTCGACTCCCTGATGGAAAATATGAGGTCAAATCAAATTCTGTAGGGCCGGCCGTCCGGCCGTCCGTCCGTGAGCACAATAACTCTCGAACGGATTGTCCTAGAGACTTGAAATTTTCAGGGTGTGTTCAGCTCCCAAATAGCTCGGTTAAGTTCGTTAACCAGAAAAATAGTACAGGGTGTTCCATAAAAAGTGGTCATTCAAAATTTTTGTTCCTCAATATTTCACACAAAACGAGGGCAAACGGAATGAAATTTTGCAGCAACTTGCCAGATGCTCATATATAGTAAGCCTCTCGCAAAATTTTGTTGCCATAGTATTAACAGAACCATAGAAAATTCAATTGGAATATTGAAAAGAAGAATTTTTTATTTCCATAACCAACTTTCCGATTCAAATGAAATTCATTTTGTGAGTTGAGACTGATATGCTGAATGTTCATGCAAAATTTCAAGAGGATAGCATCATCAGAACCATAGAAATTCCAATTGGAATATTAAAGGAAAGACTCCTTATATTTTCATAACAAGATATCCGAATCAAGTGAAATTTATTTTTGGAATTGAGATTTATATATTGATTGTTTGTGCAAAATTTGAAGATCATCGCATCATCCGAACTATAGAAAATAAATTCAATTTGAATATTGAAAAAAAAATTATATTTCATAACAAGATATCTGAATTGAGTGAAATTTATTCCTGGTATAAAGATTGATATACTGAATGTTCATGCCAAATTTCAAGAGGATCGCATCATCAGAACCATAAAATTTAATTATTTTAATTTTCAAGTGTGACCATAGAATTGAATTCTCTTAATTGTTTATATATAAAGTATCAATTTCAAGTCATATACAGAATTTTGAGATGATAGTCCTATTGCTCCACCAGGGAACGAGCGCTCAGAAGCTCCTGCTCAGGGCTTGCTTCCATTATTTTAATACAAACTTGATAAAAATATGAATTTCAAAGGTAACTAAGAATTCTGAATTCCAACAAGGTATTTCCAAGAACTTTCAAACCAAACAGTTATGGTTATACGGTTATTGGTTTCGCCTGGAATAAGGAAATGAAACTGGTGAATTGGAAGCTCGTGGTTATCTCTGCCAGGACTACAACCGTCAAATTCGACTTGGAGGAGATAAAAACCGTAACCTCGATGGCTTTGGACCACTACGTGCCTATCTGCAAGGATCTGATAGGAAAGCATTCGATTTTCGTAAAAGAAAACGTTATATTCACGTTTAGGTTTTCTTGTTCTTATCGTAACGTTAAGTTTAACGTTAAGCTGTTGGATCCCGCTCAGAACCTCATAGTGGACATGGAAGGTAAGGAGAGGATTATAATGCCTGCGGTACTTTTGAAATTCGCGTCGACTTCTGAAGTTATTTCTCATTTGCCTAAGACGAGTAGATCGTCAGCGAAAACTACCAAGGGAGACCATAGAAAAAGCTATGAGAGGCCGCCGTCAAGGAGAGAATCTTTCTCGGCGCGAAAGGTAAATATAACTTGTTGATTTAGGAATTCAATTGAAAGAAAACTTATGAAAATACCGATTTGGTTTTGAAGATGATATCTCATCACATGTTTATAACGATCGTCCCAAAGCTGTGGCTCACTTGAAGAACATCATTCGTTTGGCTATCGCCAACATACCCAACAAAATGATGGACTGAGTTGTCCAACATTTCCGACATTGATTAACGTAGTTTATTGACATCAATGAACACCATTTTCCAGATATCATCTTTAAAACTATCCTAACATAAAATTCGAATGTTGTAACGGGTTTTCCAATGAGAGGTGTTATTTTGATATTCAAAGAAAAATGCCATTTTTCAATATGAATTATCGGATTTTTATTTCATTATTTAGAAAAAGCTATGCAGTTAATAGTGGAAAATAACATAATGCATATTACCATACCACGACCACGCTTACAGGACTATATCCTTCCAATGAAATTTTCCTTAACCAAATCGCAAAGTGGCAGCGCTATGTTTTCGGTAGTCTCACGAATTCCATCTTTGAGGTCTTCAATCGACGCTGGGCTATTAGCGTAGACCTTCTATTTTCTCTTTCACGTGGCCACAAAGGAAGAAGTCGCAAGGTGTTAAATCACAAGATCTCGGTGACCAATAGTGATCACCTCCTCGAGGGATAACACGGTCCGGAAACTTTTTCCGCAAAAGATCAATGGCTTCGTTGCTTGTGTAGCACGTAGCGCCGTCTTGTTGAAAGTACACGTTGTCCAGATCAATACTATCCGATTTCGGCCATAGAAAATTAATGATCATCTCTTGATAGCGCAATCGATTCAGCGAAACTGTTGCTCCAGCCTCATTTTCGAAAAAAAAGGTTCACTGTCTCCGCCGGACCATAAACCGCACCAAACAGTCACACGTTGATGATAGAGAGGCTTTTCAACAATAATTCTTGGGTTTTCCGAGCCCCAGATGCGACAATTTTGCTTGTTGACGAAGCCACCGAGGTGGAAATGAGCCTAATCATTCAAGATGATTTTTCGATGGAATTCCGTATCATTTTCATGCATTTTAACGACCCAATCAGCAAATACACGATGTTGTTGATGGTCGGACGGCTTGATTTCTTGTGTCAACTGAAGTTTATAAGCCATAAGGCCCAAATGACGTTTGTGGAATGCCTAATTCCAAAGAACGACGAGGAATGGACAAACCTGGGTTTTCTTCAACACTTTCGGATTCGGCAGCAATATTCTCGGCTGTTCTTAGGCGACGTGCACGGGTTTCATTCTTCACATCACTAACTTGTCCTTACAGCTTGAATTTTTCCACCAATTTCTTCATTGCGTTCCGACAAATTACTTCATGACGACCCAAAAATGTTCGAGTTTTACGAACCGCCTCTGCCAATTTTTCACCATTTTTATAGCGAATTTTAGTAGGTAATTTCAATGAGTTCTTGAAGCGTGTATCGTAGCATTTTTCTTCATGGCGTAATTTCTAATCATCCTCAAAAAGTGACAGCTTCAAACGTGTCATGTACCGAAACAGCGGGCGATTCAAAATATCACCTCTCATTGGCAAACCGTTCACCGTTGATGATGGAAAAATAATCAATTCTGTATTTCCATGAGGTGTTGTTTAATGAGGGCTACCGTTTTTTTCCTCGCTAGCTGGCGCCTCTGTTGCGTGAGGTCCTGTCAAAGTTTCTTGTACTGTCATTGATTTATTATTATTAAAACAAATTCATATTTATAAATGTTCGGAGTTATAAGTCGTTTGAAAAAAGTGTACATTCTATTCCTTGAATACTGTACAATATCGAGCATGCCGCAGGGTTGTGCAGTTCCGTATTGTTTAGAAAAAAAGGGAACGATAAGACTGTCCTAAAGCAGCTGATGTTACCCCTTCAAAACATTCTTAGTTTTGTGGAAAACATTTCAACCCTGGTTATAATACGTGATCTAACGATCCTAATACAGAAAACCGTGAGTACCTAATAATCTTTATTATTATGTTGCTTCAGACACTTTACTTTTACAATTGAATAAATCTAGTTATACATAGTTGTATTACTTGTAATATACTGTTGATAATTTTTCAGCTATTCCTAAATTAAAACTGAAATCAATACCGAGCCAATTTTCTAGGTACCAGGAAGGTGAGGACAGATATCAATAAAATACTAGTAGAGAGAGTTCTTGAACGCAGAAAGAAATTTGAAAATGCAAGAATCGTTTCAACTGTAGAGGAAAATCAATATGTAATCAAGAGAGCTCAACTGATACTGCTTTTTTGTCGGAACTTGAGAGTAATAGAAACATACCCACTTCGAACTGAAAATCTAATTGGTACAATTTTACTCTGGATTTTACATCTACAAACATTTCATGTTTGTTATCAATCAACTCACTAACTCGAGGAAAACATTTACTGTAAAAATATATATCAAGAACTTGTGTAAATAAATAAATTACCCCACTTTAAATGAATGATTAGTGATTAGTTAGTATACATTGATCTCTGAGGTTTTCCTTTTCGCTGCACATACTGTTTTCTCTATATATTCACTTATAATGATAAATGAAAGGATTGTGTGAGGTTTCATTGTTCTACTCCAAGTTTTAACACTTTTCATCTATCACAGGTATCATGTAAGTAGGATCAAAGACAATTTCCCTTGAAATGATAATCTACTTCTGTAAAAAACTTATTTCAAATCATGATAATGCGTTTCCACTGGAATTATCATTCCTATCATAGCATTTGGATCTGTAAAAAGAAAAACCATAACTCTTAACTCAATAAATAAGCATACTTTCCGCAAGAAGTGCGTATTGAAACTCTGAACAAACTCACCTTTGAATAAGCTCTATTTTTAGCCCGCTTAATTGGGCAACTATCTTCTGTACCTAATACCGCTTTCAAAGCAGTGATATTCATTAATCCGTGATTCATATTTGCTGTTATTAATCTGAATATGTATGTGAAATTCCTCACATCCTCGTAAAGATTGAAAATAAACAGAATACAGATTCCCAATTACGTTTGAATATTTGACAATTCAAATTCTCGTGGACCTCACGCAACACTAGCGCCTCTAGCGGAAAATTCATACGCGGTAGCCCTCATTGAATTTCGCCTTCACCTATGTTTTTTGCGAATCAGAATTTTGAGCACTCTTTTTGAACTTTATATTGTTTTTGCTATAAGAGAGAGGAGATTCCATCAGTTCCTCAAACTGAACCCCTGGTGTACACCCTAGAGTTCCATGTGGTAGACAACTCATGGCCTTTGACGAAGACAGAATGGGAAGTGGTGAGAAAGTTAAGAGAAGACACATATTACATAAATTCTTGTGCTGGCAAGGATACAACTATACAGGACTGTCCCTCCAAAAACACCCTCAAAACAGGGTAAGGTGTAGAGAAAAGGTGAAATATTTATTTCTCCCCCAACTGATATAAAAATTAGATTAACTGAAAAATACCAATTTTCGTTCATTTCCAAATAGGTTCCTAATATCGGATACTCTATCCAAAATAAGGTACCTATATTGTCCTTGCAGAAATTACAAACGAAAATTTTCTTCTCAAGTGGCGTTGATGGGATTTTTCATGTTTTTCATATCCCACTAGCAAACCAGGCGAACTCCGTTTCGCCACCACTTGGCTTCGTGTTATGTAAAATTTCGTTTGGTGATTATAAGATGAAAGAAAAAAAAAGGAGAAAAGATGAAGAAAAAAAATTTTTTTTCATATTTGAAAAGGAAAACTTTTATTTAATTTCACAGCAGTAATGAATTCATTTCGATTACAAAAATGAAGTGTTATTTAGTTGAACTTCTCTAAGTAAATGAAAGTGAATCCAAAGTAAATACTGAATTGAAACGAACAAATGTTTACATCAGACGTACCTATGTCAAAAATATTTTGTTCTTTCTGGTTATTTCAGAATATCTTCATTCATAAACGTTATAGAACTACTCAAAAACGATATTCGTACCTTGTTTGATTCGGATCTGTTCGTTTTCTTTCTCAAAATTGCAAATTTCCTAGAGCTTTTTTACCTCTAAACTGAATTGAAAATTGTCACGTACTTCCTTATAATTTCATAGTTTCTGGAACCAATATGTTTAGTAATAACCGTTATAAAACGATTAAAATACGATATTCATACATTGTTTCATTAGGATCTGGCCTTTTTCTTCTGAAATGAGGACATTTTTGGAAGCACTTCCCTCTCGTAAGGGACTTGACAATTGTCATTGAATTCGATGTCATAAATAATGAAATTTTCAGAAATGTCAGAAATTTACCAATTTCTTCTTACCACGTTCTTCTCGATATCTTGAAATTTTTCCTGAATTTTCTTTGCTACAAACCTCGCGGAGCCCGAGACCTTTCCAACGAATGCAAAACCGTTGAAATCGGTCCGTGCGTTCTGGAGTTAAAGCGTCAGGGAGGAAAACCCGACTTATTTTTATATAGTAGATTAAAAACAGTTCTTTCCTAGGCATTTTAAAGAAAAAAAGAAATTAACACCAGAGGTCTATTACACCAAATAGTTTGCAACTTTCCACTTTTCAAATGGATAATTTTACGCAAAACGCATTCATAATTGAAAAGTACAATGTGGGAACGCAAGTGCAATGTGGGAACGCATGTGCAAAGTGAAAAACACTTCGCAGAAATTAAATCTTCGGAGAAATGTTGTGGTTCATAATTAATTTTCACTTCGCAAATTTGTCAGAATGCAAAGTGCAAAGTTGCAAAGTATTTTGGTGCAATAGGCTCCAGGTTCAAAATTTTGGATATCCAATTATGGGCTACCTTCCCTATCCAATATTAGGCATTTTTCATGTTTTAGGTTCTGTGGTTTAATTAGAATAGATCCTGGGCATAAATGTTTGAATCACATGGTTGAGCTCATTGTAGAGGAATTCAACTTATGATATAACAAATTTCAATATTTCACCTCCACTATTTACCTATTTTTCATAGTTTACAGTTGGAGCAAAAAAACACCAGGTGCCCTTGACATGCAAACGTTAAATTTTAAATTGCCATCTAGTGATAACAGATTGAAATACCGATTTGGAAATTCACATCGAAAACATACGATATACAAGGCATCAGACAGAGAATTTTTCCCTCCAGTTGCACAGATGAATAGGCGAGATAATCAAGTGCGATAACTGAATGAATTCAACTGTCTTACTGCAAATATCTAGTCTTGTCTCTCTCTTATCGCAGTATGGTAGGAAACCCGAACTACACGTATAGAATTTTTAATTTGTCAGGCTGCCCGTAATACTCGATTCAATTTACTGTTGCCTACCATACTAAAGAATTACGCTCCTCTAAACGATAAGAGAGAGACAAGAGTAGAATAATGAAGTAAGACAACTGAATTCAGTGTGTTACAGCAAGTGATTGTCTCGACTATTCATCTGTGCAACTGGAGGGAAAAATTCTCTGTCTGATGCATTGTATATCGTATATTTCAGATGTGAATTTCCAAACCTGTATATAGTTTACGGGGGATGAATCTAGATCAAAAACAAATAGATTTATGCATTCAATACCAGAAAACTACTGGTAGAATTCGAGGTGATGCAGTATCCAAAATTGAGCAACTTTCCAAAATTAGGCGACTTTCCTCTATCCTTCTCGCCCAATACTAAAAATATCTAAACCCTTCGGTTTTCACAGGAAAGATGCAAGGAAGAGCATGTTGAGAAAGGTACAAACGATCGAAAAACCTTGGTATCTCCTTCAGTACTCTTTCAAGGCCAATGCTCAGGTGGCTTTGATCAAGGATAAATCTGAAGACGACAAAGTTTTCGCTCTGAAAAAACAATGGTACCAGATAGACCCAGACAGATATACCAGATCCTTCAACCTAAGGTTCTTAACTGTTCAATTTCTAACAATACAGGATATCCCATTTGAAATTATTCAATCCAATAACTCAACAACGAATCAGAATTCGTGAAAACACTCATACATGTGAATTTTTTTATGACAGGAGAATATTATCTGGGATACAAAGCTTGCTTCTACTAACTTGTAACCACATCAAAGGCGTAGCCAGGAATGAATTTCGGAGGGGGTTTTGACATTTTGGCAATTGACTTTGTAGATGCCGGGAATTGTGAGGGTCGCTTTCTGTAGCAAGTATTTGTTGTTTCTAAGAATTCAATAATACTTTTCCTACTTCGGAAACAATATTCAACATAGATATTCCTGGTTAGGTTAGGTAAACCTATTTTTCAAATATGCTTCAGAATTTAATTTTTATTCACTCAAACGAAAACTCAAAAAACAATATTTATTTTCCAAACAATACTTACAGGATGAATTAATATGAAATTAGTAAAGGATGTGTGCTTTAATTGAAACTAAATAGAGTTTTTTAATGTTTTACTGCAAAATAGTACCAACAACATATGAAAAGGTATTAAAAATGAAGCAGTGAGAAAACACAAACAATATTTTTTATGGTGAATTCCTTCAGTTAAAGTCTATTCCTCTTTTTTTCTAGCGAATTGGTCAACCACTTCATTTTCATCAATTTTCACACTATAATGAATATTCATAATCGCCAAACCCATTCAATCTAGTTTCGCTAGAAGAATTGAATTTTTAATTATCCTCAAGCTGGAAAAAACTTCTTTCTGCGGTAGCAGTAGATACTGGAATCGTAGCTAAAATTTGTAGTAGAATGTAGATGTTCAGATAGATATTCTGATTACACTCATCTAAGCATTCTAATGCCGATGAACCCCCAAACCCCCCCTGGCTACACCCTTGAACCACATGAAGAGGGTTGCAACCCCATCAGGAATTTCAATAGAAAAAATGGCTTGTTTTGTAGCACAAATGATGAATTGTTCCGAATTTCTTGGCACATTTGGTTTGTGTTCTAATAAAGTGAATGTTTCATTTAGTTCAATCGGTATCCTTATTCCATAAAACAACACCCTGTAACTTTGTGAATATTCACTTCACGGAACAGAAACTAGAGGTTCATGCAAATTTGAATGCAATACATAACTCGTGCTAAGAACTACCCCAAAGTAACGAGCTTGATCCCACATCATCATCTGCGAAGAAAGTAAGCACTGAGAAAAACTTCAGGACATAACTAAGTAAAGGAGAGGAGTGGGAACGGAAATACACCGACTATAACCCCAAATGAAGAACCGTAAAATGGTATACAGATGGTTCCAAAACCTCTACAGGAGCAGGCGCTGGGATATTCGGGCCAAGTACTAAGTGTACACTGTCGCTAGGCTCCTGTATGAGCATCTTTCCAGAAGAAATCTCAGCTATTCAGAAGTGCGATATAGCCATACACTCAGATAGTCAAGCTGCTATTAAAGCACTGAGCTCCTACGTCATCGACTCAAAGATGATCTGGGAGTGCCGGAACAAACTCAATGAGGTAGGCAAGAAAAATAAGGTCTTTTTAATCTGGGTTCCCGGCCATTCGGGAATCAAAGGAAACGAAGAAGCCAATACACTCGCCGAAGATGGAGCACGAATGTCACTCATTGACCCAAAACCCTTCTGTGGTATAGGTAAATGCACCTATAGGAAGGAGTTTCTGGAGAAGGAGAAAGCCGACACGGAAAAACTCTGGCGGAATCTCCCAGGTATGGATCATTCGACTAAATTCCTTCGGAACTTTGAAACAGCAAGATCCAAAATATATCTGGATCTTGGTAAGAAACAATTACACCTCCTAACTTTCTTACAGGACACTGTCGCCTCAAGAAGCATCTGTTGAGGATGGGATTATCGGACCCTGACGAGTGTAGGTTCTGTGGGGAGGAGAAAGAAATCCCCATTCACCTAGTCACGGAATGCTTTGGCATCTCGAGCCTAGGGCGAGAAACTTGTAAGAGTGAGGAACTAACCTCGTTGAAGCCTTCACAGTTATTGGATTTCATCAGATCGCTGGAACTGGAAGGCGAGCTGTAAAGGGTGTAATCAGAATAGCCCTGTAAGGGAGCACAATAGACCTTGAGGTCGGAGTAAACAGTAACCCCTTTTTAAACTATAACTATAACTATCCCATATCATATCTTATCATCAGAAATCGAGCTGTCTGAGTATTGTCACATACAGGATTTTTCTTTTAAGTTGGCCTATTAGACGTTTTAGCAGAACTAGTGAATATTTCGTTCTGAAATTTTAGGTGCAGCCTTGAGGGTGAAGGAACTCTTCGTCTAAAATATTTTCAAGTCGACAGTGTTGCCACGTCTATCTCAAACGCATATCTACTTTCTTATTTCAAAAGGAACTACCTATATTTTCATTTATGTATCGATTCAATACCAAATTTGCAGTATAACCCACTAAAGAAATTTCTCTGCTATGCACTGTTGCCAAGTTATTCACAAATTCTTGAAACTTTTGACATTTGCATTGCCAGTTTGGAATATTCTTGCTAAATGTGAATAACGATTGTTAAAGGTCCTACAGGTCCTTTCAATGATTTTTTGGCATTCCCCGTGAATTGTGAAACAACCCGAATCGTGTTTGAATAATATGGGAAAAACTTTTTTCTATGACATCCTTGATCATCGAATACTTTTATGATTTCAACCATAGGATCTACTTTAAAGATTCACGCCATAATCATAGAACCATTTCATCATAAACAGAACCATAGATCATGAACTATAAATACTGAAAAATTTTAGTATTGTTCATCTCATTCGAAAACTATCCAAAATAAATAATTAGTGTACAAGGAGAGTGCCATTCATTTTTCATTTCGAATCGAATGTTCTAAAATAAATATGGGGTTGCCATTTGAAAATCTCGAAATATTTCAATTTTGAGTTTTACATTTTTGCAGCAATACCTCCGGAAAACCTTAAGATGTATCAAAATACTGAATATACCACATGAATGCGTGGAATATTTACTATGAGATTGCTGAGTTTGGTTCCGTTCGCATAAAAAATAATCGAGATATTGCATTTCCAAACTGGCAATGCAAATGTCAAAAGTTTCAGGAATTTGTAAATAACTTGGCAACAGTGCATAGCAGAAAATTTTTTTTAGTGGGTTATACTGCAAATTTGGTATTGAATCGATACATAATTGAAAATATAGGTAGTTCCATTTGAAATAAGAAAGTAGATATGCGTTTGAGATAGACGTGGCAACACTGTCGACTTGAAACTATTTTAGACGAAGAGTTCCTTCACCCTCAAGGCTGCACCTAAAATTTCAGAACGAAATATTCACTAGTTCTCCTAAAACGTCTAATAGGCCAACTTAAAAGAAAAACCCGGTAAATTGTGATTCGTTGTTGAGTTATTGAGGATAGACTCTTTCGAATGAGACACCCTGTAAATCCACGTTTTCAGGCAGAATTACTTGAAGCAGTTCGTCGATCCTGGTTGCCAGTGTCCAGAGGAATTCACTGGTACTTCTCCGATAGAATCTGTCACTCAGAGCAAGTTGACTGTTGTTTCCTTGGAAACCAATTCTAACACTGGCCCACCGAAGGATGAAGATGATGAAAATGCGGAAAGGACAACCAGAGCCCCTAGATGGACCGAAGCTAATGTTCCCCCTTTCGACCTAACACCTTACTACAGGCCTCAGTGTCCATGTCCTATAGATTTCAGGAGAAAGTGAGTTCGAAATCTTTGAATAAAGGGATGCTATTAACATTTCTTTCGCGGTAAAGTTGTTCATTAAGTTTTCTTCATTACATGCATTACTTGGTAAGTCAGAGGAATCTAATCAGACAAAAGCTGACGCAAATATCGATTTGATTATTGTTCTATTATGGAATACTGTAGTATGTATACAAACAGCCTGTATAATTACCATACATTGACATAATTTCATCTCAGTTTTGCATCAATTTTGGTTATGATATCATCCTGCTTTCTCTCACTCATATGGGTCAATGAGACATTCATAGTAAAAATAATAGAGAAAGAAGAAGGTTTAGACAATAACAAAAAGTATTAGTGATCTTTACATATATAGGTACCGATTTAATAAACTATTGATGCTATTTAGGGTTTTTCATCTATCACCCCATATTTCAGAATGTGTTATTCCTATTTGAGTCCTCAGGTTACCATTCTGAAAACGGCATCATTGGTTATTTGGCGCGAGATTTTGCAGTAGTGTCAATAAGTGTATATGTTTATGTAAGGATAGCCACTGCGCATAATTGCTTACACTGCAGAATTTAGGGAGAGGGCAGACCCCCCTGATTTACTTCTGCCCCCCCCCTGAAAGATTCTAATCAAAAACTACGTATAGGTATCACAAAAAACAGAGCCGTCGCCCCCCTGAAAACAGAGGGGGAGGCTGATTGTTCTGTTTCATACTCGTTAGAAGTTTTCTATTGTTTGGAAGGTTCCAAGAAATAGGGTTGTTTTACAGGGTGTCCAAAACTCGACGTCAACCCGGAACCGGGTGAAAAGGTAAGTAATGCTGGTTGTCAGAAAAATATAAAAAAAATCTAAGTTGCATGGTTTTAAATATTGGACATTTAAAAAAACACGCAAAATTCCACATCCTGTGACAGTCTTTTCGCTCCTGTTGCCACAAATATCAACTTTTTCTAACTTTTTTTTGCTGTGTAACCTTGAATAATGCTTGTCAAAACTGTAATCAAAATTTGGATACCAGCTGCTCTAGGTTAAATAAAAATAGGGCTTACTTCTCAGAAAAAAAAATTCAAAATAAACAATTGCCTAGTTTCAACTGACTGTATTGAAAAAAAATGTACTACGTAAGTTTGGCATGTTTTGTCAAAAGTTGCCGTATTTAGTAAGGATTCCAGAATGGTATAATACTTGTTAAATTGTAGCTGCCGTAGTTCAAATTTATGTTCGATTGCCTTTGAATACATTTTTTCGTTAACTGCTTCCCAGTAAAAAAGTCCAATGGATTCAACTCCGGTGAACGGCCCCGCCACGAGATTGGACCAGAACGTCCGATCTATCTTCCGGGAAAAAATGTTACCAGAAAAAAAAATTTTCAGAGAAAATAATTTTTCCAGAAAAAATTGTTTCGGAGAAATTTCTCTGCAATTTTTTTTCTTGCAACATTTTTTTCCCGGAAGATGGATCGGACGTTCTGGTCCAATCTCGTGGCTGTCCCGTTCACCGGACTTGTATCCATTGGACTTTTTTACTGGGAAGCAGTAACCGAAAAAGTGTATTCAAAGGCAATCGAAAATAAATTTGAACTACGGCAGCTACAATTTAACAAGTATTATACCATTTTGGAATCCTTACTGAATGCACCAACTTTTGACAAAACATGCCAAACTTACGTCGTACATTTTTTTTTTCAATACAGTCAGTTGAAACTAGGTTGAACCCTATGTCACTGTTCGATGTATATTGTCACAGTTATTGACATCTGGTTTGACCGTAATATACCTACAAATTATTGAAGGGTTTACCTACATTTGATTGAATATTCTTTAGAATCTTCCAAACAGAAGAAAATTTTTAATGAATATGAAACAGAACAAAATCGAAAAATATACGTTATTATGTGAAGACGCTATCCTTTAGGTTTAGAAGGTGAAGTCGCTTTCCTTAAGTAAACTACTACAAACTCTCGTGCCAAATATTCAATGATGCTGTTTTCAGGATGATAATTTAACATAGATAATTTCTAACTTAAGGATCGTGAAAACAGAAAAGGATCACAGAGCAGACCGGAAAGAAAGACAGCGTATGATGAAAGAGTATGAAGACACTTTGACCAAAAAGAGGCAAGATATGGAACTTTGGATCAATGAAAGTAACCAAAGGAAGACGCTAGTTTTCCATTGGTATGCTGGTGAGTTCATTTGTATTTTCTCGGAGTTTTGTGCTTAAATTTCATAATTTCCAGATTGTCGTAGAGCGTCCGAAAGTGTTTTTCAAGAAAATCAAATCATGCGAGAAAATTTCTTTGAAAAATGGGCAATGGAATTGTTACCAAAGCCCAAATCGGATAGGAGAATTGTTAGGACGAGTAAATAGGCAGAGATTGGTAAAGAAAAAGATTCAAAATGAAAAAAATTGTTCAAGTTTCTTGTTACTAGTTGATTCAATAAACTAATATTGAATTAAACACTGTCTTTCGCTTATTCCCAGGTTACTTGGAAATTTTACAAAGTCGAGATATAATATCTAAAACATAAAAAAATTAAGAAAAGCCATGACCAGGAGCTTTTGATCGCTCGTTTGCAATAAGACTATTACCCTTGTTTATGTACAAAATTTTATATGGGATTCGAGATTGATACCAAATACACAGTGTGTTTGGTCATCACTTAGCGATAATTTAAGGGCTTTAAATATGCCTAATTTATGGACAAAAACACCCACATTGGGAAGTTTACCCTCTTAGTTTTGGAGTAGCCACTATTTTAAATTTACTTTTTTATTTTCGGTGACCCTTCCAAATAATATCGATTCTTCAAAAAAGTTTTTGTGAAAAAATGTACTGATTTTCTTAGTAAATCCGCAATAGCACAAGAAATAGCGCATTGAAGTATAATTTTTTTTTCAATGATTCAACACGCAAGGATATTAGCTACAAAACAACATCTACATCATTTCTGTAAGTTACATAATTCGAGAGTTATTGCTGTTCAAACATGACCACTACGCGAGCGCCCCAAACTTTTTTTGCTTCTACAGGTCGTCATGAGGGCCACTGCCTGTCTACAAAGCAGAGGCGGCCATTTTGAGCAATTTTTATGATTAATTTGTTTGTTTAATCATTAAAATTATCGAAAGTACAGTACTGAGTTTTATTTTATTTTATCAATTTTCATAAGGGTCATGTTCGAACAGCAATTACTTTCTAATTATGTAACTTACAGAAATTATGTTGGTATCGTTTTGTAGCTAATATCCTTGCGTGTTAGCTCATTGAAAAAAAATTATACTTCAATGTGCTAGTTCTTGTACTATTGCGGATTTACTAAGAAAATCAGTACATTTTTATCCTAAAATTTTTTTAAAGAATTTTTTTATGGCATTTTTGAGTTGAATGTTTTCATATTTTTCCACTTTAATAAAAGGTGGTAGTATCATCTTTCAAAAAACATTTTTTTCACATCTGTAGGACCTTTATGTCCAAAGAAATCGATATTATTTGGAAGGGTCAACTAAAATAAAAAAGTAAATTTAAAATGGGGCCACTCCAAAACTGAGGGGGTAAACTCCCCAATGTGGGTGTTTTTGTCGATAAAATTAGGTATATTTGATGCCCTTAAATTATCGCTAAGTCGTGACCAAACACACTGTATAAATGCAGAATCTCAGCACAATCGGAATAATACTCTGGAAATTATTCAAAAAATTAAATATGTAAAAATAACAAAAATAAAATATTCTGAAAGTTGTTAGCCTTTCAGCTAACAACCTTATCATCCACCAACCCAATATTTAATATTATTCCTCCGAATAATAGTCAGTATATGATTCAGTTTCGCCTGTACAATCATCGCAAACTACCCATAAAGGAGCAATAGAAAATCTCGTATCTCGTCTCTGGCAACGAACTTCCGTTTATGTAATAATAAAATTTAATCTATCCGAGCCCATTTCGGCGGGAATATTGACGGCGCCATTAGGCAGGATATTAAATAAGCATGAAGCACGTATGCCACGCCGAAAAGCCAATAAAGCATCGTAATTGAAAAAATAATGATTCATCGAAAAACTAATTCGAATATTACATGCTCATAATCGGAACGTCGTCTCTTCACTTTATTGTTATCACGTTTAATGTCCTTTTTGATCGAGCGGTTCTAGAAAATAGAGGAACATTATTATAAAGACCCATCTAAAGGGTTTTTCCAATAAAAGGTGTTATTTTGAATACCCAGCTATTTCTGTAGATGTCACGTTTGAAGCTGTAATTTTTAGACATTTGACAAGTAGAAACTACGCCATTAATAAAAATGAAACGATGCACGCTTCAAGAACGCATTGAAATTATTAAAATTCACTATAGAATGGTGAAATTTTGGCAGAGACGGTTCGTAAAACTCGAACATATTTGGGTCGTCGTGAAGCACCTTGTCGGACTGCAATAAAGAAACTGGTG
Source organism: Propylea japonica (assembly GCA_013421045.1). Classification (NCBI taxonomy): domain Eukaryota; kingdom Metazoa; phylum Arthropoda; class Insecta; order Coleoptera; family Coccinellidae; genus Propylea; species Propylea japonica. The sequence goes on from CM024244.1 coordinate 17,159,170, forward strand.
GAAAATATCGAGTTGTTGGGACAAATTAGTGATGTGAAGAAAGAACCCGTGCACGTCGCTCAAGAACAGCGGAGAATATTGTTGTTGTAGGCGAAAGTGTTGAAGAAAACCAAAGTTTGTCCGTTCCTCATCGTTCTTTGGAATTAGGCGATCCACAAATGTCATTGCACCGTATTTTGCATAAAGATTTGGGTCTTAAGACTTATAAAGTTCAGTTAACACAAGAACTCAAACCGCCGATCATCAACAACGAAACCATTGATCTTTTGCGGGAAAAGTTATCGGACCGTGTTATCTCTCCAAGAGATAACGTGAAAGAGAAGGTATACGCCAATTAATAGCCCAGCGTCGATTCAAGACCTCAAAGATGGAATTCGTGAGGCTATCGAGGACATAGGGCAGCCACTTTGCGATTTGGTTACAGAAATGTTCATTAGAAGGATATGGTCCTGTAAGCGTGGTCGTGGTGGTTTCAAGCCTTTAAACTCAGTAGTTTAGCCGCTATCGAAGTTGATACGAATTTTACAGCTGAATGGACGAAACAATTTAAAAAATCACCTGGTATATGAGTGCAAAATCTAGGCACGATCGGTATAATATCTTGAAAATTATTCAAGAAATTGAATATGTAAAAAATCGATTACTAAAAATTGTAAAATTTTATGGTTCTGATTTCATGATATTTTCGAGAAATTTGCATGAACATTCAAATCGTCGATTAATTTCTTCAAGCTCGATTTCACTGTAATCGGAAGTTTTTTCATGGGAGTATCAGAATTTTTTTCTTATTGTACGTTATTCTTATTTTCTATGGTTGTATTAACGCCACTGTTACAAATGATTGTGTACGGATTCGAATCGGTATTGAACATTATAGGTACCTACTGCTTAATTTCAGATCGATAAAATCGACAAAGTCTGAATTATTCGGAAAAAATGATTAATTCAGATAAATTTCAGTTCTGTGGGTCTGATTATGCGAATCTGTCGAAATTTGACATGAATAATCAGTACAAGAATTTACACGATTAAAATGAATATCACTCGAATTGAATTTTTCTTTCTCTTCAATATTCCGACTGAATTTTCTATGGTTCTGTTGACACAATGGCCACAAAATTTCCTATTCGGAGTGTTGCGAGTATTTTCCATGCAGCTACAATATTACATCTCGGTCAGTTCTGTTATGCCTGAGAGATTGAGGAACAAATTTTTCGAGTGGCTATATTTTATGGAACACCCTGTACGATTTTACTTGTTAGCGAACACATCGCGGCATTCCGGAACCAAATCTGCCCTGAATATTTCAAGTCTACTATCGATAGTTTATTTAGGGACAGAATCGAGTTGGACCACGAATTTTTCCACGAACGTTTGAGACCATTTTCGACTCAAAATTCGAAAATTACAGACATTCAGGCTAATGGATATAGATTTAACGTTTCGGTGTCTATATCAGACTCCTTCTTCAGACAGAGCCGGAACTAGGATTCTAGCGCCTGTGGCAAACTTTCAAAATGCGCCGTTGAAGAAATTTATTTTACAATAAATATATGATTTTTATAATTGACATTTATTGATTATGAGGGGTTTTCCAATAAAAGGTCTTATTTCTATACTAAAAGAAAAATGCCATTTTTCAATAAAAATGACCGGATGTTTATTTCATTATGAAGAAGAAGCTATGCCGTTAATAGTGGAAAAAAAACACAAAGCAAATGACCCCCACGACCCCGCTGATAGGACCATATCCTTTTAATGAAATTTTCCATAACCAAATGGCAAAGTGGCTGCCCTATGTCCTCGATAGCCTCACGAATTCCATCTTTGAGGTTTGAATCGACGCTGGGCTATTGGCGTAGACCTTCTCTTTCACGAAGTCGCAGGGTGTTAAATCACAAGATCTCGGTGGCCAATTGTAATCACCTCTTCGAGAGATAACACGGTTCGGAAACTTTTCCCGCAAAAGAAAAAAGGTTTCGTTGCTTGTGGGGCACGTAAAGCCGTCTTGTTGAATTTAAACTATCTCTCGATAGGGCAATCCGTTCACCGCAACTGTTGCTCCAGCCTCATTTTCCGAAAAGTAAGGTCCAATGACTCCGCCGGACCATGAACCGCACCAAACAGTCACACGTTGAGGATAGAGAGGCTTTTCAACAATAACTCTTGGGTTTTCCGTGCCCCAGATGCGACAACAACAATTTGCTTGTTGACGAAGCCACCGAGGTGGAAATGGGCCTCATCACTCAAGATGATTTTTCGATGGAATTCCGGATTATTTTCATGCATTTCAACGACCCAATCAGCAAAGACACGGCGTTGTTGATGATCGGCCGGCTTGAGTTCTTGTGTTAACTGAACTTTATAAGCCTTAAGACCCAAATATTTATGCAAAATACGGTGTAATGACGTTTGTGGAATGCCTAATTCCAAAGAACGACGAGGAATGGACAAATCTGGATTCTCTTTAACACTTTCGGCGGCAGCAGCAATATTTTCGGCTGTTCTCGAGCGACGTGCACGGGTTTTATTCTTCACATCACTAACTTGTCCCAAGAGCTCGAATTTTTCCAGCACTTTCTTCATTGCAGTCCGACAAGGTGCTTCCGACGACCCACATTTTCCACCATTTTTATAGTGAATTTTAATGATTTCAATACGTTCTTGAAGCGAGTATCGTTTCATTTTATTAATGACGTAGTTTCTACTTGTCAAATGTCAAAAATGACAGCTTCAAACGTGATATCTACCGAAATAGTGGGCTATTCAAAATAACACCTCTTTTTGGAAATCCCTTTATTTTGAAGAACCTTTAATTGACAATAATCTCCCATATTTTAGGGTAACGGACAATGCACCGCGAGTCGTGTTTCTCGCCATGTATAATTTTCTAGGATTTTGTTCCGTTTTGGTAGTGTTCGTTAACTACGTGTTTCTCAATTTTGTGAACTGGTAAATTCGCCACTTTGAAATATAGAGCTTGTAGTCAATATTGATTCAAAATGGAATATATCATATTTCACATATTGCGCCCCTAGGTCGTTTGCGCCCGTGGCAAATGCCTCCCTCGCCACGCACACGGTCCGGCTCTGTCTTCAGACAAACCGAAAAACTCACAATTCCAAAGATTTTACAAGTCTGTCTAAAGAAGGAGTCTGATATAGATACCGAAACGTTACATTATCCTTTTCATTTGTTTCTTTTTTCAGTTTCACTGTTAGGCAACAATTTTTTTCGAAACCAATTTGCTCCAGACAAATTAGTGCAAAGATTTATGCTGGAGCATTTCATCTTAATTGGAAAAATTTTTCCGTCGATCTCAAAATAAAAGGGTACGAAATTGATCATTAATGACCCATTTTAATGCTCAATTCCTGCTATTTCATGTGCAATCTGTCTTTGTTAACCTAGTTGATTAATTAACTATTAATTATTTCTGTTTCAGAGACTGAGAGTCATAACCTAAAAATGTTTTTAGAAATAAAACGATATAGCAATGGTTCAACCAGAATAAGCTTTAAAAAAATCAAAACTGAAACCCAAAATAATTGTCTACACTCCCAATTCCCCGAAATATTTTCATCCTTCGCTGACTACAGCCCTGTAAATCCAGGACTCTGAAGGATATCGCGATAAGCAGCATCAACAGCAATAAATAAGTGTTTTAGTTCATTGAACCAAGGCCGAGTTGATTCGCTTCCGATTTCACTGACGGCAGAAACGGCCTAAATAGCGGTGACGAGGCCATTAAGCCCATCAAAATCACCTTCGTTCTCTCCTCTATGCGCCACTTATATTCAACTGTCGTCGAGGGCATTACTGGGCTGGATTTCCACAGAAATTTATGTTCGGGTTCTTTTCGATAAACTCGCTACGTCAGCGAGCGCCCTTTGGCGATGAAATGAAGGGCGGTTTACACGATTTTTGGTGATTTATGGCTTCTTGAGGTCCTTTTGCGAGGAAAGTGAAATGGGAGAAATACGAACAACACGATAGGTATATTCTATCTGAAGGATGTTTCAAGCTATGCGATTTTTCTCAAGAATGAATAAAACACATAATTGGCATTCAATTCCGAAAACTTTTTATTTGAAATAGAAGTAGGGGAGAGTGGGGGTATATCGACTATCAGAATTTTTTGGGTCAAAATTTCTTGGACCAAAATTTTTTGAACCAAAATTTTTTGGGCCAAAATTTCGTGGACCAAAATTTTTTGGGTCAAAATTTTTAAAAGTCGAAACATTTTGGGTCAAAATTTTTCGGACCAAAATCTTTTCGACCCAAATCACAATTTAAAATTTAACTAGAAACAGGCGCAAGAATCACAATTCCTCCAGAAACTTCAACGATTGTCAAATTTGACCTTAGGTGGTAGTAATGTGGCGCATCTGATACCACGTTCATTTTAATGATGGCAACTCTATATATATATATATTCTTTTGAAATTGAGAGCTAACATAATACAATACATAAAACAAAAATTAAAATCCCTAACTGAGGTTAGTGCAAAAACGGGGTACCATACTATTTTCATTTGTTTCTCATTTGTAAACGTCAGTTTCCAAAAACACAATATTAATCAAGGAAGTTTATTTTTTCAAGTCACTAACTTGTAAAATTGACAGTTAACTTGTAAAACTTTTACAAGTCAGTAGTATTATTTACATTGAAATTTGTCAAGTACTTGCTTCTTATTCAATTTATTTTTCTAATCTGTATTTCTCAATAAACGTTCTCAAACTATTCAAAAACGATATTCGTGCCTTGTTTTATTCGTATCTATTCGCTTTCCTTTTCACGTACTTGCTTCTAATTTCATTTATCCTTCTAATTTCATCGTTCCTTGAACAAATATTTTTAGTAATAAACGTTATAAAAGTATTGAAAAACGATATTCATACCTTGTTTCATTTGGATCTGGCCTTTTTCGTCAGAAATTAGCAAATATTCTCGAATGACTTCCCTCTCGTAAAGCCACTGACAGTTGTCATAATTTTCCGATGTCATAAATAATCATAAATAGCTTACGACATTTGCTACAAATTATTGAGATTTTTTTGGAATCTATCTCACCTTTTTACAAACGAGAAACAAATAAAATATAAAACAATACACGCAAGGTAACGGGTTTTACTGGCTCAAGGAGGTAACTGACTCGCCTGCGGCTCGTCAGTTATATCCTCCATTCGCCAGTAAAAACCCTCTTACCTTGCTAGTGATGTTATATACTATTTCGTATGATACCAGAGCTCAGGGAAAAACCCCAGTACAAAAAAACCCTGTCTCGCCGTTCCAACAAAAATAACACTTAAAAAACTATTCGAAATATTGAAGGATTTCTTCTTTATTTATTCCAACCGATAAACTCTCTCCCAGATGCCTTTGGAATACTGAATGAATCTGAAACAGAAAAAAAAATCGAAGCAGAAAAAAGTAATAGAAAAATCAAACTATTGAAACTCTATTAAATCGATTTGAAATTTACCACCCAATTTAAAAACGACTCTGTTACTTCATGTATAGCCCTTAAACCAACTCTATAATATCCTATCTCTATGCCTTATACCCTCGTATCAAGCGATAATCATTAAAACCACACGAAAAAAATTTTCCTACACAAAAATACCCTCCAATTTTTCTAATCTCGAGTACCATACAGCTGATTATCGCTGTAATGACCATAGAAAACAAGACCCTCAATAACTACACCCCCCATCGTCAACCATAACTTCAGCAATCTCAACTTCATGATATGCAAATGAAGAGATCCTCCTCTGGAAAATAAAAAAATTGTCGGGTGCAAGCCTGCATGCGTCGTATCATCAACGCCATCGTCTATAAGCAACCTCCTCAGATCAATAGAGAACGTATAGTCTAAGAGCTGGCTACGGAGGGGTAAGGGTCACTAGGTGCAAGGGTAATTTTATCGTTCACAGGTTCGATTGTTACCGACATAGCGTAAGGCGGGCAGCCAGAAGGCACACTGGAAGAATAACGGAAGGGTAGGGGGTTAAACATGCAATTTTTTTACGAAAAAAAAGTCATAAGGTGCAAAGATGGCAATTTGTAGAATAAGAGAAGGTGGTATGAGTAAGCAGGAAAAAACATTGCCAGAAGGCTGAGTGGAAGAATAACGCGAAGGGAGGGGGTTAAACATGCATATTTTTTTCGAAAAAAAAGTCATAAGGTGCAAAGATAGAAATTTGTAGAATAATAGGGGGTAGTATGAGAAAGCAGGAAAAAAAAATTGCCAGGAGGCTAAGTTGAAGAATAACGCGAAGGGTTAAACAAGCAAATTTTTAACGAAAAAAAGGCGTGTGGTGCAAAGCTGGCTATTCGTAAAATAAAAGGGGGTAGTATGAGTAAGTAGGAAAAACATTGTCAGAATGCTAAGTGGAAGAATAACGTGAAGGAAGGGGTTGAACATGCATCTATTTTTTCGAAAAAAAGTCATAAGTTGGAAAGATGGCATTTTGAATCTACAAAATTATCTCCGATTATTCTAATCGGAGATAATTTTCTAGTATAAGTAAGTAGAAAGGAGTTAAACCAGCATCTTTCTTTTGAAAAAAATAGTCATAAAGTGCAAAATGGACGATTTGTGTAATAAACGGAGATAGTACAAGTAGGAGACGGAAGAAAATTGTCAGAAGGCTAAGTGGAAGCATGACAAAGATATCAGCGATACAAAGAGCATCGGTAGCCTTCTCCATCTTTCATTTTATTGAAAGAATCTGGCACTTCGTTTACATATTTTGAGATATTTCGTGTCACCTTTGGTCCTTTGGATAAATGCCTCTCGTTATACTTCCATTCAGCCTTTTTGAATTTTTTTTCCAAACTACCATCGATCATTCTACAAATTGTCAGCTTTGCATCTTATGCCTTTTTTTCGTTAAAAAGTTGCTTGTTTAACCCCCTGCCTTCGCGTTATTCTTCCACTTAGCCTCCTGGCAATTTTTTTTTCCTGCTTTCTCATACTAACCCCTATTATTCTACAAATTGCCATCTTTGCACCTTATGACTTTTTTTTCGAAAAAAAATTGCATGTTTAACCCCCTCCCCTCGCGTTATTCTTCCACTTGGTCTTCTGGCAATGTTTTTCCGACTTACCCATACTACCCCCTATTATTCTACAAATTGCCATCTTTGCACCTCATGATTTTTTTTCGTACAAATTGCATGTTCAACCCTCTCCCTTCACGTTACTCTTCCACTTAGCCTTCTGGCAATGTTTTTTTCTACTTACTCATACTACCTCCTATTATCCTACAAATTGCCATCTTTGCACCTTATGACTTTTTTTTCGAAAAAAATATGCATGTTTAACCCCCTTCCTTCGCGTTATTCTTCCACTCAGCCTTCTGGCAATGTTTTTTCCTGCTTACTCATACCACCTTCTCTTATTTTACAAATTGCCATCTTTGCACCTTATGACTTTTTTTTCGTAAAAAAATTGCATGTTTAACCCCCTCCCCTCGCGTTATTCTTCCACTTGGTCTTCTGGCAATGTTTTTTCCGGCTTACTCATACCACCTTCTCTTATTCTACAAATTGCCATCTTTGCACCTTATGACTTTTTTTTCGTTAAAAAATTGCATGTTTAACCCCCTACCCTTCCGTTATTCTTCCAGTGTGCCTTCTGGCTGCCCGCCTTACGCTATGTCGGTAACAATCGAACCTGTGAACGATAAAATTACCCTTGCACCTAGTGACCCTTACCCTCCGTAGCCAGCTCTCAGTCTAGTAGATGGGCATAAAACGCGATATCAATGGAATGAAATTGAGTTACAAGTCGAACTGAAAATTGATGATAGTTATTTTTCAGGTCACTCCTGGTGAATGTTCTTCGTTATTGAGATATTGAAAATTAACTCTAAAAAGTTGTTTCAATGAAAAAGCAGCATTACTTACCTACTTCACACTCTTCCATAGTGTCTTATTCTATGCGGAGCTTCACCTGATGCTTTGACAGTGTTCCTGCAACAGAAGAGAGGGCAATTGCTGGATTATCACATCAAAAGAACCCAAAGGCGAGTTTTGGCGACGAACTAGAGCTTACCATAGTTATATAGTTGACAGTTAATACCTACACATATGGTCCGTTCACGGAAGGTTGAGCCGTCGGTTGGCCATGATAATTTGACATATTTCACTGTGTATATTAAAATTTTAGCTTATGATGTTTATTTTCTTGTCTGATAACTCGCAAGGTCGTCAGACGAGGCCGGGTACATTCGCCAACATTAAATTTATTTTACGTTATGACCGCAAATACTGCCAACTTCAGATAAATAAACAAACGCCTACTATGTGTTAAACCTTTCGTGAACAGAGTATATATTCTGCCAAAACATCAAATAGTTAAGTGGGTTGACAGAAAATATGTGTATTAACTGTCAACTATGTAACAGTTTTTTGACATTGTTATATACTTTCAAGAATGTTTTACGCATAGACCTATTGCGATGCATTTCGTCATAGAATGAGTATTGGTTTATTAGTCACTGAAGCAGTAGAGCCAATGCGACAGATTTAACATCTACAATATAGCAGTTTGCTGTCAAATACCTCGCCCAAAAAATTTAAGTAAAGACCTGAGCAGGAGCTTTTGAGAGCTCGTTCTTTGGTGGAGCAATAAGACTGTTCCTCAGAATTGTATATGGCATTTGAGATTGATACCAAATATACAGGGTGTCCCGTAATTAGGCCGACAAACTTCTAGTGGACATTAAAGATCATATTTTAGATAGATTCGACCCAAATCATTTCATGCAAAATTGCTTCGTTAAGGAGCTAGTGCCCTTTGAAGATGACGTCCTGTCCACACTTTTTGCCACATATTCGCAAAACGGAGTCACATAAAGTGCTGAAAGTTCATACATTGGCTAATATCAAAAATAGGCATCGATTAGATTGAGTGCATTTCTTTCATGTCAAGCACAATCGTATCATTTGGGGGGGGGGGGGCGAAGGGTATTTTTAGTTGAAACTTTTTTAACTTTCATTATTTCGCGAGATTTACATCATATGACTCTCATATAACTCTGATGTTTTTTCTTGAAAAAAGATGCTCTTGTATTATAACGCCCAAATGCAGCATTTCTGAGAAAAAAATTATTATTATTCAAAATAACACCTCCTATTGGAAAACCCATTATAAGGATATTTTCTTAATCTTTTCCTCTGTTTACATCTTGAAGGGCCTATCCATGTTCTCCATTGACCTGAGATCGCACACCTATTTCTCTGTTATGAAAATAAATAATTTATCAGAGCGTTTCAGAGCAGATGTTGTGCTACCGACTTGTAGTTACGCTCTTCGCAGATAGACTCGTTCGATAAGATAGAAGATAGCCGATCTGTGTTCTTAATAAACCTTCATGCGTTGAGTTACTGATGAAAAAATTCCTTCGAGAAGGTTTACAGCGATACACGCTGTAATCAGCGGCTTCTGCCCGAAGACTTGGTCTTATGAGGTGATTGCTGCTCATGTGATTGACGATAATACCCATTTTTTATGCTGAAATTGTTTTTATGTCACCTCTGAAGGCGTTGATGACTGATTGTTAATCGATTGAGTTGAAAATTGTGGATTTATACTGGGTGACCCAAGGTCGATGGTACCATAAACGTTTACAGAGAACGCGAAACACGAGAATATTAAAGATTTGGTTTCTTTGACAATAACCATTGTTCTAACAGTTATCTATCTTAAATATCTTCAGAGCTGCCGTGTTGCTGTTTAAAGCAAACTAAGTTCTAAATAGAAATATCACGCTTATCGATGTCCGTTTAGAAACATTAATACCGCGTTTTATTCGTCACAGATAAGCTTACGAAACCTTCCTGAAATAATTCTCATATGATCAACAGATTCAGAAATAATTCGATTCATAACATTAGACGTGAATTTTTTTTTATTTTCCCTAAGTTCTAATCGAAATTACTCGGCTTCTCGATGTCCGCTTAGGACCATCAATACCTCCGTTTTATTCGTCACAGATAAGCTTACAAAACCTTCCTGAAATAATTCTCATATGATAAACAGATTCAGAAATAATTAACATTGGACGTGAGAATTCTTAATTTTCCCTAAGCTCTAATCGGAATTACTCGGCTTATCGATGTCCGTTTTAGGACCATTAATATATCGTTTTATTCGTCATCGATAACCTCTATATTTCCACAACAGGATAACCGATTCGAGTCAAACGTATTCTGTAAATCAAAACTGATATACTGAATGTTCATGCAAAATTTCAAGAGCATCGCATCATCAGAAAAAACCATGGAAATTAATCTTTGTGATTCTGCATTTATACACTACTGGAAAAAATTGAAGGATCAAAAAAAAATTCCAAATTTTTCGGCAATTTTCAACATGCCGTAACTTTGAGAGGAATGGTAGTACAAGGAATTTAAAAGAAGGAAATTGTAGCTCCAAGTGTCTAGTCTTTGGATTAGAACTTTAGAAATTATGAGTTTCAGTGGTTTTTGAGTAATGATAGAAAAATAAGCAACAAAAAAATTCTCAAAATTTTACCACTCTTTTTTTTCTTGTCTACGAGCGTGGAAATTTTATTTTTGCATAATCGTTATAATTTTGGGATACTTTGTTAATTCAGCTTTAATTTATTTTTTTATTGACCTCAATACGACCACTTCTCGCCGAAATATCGGTCTTCAAATGGGAAAGGATCCATTAACATGGCTGAACGTTTGAGAGCCGTTATTGAAAACAGGCTTGGCAATACCCGTTATTAAATTAATAAAAATTTCATTTGTTAGTTTATTTTATTTTTATTTTTTTCGAAATTTATGTACTATCTGCAATTAAAATGTGGAAAAAGCTCGAGAAAATTCTTTTTTGCCTTTTTAAAGATTATGAGCTTCTCAGAGCAAAAAAGTGATACTTATTTTCTTTCAAAAAATCAATCGAGTCAAACAAAAAAACGGCTCGCTGGATTGAGTTGGCTCTTCGTAAGGTTTTTATCAACATATTGAACTGTGAAAGTCACACTTAACATTATTGGTATATACCAGCGGTAGATTTTCCAAGAAACCACCAAATGCCCTTTTTTTGTTAAATTTTTATATTGATGCGACATAAAGAAAAAACATTTCTACGAATGAACAATGGTTGTTCATTAATGGAAGTTCTTTTAAGGTCCCTTCCTCAATTTTCTCTGCGATCATTAATTGCTGAGAAATCGGTAATCTAAGACAAATGGATCCTTTTCCATTTGAAGACCGATATCTCGGCGAGAAGTGGACGTATTGAGGTCAATAAAAAAATAAATTGAAGCTGAATTAACAAAGTATCCCATCATTATAACGATTATGCAAAAATAAAATTTCCACGCTCGTAGACAAGAAAAAAAAAGTGGTAAAATTCTGAGAATTTTTTGTTGCTGTTTTTTCTATCATTACTCGAAAATCACTGGAACTTGAAATTTTTGGAGTTCTAATCCGAAAGCTAGACACTTGGAGCTACAATTTCCTTTTTTTTAATTCCTTGTACGACCATTCCTCTCAAAGTTACGGCATGTTGAAAATTGCCAAAAAATTTGGAATTTTTTTTTGATCCTTCAATTTTTTCCAGTAGTGTATATTTGGTATCAATCGCAAATCTTTAATAACATTCTGAGATAATAGTCTTATTGCTCCACCAAAGAATCAGAGCATTTAAGATTGAAACAGTCAAGTTTGCATACTAACAAAGGATATTAATAGTATTTTCTTATATTTCCCTAATTATTCAACAAAACATCATTAAAAAGTAACATTTTTCTACCCTTTATTGTGAGAGAATTTCCTCATAGCCAAATATCCATTCAGTTACGTATTTAATTCTACTGAAACATGTCTTGCAGTTAAAATGAAAAACCGCCTGCTATTCAGGCTAAAAGATCTGGTAATTTGAAATTCAAATGAATGTTTAAAAAATAATTTCCTCCTTTTCCCATTCTACACTGTTCCTACTTCGTAATCTTGCAGAAGCTGAAACTTCGCGTTGTACTTGAGGAAAATTAAGATGAAATCTTATTTGCTGATTGCTTATTTAAACGGTTTTCTGATTAAAATTAGAAATGTTTCTTATGGGGGATAGGGATAGGCAGTTTTGAAATATGCTGTTTGAACTAAGGATTAATTTCAGATTTTTTTTATCAGACTTACAACTTGAGGAAATGTATGCTCTCAAATAAGAATACAATTTTGGTGAGGTTGGTAGTATGAAATATTTTTTTCGAAGAAGTCGAAATAAAATTTTTATGTGTGTACGATTTTCAACTAACTAATTTCTGGAATTAATTCGATGCTGTTAATGAAAAATATTTAATTATTATTTTTCCACAAGCGTGCATTTTCATTCTCTTTCCCGCACGTATTTCAATTCGTAAAGAGTCACATTGCCAAACAGTGCGGGAAAAACCCCTGCTATTCCATTACCGCACGCAAATGCGGATTAGCAAGGGTTTTTCTCGCACGCTTTTTCTAAAGAATAAACTGAATATTGATATATCTCTATGCCACCGACGACGTTACTATAGAAACGATGAGAGTACAATGGTAACGACTTGATGTCAGAGACTTTTGTCATTCATGTGTAGGTATTTAGAATGATCAATTCACATTTGATCTGTGTGTTGAAATCGATCTCGTATAAGCCCTTGTAGAAAATAGTTATTTTCCTAACGAGTGCGGAAAGTGATACTTTCCCGCATGAAACTGCCGTTACCAAAACGACGCGAAGCAGTTGAGTGCTGGAAAAACACTTCCGCACGAGTTAGGAACAATATTTTTTCTACAAGCGCTTATACGAGATCGATTTCAACACACAGATCAAATGTGAATTGATCATTCTAAATACACATGAATTACAAAAGTCTCTGACCAGTCGTTACCATTGTACTCTCATCGTTTCCATGGTAACGTCGTCGGTGGCATAGAGATATATCATTATTCAGTTTATTCTTTAGAAAAAGCGTGCGAGAAAAACCCTTGCTAATCCACTACCACACGCATTTGCGTGCGGTAATGGAATAGCAGGGATATTTCCCACACTGTTTGTCAATGTGACTCTTTACGAATTGAAATACGTGCGGGAAAGAGAATGAAAGTGCACGCTTGTAGAAAAAATATTGTTCCTAACTCGTGCGGAAGTGTTTTTCCCGCACTCAACTGCTTCGCGTCGTTTGGGTAACGGCAGTTTCGTGCGGGAAAATATCACTTTTCGCCCTTCTTAGAAAAATAAATATTTTATAAGGTGTTCACTTCACAAATGTATCATATTCAGTGAAAAAAAATAGAAATTTTGCTCTTTTAGTGGACATATGTAACGAGGAAATTACACTACTCGTTTTAAGCTTTTCATTATTCATTTCATTATTTTTCGTATTTTCACGAATGGATAAAATTAATTTTGAGAGACGCACTCCGATTTGCTCAAAAAATATGAAATTTTTGGTGCAAGTCTATTTTTTTCACAAGTTCATAACTCGCAAACTATAAAGGGTTTTCCAATAAGAGGGGTTATTTTGTATAGCCCGCTATTTCGGTAGATTTCAGGTTTTAAGCTGCTATTTTTTGACATTCGACAAGTAGAAACAACCCCATTGATGAAAATGAAACGATACACGCTTCAAGAACGCATTGAAGTTGTTAGAATTTACTATAAAAATGGTGAAGATTTGGCAGAGACGGTTCGTAAAACTAGAACATTTTTGGGTCGTCGTGAAGCACCTTGTCGAACCGTAATAAAGAAATTGGAGGAACAATTCGAGTTATTGGGACAAATTACTGATGTGAAGAATAAAATCCGTGCACGTCGCTCAAGAACAGCAGAGAATATTGCTGCTGTAGCCGAAAGTGTCAAAGAAAACCCACGTTTGTCCACTCCTCGTCTTTTTTTTGGAATTAGGCATTCCAAAAACGTCATTACACCGTATTTTGCATAAAGATTTGGGTCACACAAGCAACGAAACCATTGATCTTTTGCGGAAAAATTTTCCGGACCGTGTTATATCTCGAAGATGTGATTACAGTCAGCTACCGAGATCTTGTGATTTAACACCTTGCAGCTTCTTCCTTTGAGGTCACGTTAAAGAGAAGGTCTACGCCAATGGCCAAGCGTCGATTCAAGACCTCAAATATGGAATTCGTAGAAAATATTTCTTCAACTCTACAATATTCTATGTGAGTTGAACCTTCTGTGATAGGAGTCGATTAAAAATAATAAATTGAATGTAATATTAAATAGTTTGGGCTATAAGTCAAAATAATCAGATAACTTAATTTGAATATCAAAACAAACGATGACAAATTAACCACAGAGTAAAATATCCAGCAATCGACGATTCCAATCAAAGAGTTCTAGGCCCACAAAATAAGGTTAAACTTTCATTTTAACGAGTATTCAAATCGAATTAAATTCCGCAGGAAAATGTATTCATTTTTTTCTTGTGTAATTTTCATGTGAATAGAAACATTTGACACATTTTTTGAAATCAGCAAAAATTTGTGAACCAGATAAGAAAACGTTCAACCATAGATGAACTAATTACTAATAACCAAGAGTCATTTTTTGAAAATGACTGGACTAAAAATCAGTCATATCATATTCGAGAATGTGTCACCCGTTTCCTTCTAGCTGCTATGGTTTCCAAGATCCCATTTTGCCCTCCCTGTACACTCAGACGAAGGTCTATTTTGCAATCTGGAAAAACCCATTGGCGCCCAAATCATCTAAGACACGACAAAACTCGCGAATTGAACAATTCGCCTAACTGTACTAAAAATCTCACTCCAACTTGGCGTCGAACAATCAAGAATGGATTCCCTCATAAGAAACAGAATCGTGTCCCAGATTCCCATGACCATTTGCATCCAAACTACCGTGATCCCGTTAAAATGGCGGATATATCTCGTGTGTGGGATCTGACTATGTCACGAGCAAGAAAACTGGGATCTCTATCATACTGAATTTATCAATAATCAAGAAAATCTGCACAATATATCATCTTCTTGTTTTAGATCGTCTAGCAATAAAAGAATTTTATCCTCATTTTATTTGTCGGAAGTACACTGATCAACAATTGCTAAGGATCACTTATGAACTTCTCTTCATTTGTATTTTTTTCAAGTTATCTCGTGAACATCTGTACATTATATGTTCTCTAAGGAAAAAATAGGATGTTTTGAGTTGATTATATCAAAGTCTTCATCACTTCATCGGCTCTTGTTCACAAAATCGATTATTATCTGTAGGCTGTTATAGGTGGAGTGAAAAGCAATGTGGTATTTGTGATTAAATCTGTTTTTTCTCTCGTTCAAACACATAAGGTGACAATAATTGACGTAATGAGAACAATATCAGCTTATCAGTCATGCCGAGAAGACGTTTGGCTCCTGTGCAACTTTTAATTGACGATAATGCCCGTCCACACCGTAGTCGTCTGGTTAATGAAGCGCTAGAAACTCATGCTATTGATAGGATGGACTGGCCAGCTCGCTCTCCAGACATGAATTGCATCGAATATGTCTGGTCTAAGATGTCTAGACAATTGTCAACCTTAGAACAACCGATCAATAACCTGGAGGACCTTTCTAACGCTTTACGGGATATTTGGATGAATTTGCCCCAAAATTTTATAAATCGTTTGATCGAAAGTATGCCTCGTAGGGTAAAATGCTTGAGACAAGCTCGTGGGGGACCAACTAGGTACTAGCTTAACCGAAACTTCAGCCTTCTTGTGATTTCATCATGAAATATTTATGTTATTCAAACACAGAATTTTAAGTGTTCCTAATAAAGTCTTTCTTTCTCTCCAACATTCCATTTTTTCATTTTTTTCTCAAGTGAACCATATTATCAACTGAAAATACTCTGATATCTGATTAAATTTATAATCTTGGAGTGAATATTTCAGAAATAAATTTTGAACAGGTAAGTGATGCTTATCATTTGTTGAGCAGTGTATCAAATCGGTTAACAAAAGACGAAAAAAGCTTCAAACCCAAACCAGAAATATTTTTCTCGAATGAATGACAAAGAATGCTCAAAGCTCTAAATTCTGCAAAAAGCAGAGTAGGAGAAAGTGAGGTAATACGATCTCTAAGGGTCAAATGTTCTCCCGCCGTAAATCAGAAACAGTTTGTACCATCTATGAAAATACACATGAAACATGTTCCCCTGCGCCCCTGCGAGTTACCTGTAAAATGTCAATGCGTGTGCTTGGCGTGATTTTATTAAAAAATAATCAAAAAGTGTGGCTCTGATCTAAGGTAAGCATGTTTTTGGACTTTCGTTTTTTTACATGTAAGTGTTTACTGAAATGTTGTTTTATTTGCGGGTATAAGTAGCACTTAACTAATATTTAGGCAATGTTCGATCATCGCACGCGGTATGTGAAGGTTTTTTTTTGATCGATATTTTGTAATTTGGTATTTGGGGTGAAATGATCCCTTCTGTGTGTCTATAATGATCCCTAAAATCATTTTACCCCATTAATAGTTTTTGTTTACAGATCATGCCGAGAATTTATAAACGTAAAATTAATCGCCAAAAGAGGCCTGAAGAACAAATGCAAAAGGCATTAGAGATGGTATATGGCTTACAAAACCGCGAGAAGAGA
The DNA here is from genome assembly GCA_013421045.1 of Propylea japonica. Lineage (NCBI taxonomy): Eukaryota > Metazoa > Arthropoda > Insecta > Coleoptera > Coccinellidae > Propylea > Propylea japonica. The sequence continues at coordinate 17,175,808 of CM024244.1, forward strand.
ATTTGAGGTCCCTGTGATGGTATTAGAAAGAAGAGCCAAAGGTAAAAATAAAATAGCTGTAGGCTCAGCTAAAAAGTTAGGTAGCAAACAAACAGTGTTCAACCTGGAACAAGAACTGGAACTTGTTGACATGGAGTCCAGAATAATATACGGGCTGACCACTCAGGATTTCTTAACCTCAGCTCACCAAAAATGGCAGAAAGAAATAAATTACCGCATCAATTTTCCGAAGCTAAAGAAAAAGCTGGACTTGAATGGCTTCGTGGATTTAGACGTAGACATCCAGACATTTTTTTTATTGAGAATGTGGTGGATGAATTTCTCCCGACTTTGAGGAACGCCCAAGAAAAATATTATTTTTCAACCCATCGAATATTTTTGTTTTGTGTAATTTGTTTACATACTTAAATTGTTATGAACAATACATATTATCATTTAAATAAACAGCAGAGTTTTTTTATTTCATTTTTATTTGATTTTTATTATCTTAAAGTACAAAATGATCCCTGGGATCATTTTGCCCCTACCCCAGGGATCATTTTATCCACAGGGGTGTATAAAATGATCCTTTACTAAACTGTAACAAAAATATCTAATACAAAAAACTACATAGATGAAATGAAAAATAAGTAGGCTGATACAAAGATGAGTAAATTCACTACCTTCAACAATTGAAATCTTGCGGTTTTGCCTACAACTTTAGCCACAATTAAAATTTTGCCTACAACTTTAGCCACAATTAAAATTTTCCCTTAAGGGATCATTATACCTCACCTTCCCCTACCTACATGGAGCTTACTCCGAGAAAGCTTCTGAACTGAACGCTTTAGAGTAATCATACTTGGAGTAAGTTTGTAAGCGAACCCTTTGGGTAGAGAACGAAAGATCTACATGGTCGCAGTAGCTGGTAGGCTTACCTAACCATAACGACCCCTGTTCAAGTAATAGTAAAAATTCTAAGATTCCTAGTAAACCAACTATCCATACTAATATTATAAATGCGAAAGTAACTCTGTCTGTCTGTCTGTCTGTTACTCTTTCACGCCTAAACGGCTGAACGGATTTTGATGAAATTTGGTATGGTGATAGATGATAACCTAGAAATGGTCATAGGCTATAAATAATCACGCCATTGTTCTTAGGGGGTAGGCAGTAGGCAGATAACTAAATTGAGTTAGTGATTTTTAGTCGTTTTTGTTGGGACTTTTGCTCTTTCACGTCTAAACGGCTGAACAGATTTTGATGAAATTTAGTAAGGTAATAGATGGTTACCTAAAAACGAATATAAGATCAAAATGATTACGTCATCGTACTTAGGGGGTAGGAAGTAGTTTTTGCTGGGAGTTTTGCTCTATCATGCCTAAACGGCTGAACAGATTTTGATGAAATTTAGTTAGGTGATAGATAGTAACCTAGAAAAGGATATGGGCTATTAAAATTCATGCTATCGTACTAGAGGCGTAGGCAGTAGGCAGAAAACTAATTAAGTTAGTGATTTTTAATCGTTTGTTTTAAAATTTTACCTCATCCACGCCTTAACGACTGAACGGATTTTTATAAAACTTGGTTAATATAAAGATAGGATCCTAGGCACGGACACAGGCTACTTTTTACGGCGGGAAAATACCTCATTCTTGCGGAAATCTAGCGTGATCGTGTCAAGAAGCGCATGACGCCATAGCTACTGAAATGATTTTGATGTTTTTTTTTGACTGAGTGTTACTAAGACTTCAAGTTAGTATGTTATCACTTTTCTAACTTAGAGGGTCGGTAGGCGCCATAATTTAGGGAATTTATGATAAAATTTTGATGCAACTGTCTTTGTCAGTTTTACTTGGATCGAAACTTAGCGACATTCCATCACACTACTTAACTTATAGGGTAGGAAGGTACCAAAATTCAGACTTCTTTTTACTTCGGGAAAATATCTCATTTCCACAGGAACCTATACACAGCTACCTATCTACTACATTAAAACTCTGTCTAGAATCACATTACGCCAAAACTATTGATCCGATTTGTATACGATTTTTTATTCAACTGACTGTTACATTACATACAGATAAAATCTAATTACCTACACCACAGAATTAATATAGTACTACATAACTAGCTACGCTTTAAACTTGAGGAGGTAATTAGATAGACATTTATACGAACTTTAAGTTCAGTAATCAATCATAGTGATAAGTTAATACTCATTTTAGACAAAGAAACGGATAGGTAATCAGTTCATCACCGAAATTATAACACCTACACTTAGTTTGTTTACTATTCAACGAGGGAAAATAATTCAATATAACGCAAACCTTCAAATCATACGTCGTCGTATGCGGACGAAGTCGCGGGTAAAAGCTAGTATTGTATATTCTCGTTATTTCAATCTACGAATAATTGTCAGGCGTCACCAGAAATCCTTAAAATTCCAACCGATATGGCATCGTCGTAGGTACCGTTGCCGTTATTCCAAAAAAGGCGTGCAAATGCAGAGGAGATATAAGCAAAGCAAGGACCACGATGTCATTAGGTCGGGTCTCTTGTATCAGTCGGAACAACGGGGCTGGCCAATTATTTCGATCACGAAGGATGCTTAGCTCACAGCGGATACGTGATATGAGCTGTTCTATGAACAATAGACGTAGTTCAGAGCGAATTATGCTAAACTTAATCACTTCGCTATTTGGGAATTTCCTTATGCGACGACAGAGCGTGAGAAGGGTGTCAAAGTTTGGTAGAGCAAAAAAGATGATCGCTATATTGTATACAGGATGGGTCTTCAAATTATTTTGAATTTTATTTCATACCTGTATGGTAAAACTAATCTAGATTGGGTGTTTTTTGCGCCTAATCGCTGAAAATATTCTACATGGTCTTTATTAATGATTGCAACAGCGCATTTGGCTTTGGATTATTCCCGTTTTGCTGATTGATATGCAAACTCAAACATTTATCAATCTCTTTGTCCCCCTCTCTATTTATCTTTATCTATTTTTGATATATACACTGCGCAAAAAATTACTGCACATCCTGAAAATCTCAATTGTAATGAAAGTAAACTCTACATTGACTTTATAACTTATTTTTATGTTCTCTCGGGAAGGTTTTGGACGAAACAAGACACATTAAATGGAAGAGAAATTCAGGATTTCACCGAATCTTATGTGAAAGAAGAGAAATAAAAAAATTTTCAAAATACTAGAATGCTGATAAGTGATTTAATACTTAGTATTTCCACCCCTTGCGTTAATCACAGCTCGGAAACGACAGTTCATACTCAAAATGAGTGATCTTAAAATGTTCTGATCTAATCCTTCGTAAATTTCTCTGAGTTGCATTCCTAAGTCATTAATCATTAAGAGTAGCTGGATGATTTTCTGAACTTCTCAGCCTTCTATTGAGATTGCCCCATACCTGCTCAATCGGATTGGGATCTGGACTTCTTGCTGGCCATTTCACTAGAGAGACTTCAGCCTCTCCAAGATACTCCTGAACGATTCGCGCACGATGGGGTCTGGCATTATCGCCAATAAAATGAAATTTTCACCAATGTATGGGACAAATGGCACTACATGCTCTTCAAGAATGTTCCTCATATACATTTCAGCATTCATAGCTCAATTATCAGCGACCACCAGGTCTGTGCGTGCAGTCAAAGATATTCAACCCTATACCATAATCGATCCTCTCCCGAAACCAGTAGTATTCACGAAATTGTACTGAGCATGTCTTTCATGTGGACGTCTGTATACAAGGCAACGTCGATCACAATGGTAGAGGTAGAATTTAGAATCATCTGTGAAGAGAACTCTTTCCCAATCAGCCTCTTCCCAATGGATATGCTCTCTCGCAAAATCCAAACGCGCCCTTCGATGGGCTGGGGTAAGAGCAGGGCCTCTTGCCCATATTCTCTGAGGCGATTTCTTATTGTCTGAGTGATAATTTGCGACCCATGAGTTTACTCAAGCTGATTTTGAAGAAGGCGAGCGGTTGCAAACCGTTGTCTCAACAAAAAAACTGTCAAGTAACGTTCTTGAATGACAGTTGTTAACCGTGGTCTATACCCTGTCCTGGTTTTCGGACATTCATACCTATCCCCCTGAATCGCTGCAACATTCTGGACACACTTGTATGGGAAACTCCGAACCTTTCTGCAATTCTTGTGTATGTCCACCCTTCTTCTCGCAAAACTACCGCTTGGGCACATTGCGTGTTTCGCGTTACATAGCGATCGAGTGTAGAAAACCAAACGAAAGAAAAACTACTGATCACTAGATTTCAGAATGGAGCTATTACATTCAAAATCTGATAATCTCATCTTTTTATTATTTTATTTTTTTGCGCAGTTTACTTATATTTGATGTACACTTTTATTTAAATAAACGATATTGTGATTTAAGGCTGGTAATCCCGAAAGAAATTGAATAAAGCGACTGGAATTATAAAATTATAGAAAATTTATAAGAAAGGATTAGATAAAAATTTTCAGAGCAACATACGATGTTACAATCATTCATAAAGACCCCGTATTTATGCTAATGGACTGTTGATAATGTACGGATTATTTCAGAAATAAAGAGAGCTACTCGTGAAGAAATTTATGTCCACCAAACCAATGCAGAGTAAGATCCTTTAATACCAATAATGATTTAGCACACAAGACCTCATTGGCCGCAATGCAGAAACGTATTCACGGTGTCAATCGACCACAATCTAAACAAATACAATCCTCGAGACGGCGACCGAACGTTCAAAGATCGGAATAAGTATTCTCGACTCTCGAGTACGGTAACCTCTGGACAACGTCGGCGTGCTTTCGTGCATGACCTACGACACAGAAAAGACCGCGTACACACTCGTTCCTGTCTTTGTTCGTTTCCTGCTCGAACGTCACACGTCCCAACCATACATCATCCTGCTGGAACATTGTCGCATTGTTCCTCTTCTTCCAATCTGGGATTGACTATTGACCTCCTGCACTTTCCGATATTCGCTTACGGCTCAGATCAATAGAGGACATAGATAGGCCCCAAGAGCGATATCAATACAATGAATTTTGAGAGAAGATATAAAGGATTTTCCAATGAGAGGTGTTATTTTGAATAACCCGCTATTTCGGTAGATGTCACGTTTGAAGTTGTCATTTTTTACATTTGACAAGTAGAAACTACGCCATTAATGAAAATGGAAAGATATACGCTACAAGAACGCATTGAAATTATTGAAATTTACTATGAAAATTGTGAAAATTTCGCAGAGACAGTTCGTAAAACTCGAACATTTTTGGGTCGTCGTGAAGCACTTTGTCGAACCGCAATAAAGACATTGGTGGAAAAATTCGAGCTGTTGGGATAAGTTAGTGATGTGAAGAGTAAAACCCGTGCATGTCGCTAGAGAACACTCGAGAATATTGCTGCTGTAGCCGAAAGTGTTGAAAAAAACTAGGTATGTCCATTCCTTGTCGTTCTTTGGAATTAGGCATTCCACAAACGTCATTGCACCGTATTTTGCATAAAGATTTGGGTCTAAAGGTTTATAAAGTTCAGTGCTACGCTACCTGTCACACAAGCAACGAAACCATTGATCTTTTGCTGGAAAAGTTTCAATCTCTCGAATAGGTGATCACAATTGGCCACCGAGATTTTGTGATTTAACAGCTTGCGACTTCTTCCTTCGGGGCCACGTGAAAAAGAAGGTCTACGCCAATAGCCCAGCGTCGATTCAAGACCTTAAAGATGGAATTCGTGAGGCTATCGAGGACATAGGGCAGCCACTTTGCGATTTGGTTATGGAAAATTTCATTAAAAGGATATGGTACTGTAAGCGTGGTCGTGGTGCTCATTTGCCTGATGTTATTTTCAACTATTAACAGCATAGCACCTTCTTCATAATGAAATAAACATCCGATCATTTATATTGAAAAATGAATATCAAAATAACACAACTTATTTGAAAATCATTTGTTGTTGTTCGCGTAAGTCGTTCAATCAAATAGTATTATATTATAAGGATTAAAAGTGCATCTTTTTTTTACGAGCAATATTTGCAGTTGCGAGGCGCAGCCGAGCGAATGCAAAATTGCGAGTTAAAATAGGCACTTTTAATCCGAATAATATATACTATTTTTTCTCCAACCAAGTCAAAATTACAATAAAATTGGTTTTAGTGAAAAATCGTTCATAATTTGGTTATGAATTTGAACACAGAACCATGACAGTGATTGTCAAGTAGACTTCAAATGCACGTACAAGGATTAAAAGTAGCGTTTTAATCCTAGGATTAAAAGTGTTGCTAAGTAACGAGTGAATTTTTGTACGGTAAGAAAATCTATGACTTTTGCACCTGAAAAGAGTACAAAAATGTCAACATTTTTTGATGGTTGGAGAAAAAGGTATATTTTTATGCGATGAATGTTTATTTAAACTTGGAAAAATACCATATTATTCGGAGTAGATTATGAAGAATATCAACTTGGACTTTTGACATACGACTGACAAAGCAAAACTTTTTTTCTAAGCGCTCGCTATATCGTTTTGCCCAATTGTCTGTAGTTTTAGGATTGTGAGTCGAAAATGGTCTCAAACGATAGGGTTCGTGGTCAAATTCAATTCTGGGACTGTCCGTTCGTCCGTTAGCACGATAACTTTCGAAGGGATTGTCCTTGAAGGCTGACGCTCACTTGGGCGAGACGAGACGAAACGAAGCGAAGAGTTGTTTTCCGCAGGGCACGATTTGCCCTGAATCAAATGGGTAGACGCTGACTTGGGAGGCGCGAAGCGAAGATCAGTTTCTAACTAACTAACTAACGCGTCGCTTCGTCTCGTCCAAGTGAGCGTCAGGCTTGAGACTTGAAATTTTCAGAGTGAGTTCGGTTCCCAAATGGCTAGGTTCAGTCCGTTAATCTGCTAAATCGTACAGGGTGTTCCGAAGAATATGGTCATTCAAAACTTTTCTTCCTCAATATTTGGGACAAAACGGAAACAATCGAAATGAAATTTTGCGGCGACATGCATGATGCTCATAATATAAGCCGCATGCGAAATTTTGCGGCCATAGTGTTAACAAAACCATAGAAAATTAAATTGGAATATCGAAATGAGGAGACTTCATATTTCCATAAAAAGTTATCCGATTCGTGTAAAATTTATTTTGTGAATGGAGTTTGATATACTGAATGAGCGCATCATCTTAATCATTGAATTCAATTTTTCTTCAATTATTGATTTTTTACATATTACATTCTTTGAATAATTTCTAGAGTTTAATAGCGACCGTGCTAAGATTTCGCATTCGTGAATCTGTCCTATACAAAATTTTGGAGTATCTAATAGCAGTATTGCTCCAGCGGGGGAATAAACCTAGAGTTGCTTTCACACATTTGTTAAGCAGCCAAGTAGAATCTGTTTATAAGCGCGAACAAACTTCCGGCGTTGCGAAATTGTGCCGTATGTTTATTCCGTATTGGGATAATTGGTTTACCGTTCCCCTACTGTTATATTTACGGCTTGCGTCTATTACAAATAATTCTGTCAGTTTGGCAACATTGTCTGTTAGTGTTTAGTTTCTTGATGCGATGTGTTTACATTTTCATTTCGATTTGACGTTCATAAACTGAATTATTTCAATGATTTGGTGCAGTTTATTGTTACTTAAGGCTATTCCGTTAGTTATAGCTAGGGAAAAATCACGAAAATTTTGTATTATATTCAGAAATTGAAGAAATGCAAATCTTATCAATTGTTTACTTCACCCCAGTGCGGCAGTGAAATACTTTCCATCTCACTCTAATGCTTGGTTGATTACAATGCAATGCTATTTACGCGTAGGGGCATCTCTATGTTTATTTCTTACTCTGAGAAATAAACATATAGGTATAGTCCGTTCAAGAAAGTTCGAGCGCATTGTAGGCGTTTGTTTATTTATCTGATTTTGGCAGTATTTGCTGGCATAAGGTAAATTAAAGTCAACGTTGCCCTCGACGTTGCCGAATGTACCCGGCCTCGTCGGACGAGCTCGCGAAGTATCAGAGAACTCTATGCAATATTGACAACATTGCGTATCAATCTGACAAGAAAATAAACAACATAACCTAAAATTTTAATATACACAGTGGAATATGCCAAATTTCCATGGCCAACCGACGGCTCAACCTTTCGTGAACGGACTATATAGGTCTTTTCCTGATTTTTGCCACTCATCACATCTTACAGGAAATATCCAGTTCTTCATCGATCTGAGTCCTAACCATACATCATCCTGCTGGAGGAAAATTGTCGCATAATCCCTCTTCTTCCACTCTAGGATTGAATATTGACCTCCTGCACTTTCCGATATTCGCCTACGGCTTCGCTTTATTCATCTCCTATTCATTATTCATGTTGGTCATCCTGTATGGATTATGTCCGACATCGTGTTGCATTCGAGGGGTTTCTGACGTAATTGCAATCGACAAACGGATTAGTTTTGCATAAACGGCCGGTCGTATATAGAGGATAATCAGGTGGAATCAACGGCAGGTTTGAAAGAGATAGATTAGGTTGTTGCGACAGAGTCTAATATTGAATTTTTTCACATTTGCACGCAGAAGACAAAATGATATAGTATACTGCAATGCTTTCTGTGAAACGAGTTTACTGGCCATGAAAAATTAACACATTCCACTCAACTCCAGATGTGTATACAGATCCCACTTTGTCAGTGAAATTTGGATGGTGTGAGAAAAATTTCCTTGGAATCAGACATTTTCTTCAGCAATATTTTCCATCGGAGATATTTTAAATTGAAAAAAATTAAGAAAAGCCCTGAGCAGGAGCTTCAGAGCCCTCGTTCTTTGGTAAAGCAATAAGACTATTACTTCAACATTTCATATGGGACTTGAGATTGATACCTTCTATATAAATGCAGAATCTCAGCACAATCAGAATTATATTCTAGAAATTATTCAGAAAATGAAATATGTAAAACATATAATTCAAAAATTCTATGGTTCAGATGATGCGAACCTCTTGAAAATTTGCATGAACATTCAGTATATCAGTTTTCATTCACAAAATGAGTTTCACTCGAATCGGATATCCTGTTATGGAAATACAAAGATGCTTCTTTTCAATATTCCAATTGAATTTTCTATGGTTCTGTTTAAATTATCGCTAAGTCATGACCAAACAAACTGCATATAGTCCTTTCACGAAAGGTTGAGCCGTCGGTTGGCCATGGAAATTTGACATATGCCACTGTGTATATTGAAATTTTAGGTTATGTTGTTTATTTTCTTGTCAGATTGATACGCAATGTTGTCAATATTGCATAGAGTTCTCTGATAACTCGCAAGCTCGTCGGACGAGGCCGGGTACATTCGGCAACGTTGATTTTATTTTACGTTATGACAGCAAATACTGCCAACTTCAGATAAATAAACAAACGCCTACTATGTGCTCAACCTTTCGTGAACGAACTATACACTTCCGAGTTGTTTGAATTGATTTGGACAGACTATACCTACAACATTCTATGAATCTGTTACTTTTGACATAAAATCCAAAGAAGGGCCATATTTGTCGCCCGCATGTTCAACGATTATAGGTTATAGGCCACCAAAGTCGATATTTAAATTAACAAGAACTCCTTAACCGTTTCGAGAACATGTGTTTTCATGTCGTGCAAACATAATTACGATCGAAAATAGGAACTGTTGTCTTTACGGTTGATCAGCTAAGGAGTTAAGTGGGTCGCAATCTTCGGTATACTTGGCAATAACTGGGATACTCCTGAAAAACTAATTTCTTGTGGAATTTCTATTCAATTATTGAGGCTCAATGAAGCGTCTAAACTAGATTGCACATTGTGTACTCATTCGAATATTTCCATTTATGATGATTGATTTAATACCTACTTCTACTAACTAGTCTTACGTTTGTTGTTGCGGTACTTCATAATAGGACATTTTTGAGCTCTTGTTCTACTTAAACGAGTGCTACATCGTTTTGCCCAAATGTCTGTAGTTTTCGAATTTTAATCCGAAAATGGTCTCGAACGATAGGATAGACTCCCTGATGACGAATTCGTGGTCAAATTCAATTCTGTCCATGGTGCCGACCGGCCGTCCGGTAGCACAATAACTTTCGAAGGGATTGTCCTATAGAGACTTCCAGAATGTGTTAGGGTCGCAACTGGCTCGGTTGAGTTCGTTAACCAGCGAAATCGTACAGGGTGTTCCATAAAATATGACCATTCAAAATTTTTGTTTCTCAATATCTCAGAAAAAACAAAACCAATCGAAATGAAATGTAACGGCCAAATGCAGGATGCTCATAACAAGCCTCATACAAAATTTTGTGGCCATAGTGTGAACAGAACCATAGAAAAGTCAATTGGAACATTTACAAGAATCTTCAAATTTCCATAAAAGGATATCCGATTCGAGTTTTTTTTTGTAAATGTAAACTAATATACTGAATTTTCATGCAAAATTTTGTGGCATCAAATATACCTAATATTATCGACAAAAATACCCACATTGGGAAGTTTACCCGATTAGTTTTGGAGTAGCCCCCATTTTAAATTCACATTTTTATTTTCGTTTACCTTCCGAATAATATCGATTTCTTTGAATATAAAGGTCCTAGAGATGTGAAAAGAGGTTTTTCGAAGGATAACATTATAACCTTTTATCAGAATAGAATAATATGAAAATATTCAACTAGAAAATTCCATAAAAAAATTCTTTGAAAAAATTTTAGTGAAAAAATGCTTATTTTCTTAGTAAATCCACAATAGTAGGTACAAGAACTAGTACATTGAAGTATAATTTGTTTTAAATGCTCTAACACGCAAGGATATTAGATACAAAACAACACCTACATCATTTCTGTAATTTAAATAATTTGAGAGTTATTGCTGTTCGAACATGACCACTCCCCGAGTGCCTAAAACTTTTTTGTTTCTACAGATCGTCATGAGAGCCACTGCCTGTCTACAAAGCAGAGGTGGCCATTTTGAGCAATTCTCATGATTCATTTTTTTGTATGATCATTAAAAAATATCGAGAGTACAGTACTGAGTTATATTTGATTTCATCAATTTTTCTAAGGGTCATGTTCGAACAGCTTGTATAAAACGCTTGTACCTCTCATAAACACTTTTCGAGATGAGATGAAAATAAATTCATTTTGAACTCATAATTCAATACAGATTTTTTGACCAATTCCCTCGTCATGTCGAAAATCTAAGAACTATCTAAGTTTAAACAACAAATTACTGATTCAAATTGGCTGATTATATCAACATATGATAAATACGTAATAACATAACATAGGAAAATTCGTTAATCGAATATACATAAGCCGCCAAAATTCATCATGAGCCGCAAAAAATAAATTACATAAACAATTCATCAAATAATATTTATTAAAACAATCTACACTTTCCACAATTAAAACAGTACAAACAATCATTTCAATAACAAATTCAATTTCTCTAATATATCAGACGACCCAATGTTCATTAAAACATACGACAAAAAATAAACGAAAAGAATAACTACAGAAAACCAATTTACAACACAAAACCTGAAAAAACTAGTTCCCATATCAGCCCAAGTACCTTCATTTCTAACGACACGCATAAAATAAAAGGTCATTAGACCAAATATAATTTCCATAACGATAAAACAAAGTTTAAAATCTATCTGACTTTTCGAAACGATACATCGAAAAATACAACAAGAATATATAAGCGGCGTTAACAATTTGAAAAGATGAATAAAATCCAATTCTAGAATAAAATGGATTTTTATACTCCAGTAATTGACTATTCCGAGAAAACCCAAGATACTCACACCTATAAGTATCCAGATATTCCGAAAATTTCTCAAATTCGATGTAACAATTCTTTCGGTTTCCACAATTTTCCAAGTAAGGAGAAACATCGAGAAAAACGTTAAAAAAATTAGAGCGTATGGTTTGGCACCTACAGTATAAACTGTAGCAAATGCCATTAAAACTGTTATCATTCTAACATCCACAATTTTCATGGAAAAAGGAATTAAAAAGACAGGAAAGAAGGAAACATAAAAAACCAACTCCACGTTAGTCACCAATTCAAAAGCTTGACAAATGCTCATGCCCAAAGAACAAATAACTTGTAAAGAACTAATAACAACTTGAAAATTCGTCAGTTCAAAACTGTCGCGAAAATCTAGAAGTCTGCGAAAAATACAAGCAACCAAAAAATGCCAGATCAATGTTCCAATGACGTAATAAATCCCCTCTTCCATATGAGCCTCAATGTCCGGAGATATAAGAGGAAACCCTGCCAAAACCAAACAAAGAATGATCCAAATGTTCCTTAAGTTACCTTCTTTCATCATTTGACCAAAAAAGAACACAACTGGGATCATAAGAATAGCTGTTAATGACAATAAAGCACGCAGGTGAAGACCAAGTACTATTGATAAAAGAAAAGAGATGAAAATAACAATTTGTGAAGGTGATGGACAGTCGGTTATAAGTTTGTAGACATTCCTAATTGTTTTAAGTCGAGTAAAGCAAAGAATAAATGTTGCCAAAGGCAGACAACAAAATATAAAAGAAATATTAGAAGGTCGATAAAAGATTAAAAGAAAACAGTGAAACACAAGAAATATAAGAGAAAAAATAACATCTGAATGCTTCGTGCATTCTTTACCTTCTTCAGGTGCCAAAACTAACAGCAAATATAGAAGCCAGAACACAAGATATACCCAGGAAACTTTTAAAATATCACAAGTGAAACAACACTGAATTTCCCGTATCGCCATAACAATTTGATTATGAATATCTTCGAAGTCTCTTTCGCTCTTATTTCCTGCAAGTATTTCCGATAGATTCTTGTGAAATTCTTGTTCGTTCAGGAACGTTCTACTCGTTAACATATGCCTGGATAACCTTTCCTTTTTAGCCTGGAAAACGTTGAACACCTGAAGCAAATTCCGCGACAAAACCTGCATCTTGCTGAAGTTCCCAATATCCAAATACCTCCAAGGAACTTTCCCTAAATTATTCGTGGGAAAATATACTCCCAGTAAGGTTGAAATAAGGGAGGCAATATCGATATTATCCAGATCTTTACCGGTGGGGTCTATTTTTATCCCAGCGCCCCAAGCTATGAAAGGCGTGGCCAGCACGTCATCCACAGTTGCATCGTGCAGTCTTTTGTACATTCCATGATCTGAAGTGAACATGAATGTTGTTAAGTTGTCCTGGAAGTATTCCTGAGTTACCTTGACAATCTGTTCAACATTTTTATCAATGGTAGAAACGACAGTTGAGTAGTTTTCAGGTTGATGATGACCATACCAATCCAATTCTGGTAGGAGAAGAACGAACATATTCTTAGGTTCAGCAAGGTAAAGAGTATTTGTCAAATTGTTGAGTATTGATTTGAATGTTGAAACACTCCATTGGTTCCTTCCGAGTTCTTCAGCTGAAGGAGTGTTGAAAATTTCAACACTTCTCGTTGTGTATCTTCCAAAAGTGTCTACCATCTTCTGGGAAGCTGCCAAAACCCATGCATGGTTAGCGTGCTCCAAAACACTGTCGTAACTCACGGGGTAGTGTTGCCAACTGTTCAAAATAGCTCTTGGATCTTCGCGAAAGCCTGTAAGGATAGCAGTGTGACCAACCCTTGATTCCGTTGGTGGTTTTGCCCAAGAAATGCCCCAAGATGAGTTGTTGGCCATTAAGGAAGTGAGAAATGGTGTGGTGCTCTGGTTTTTCTCAAAGATTGCTCTTGCTTTGAGACCGTCGACGACTATTATGACTACCCTTTTGGCTGGAGGGTTATTTGTTGAGTTAGTTAAGGGTAGGTTTAATTCGATTGGGCTTCTGAAATACGTGTCTATCACAGCGATCATTAGAAAAAAGTGTACACAGCAGGCCATCAGGAATAACATCAACATGGTGAAGAATTGTTTTTGGGAACTTTGAGAAATAATGTTGATTGATTGACAACTAACGTCAAAATGATGTCGAATGAAATTCAACTATGATTCAAGGCGTCATTCAAGGTTATTGCAGAAATGGCATTTTATTCGATCGAGGAATTCATGAACCACCAGTTCTAACCGTTCTCATAAATTTTGAAATTTAATGTTCGTTTGTGCTCTATCGTTTGAGCCTGTTTGTAATATTTCAGATATACTGTTTTCAAATTTTACTATGTTCTTAACTGATCCTGTAAAATTGTTTTGAGGTGAATAAATGAGTATGAGTATTAGACAGGGAATAAATATCAATGGTTTCGTTGCTTGTGTGCCATGTAGTGCCATCTTGTTGAAAGTAAACGTTGTCCAGATCAATACTATTCAATTTCGGCCATAAAAAATCATTAATCATCTCTCGATAGCGCAATCCATTAACCGTAACTTTTGCTCCAGCCTCATTTTCGAAAAAGTAAGGTCCAATGACTCCGCTGAACAATAAACCGCACCCAACAGTCACAAGAGGCTTTTCAACAATAACTCTTGGGTTTTCCGAGCCCCAGGTGAGACAATTTTGCTTTTTGACGAAGCCACCGAGATAAAGATTCTTTTTTTCAATATTCCAATTGAATTTTCTATGGTTCTGATCACACCATGGTCACACAATTTTGCATAAAGCTTATTATGACCATCTTGCATAAGGCCGCAACATTTCATTTCGATGGGCTTGTTCCTTAATATCTCAGATAAAACAAAACCAATCGAAATGAAATATTGCGGCCAAATAAATGCAAGATATTCATAATAAATTTTATGCAAAATTGTGTGACCATAGTGTGAACAGAACCATAGAAATTCCAATTGGAATATTGAAAAGAAGAATCTTTATATTTGCATAACAAGATATCCGATTCGAGTGAAATTTATTTTGAAAATGAAAACTACTATACCTACTTAATGTTGATGCAAAATTTCAATGGAGTCGCATCATCTGAACCATAGAATTTGATTTTTTTTCATTTATCAAGTCATAGAAAATACCTCATATTAAACTATAATTTGAGCCAGAACAGGTTGTCGCAGAACAAGCTGTGGTAAAACAATTTGTAGGAAATTTTATGTACTTTCCTTTTGTATGTTAAGGTTTTTCACGAATAGTTGATATTTTCCGATTAATAAGCAAAACACTGATCCAGAATGAGATTTTTCTTCTTTTTTGTATTTTTTTCTATGATCCGTCACAAAAATTAGTTAGCAAACCTCATATTTTGATTCAGCCCCCCAAAAAACATAAAAATGGAAGATATAAAAACTACCCCAAAAATTTCCTGCAAGGGGTTCTCTTAAGCACAAATATACTGTACTACTGAAACACCGTAGTACTCGCGACTTTTATCCATTCCTTCTTTTTGTAGCTTGTTTTGTTCGATAATTCGAACCATCATAAAATAATTTATATCTCATCAATGTATATAAAAATTATTATGCGCGAGTACGAAGAAGAAGCTATTAGTTCTGGCTCGCTCGCAGCACCGAGCCTATATTATCAAGAAGAAGACCGTCATTTCACTTCTATGTACAACATAATTGAACACAGACTTGTATCCAGGTCCCGTTCTAATAGGGGCAGATGAAATCATTATTGTTATTATTGTTGTGGAATCGGCTGAATTAAATGTGTAATACGACGAATAAATTGCAATTTCCGAAGTTTTTGAATATTCATGGCAGTTGCGAATAGGTTATGCATAGAGAATGAGCGACGCGAGATCATCGAACTTTGATTGAGCTTCATCTTCCCACAGATTTCGACAGGAATCCCTCGGTGTCGTTGTAACATCGAATTTAGAGGAAACGTTTTGGTTATCCAAGCGAAAATTCATTAAAAATTAGATCCGCCACTGTACGTGACTTTGTCGCCGCTTTTTTTGTCTGCCGAAAAATGATAAACGGGAATTTTTATACCGTGGATTCGTCATGCGAGATGCTTTACGAAATTGTTAGTCGGGGTCATAGATTTTAGTTGGGACAGCTGGATTTTGGTTTTATTTTTGGGCTTGTTGAGTTATCTAGAAATTTTGATTAAATTCTTTTACTCCAAATTCAAATTCAAGCAATTCTTTCTCGACAAAATACTAAGATCATTTCATACGCAAATTCGACTTTCTAAGTAAAGTAATGAGTTCTATTCTATGGACGCGAAGCGAACCTAACAAATACAGAACATAGAGATAAGAAATTACGTAGAAGGTCGAGTTTTCCCAGTCTTGTGTTAATCATGGACCTTTAATGCTAACTGGACGTCGAACTTCCTTACTGCCACGAAGAAAAAAGTGAGGCAAGGGCCGCCATTTGTAGTTTGGGATGAAACTCCTATATTTTGATGTTCTATACCATCTGTGCTCGAATTTTGATTGAAACATAGACGTTCCTTTGAAAGAAGTGATGAAAAAAGAAACTCTATATACAGGGTGAATCCTGTTGAACTGTACATACTTCACACAGAGATAGAGGACACTTTGCTGGTTTCAAAAAGACCCTACATGAAAGGTCTCATACGATTCGTTTGAATTATACAGGGTGATTTCCAGTATTGGGTCATATTTTCGAAATGCTCTATTAGACGAACGAATAATCACAAATTCATCAAATTTGGTACGTAGGAGGACTATATCAATCTCCATACAGCTGAGTTAACAGATTATCAGTTTCCATGACCGGACTCTATTTTTCTGATATTATCGGAATTTATAAAGAAAATCACCCTGTAGATGAAAAAGTCAATAAACCTGTCATGGCAGTTCAAACTACACTAACTACTCTTCAATACAGAGTAATAAAATCACGTGGCACACGTACAGATTCAGAGAAAAAAATTGAATATGGGTACTCGGAGATAATTTTTTTTGTGCGGCCTAATTCACAAAAAAACATACCTAAATGTATCAAAAGTTGAATATAAATGGTTAAGATCTTCTACGCATTCAAGTATTCCAATATTCAGGGACGGACTCCCATTTCAGATTGGGTTTTTCAATAGATGATAGGTCGAAAGATTCGCCCTGAATTTGGAACACCCCAAAAAACTGTTACGGGAGACCGAACAACATTAAATAACCTACAAGAAATTTTCATGAAATCGCGAGACACACAAATAGATTTAACAAAAAAATTTAATAATCGTACTCAGAGATAATTTTTTTGGGCGGCTGGAGTTTAGTAGAAGAACTATACCGAAATGCATGAAAAGTCGAATATTATCAGGTTATATCCACTCCCCATGAAAATATTTCATAATCCCTGGATTGTAGGTTATTTAATGTTGTTCGGTCTCCCGTAACAGTTTTTTGGGGTGTTCCATATTTAGGGCGAATCTTTCGACCTATCATCTATTGAAAAACCCAATTCAAAATGGGAGTCCGTCCCTGAACATTGGAATACTTGAATGCGTAGAAGATCTCAACCATTTATATTAAACTTTTGATACATTTGGGTATGTTTTTTTTATGAATTAGGCCGTACAAAAAAATTATCTCCGAATACCCATATTCAATTTTTTTTTCTCTGAATCTGTAGGTGTGCCACGTGATTTTATTACTCTTTATTGAAGAGTATTTAGTGTAGTTTTAACTGCCATGACAGGTTTATTGACTTTTTCATCTACAGGGTGTTTTTTTTCATAAATTCCGATAATATCCGACAAATAGAGCCCGGTCCTGGAAACTGATAATCTGTTAACTCAGCTGTATGGAGATAGATACAGTCCTCCTACGCACCAAATTTGATGAATTTGTGATTATTCGTTCGTCCATCGAAGTGTCCTCTATCTCTATGTGAAGTACGTACAGTTCAACAGGATTCACCCTGTATATATTAGTGTTCTGTGAACTCTGACATTTCGGTCTATATCAAATTATAAATATTTTCGATTCGTGTGATTAGTTATTAAACAATAGTGGTAATCCTATCATTTTAATTCGTTGAAATAAAAAAAATAAAGGAATATTGGTAATTCTAATATTTCAATTCATAGAAAAAGTGACACCTCTCAAATCCACCCCAAACTGCAAATGGCCGCCGTTTGCCTCAAAATTTTTGACAGGTTCGCCATCTAGTTAGTATTATAAATCTATGGTGTTAACAGGTACAACCATAGAAAAGTCTATCTTAAAATAGAAAAGAAATTCTAATAAAGCGTTTTACAATAAAACGTGTTACTTTGAATAGCCCGCTATTTCGGTAGATGTCACGTTTAAAGCTGTCATTTTGTGACATTTGACAAGTAGAAGCTACGCCATCGATAAAAATGAAACTATACACTCTTCAAGAACGCATTGAAATCATAAAAATTCACCATAAAAATGGTGAAATTTTGGCAGAGACGGTTCGTTAAACTCGAGCATTTTTGGGTCGTCGTGAAGCACCTTGTCGGACCGCAATCAAGAAATTGGTGGAAAAATTCGAGCTGTTGGGGCAAGTTAGTGATATGAAGAATAAATTTAGTTCATCAAAAGCTTGTCTCTGGTCTTTGGCTAATTTCGGTTCATTTTCATTAATAAAAACTGACAACTCATTGGTATCGTACGAACGTATCAGTAGTATGTCCGTTCCATTGTTATGTGGCCGAATATCGAAAGTGTGCTAATATTGTTTCGAAAAATTCAATTCCGCTGCGTAAGGGGCCGACCACGCGACCAAAGGTCCACAGGGCACAGATAACGCGACTGAGCTGCACTCAGATGTAAAAG
Source organism: Propylea japonica (assembly GCA_013421045.1). NCBI lineage: Eukaryota > Metazoa > Arthropoda > Insecta > Coleoptera > Coccinellidae > Propylea > Propylea japonica. The sequence goes on from CM024244.1 coordinate 17,194,510, forward strand.
GCCACGCCCCCTTCTCCCGAAGCGAGCACGAACGCTAACCGAATTAAACCGAAGCCCTCGCCTCGCACGTCTTCCGCTGCTTTGGCTTTCATACGTTTTATATCCGATTATTTACGACATCACATTAGAAACCTCAAAAATAACAGTACTTCTCCACTATTCGATGGATGTTATTATACATATAAACCTTCCTCTTGAATCACTCTATCTATTAAAAAAAAAGCATCCAAATCCGTTGCGTAGTTTCAAAGATTTTAAGCATACGAAGGGACATAGGGACCGAGAAAGCGACTTTGTTTTATACTATGTAGTGATGATGATAAACATCCGATCCTTCATACTGAAAAATGGCATTTTTCTTTGAATATCAAAATAACACCTCTTCTTGGAAAATCCTCTAGTAGCACTGAGATGCCATCGTATAAACCTACCAAAGTCATTTAAATTCGTTTTTCTAGATGAATAACGAGTCCGGAATTGATTTTTATTTCGAGGGGACTTAAGTGATGTCATCTTACCACTCTTTTCTGACATGTTAGTCCTCGGAGGGCTAGGTAATCCTGCGTCTGGATTATCCTGACAAGCTGAGAGATGGGATATTCCCGAGCAATTTTCCGAATAGATCCAGGAAGAATTTTTGAATTTCCTGTTTCTATCGGATGATTTATATACCTCATAAAGAAGCTGTCCAAATGAGATGAAGACTTATTTTTGAAGGGATAAAATATATCCTTTGATATCCATCTGAAATTATAAATTTCTAGCCATTGAGCTTGAAGGTGAGGTTAAATTATGAGGGAGGATTTAAGGGGAAATATTTCAGAGAGAAGAAGGATTTCCAATAAGTGGTGTTATTTTGATATTCAAAGAAAAATGCCATTTTTCAATATGAATGTTTATTTCATTATAAAGAAGAAGCTATGCCGTTAATAGTGGAAAATAACATCAGGTAAATGACCAACACGACCATATCCTTTTAATGAAATTTTCCATAACCAAATCGCAAAGTGGCTACCCTATGTCTTCGATAGCCTCACGAATTCCATCTTTGAGGCCTTGAATCGACGCTGGGCTATTGGCGTAGACCTTCTCTTTCACGTAGCCCCAAAGGAAGAAGTCGAAAGGTGTTAAATCACAAGATCTCGGTGGCCAATTGTGATCACCTCTTCGAGAGATAACACGGACCGGAAATTTTTGACGTTGTTGATGATCGGCCGGCTTGAGTTCTTGTGTTAACTGAACTTTATAAGCCTCAAGACCCAAATCTTTATGTAAAATAATATAATATTCCAAAGAACGACAAGGAATGGACAACCCTGGGTTTTCTTCAACACTTTCGGATACAGTAGCAATAATCTCGGCTGTTCTTGAGTAACGTGCACGGACTTTATTCTGCACATCACTAACTTGACCCAACAGATCGAATTTTCAACATTTTATAGTAAATTTTAATAACTTCAATGCGTTTTTGAAGCGTGTATCGTTCCATTTTATTTTTGGCGTAGTTTCTACTTGTCAAATGTCAAAAAATGACAGCTTCAAACGTGACATCTACCGAAATAGCGGGCTATTCAAAATAACACCTATTATTGGAAAACCCTTTAGTATTCACTACTATGTAGTCTGAATTGAAAAAAAAAGAATTTCCAGTTCATCTTCTTTATGTAAGAATAACTATCGGTAGTTTGTGTTATTCGGTGACGAATTTGTTGATTCCACCATGACTTTCGAAGCAAAATTGTACGAGAACACCCCAAAATTCTAGATTCATTAAAGGGATAAGTTATTCGTGGAGTGTGTACAATATTCGGATGAAATAATGTACCTAATCCATCTACTGGGAAACGAATTACGAAATATATGTAGAATAGAATTAATTTTTTTCCAATTATCCATTTTTTCGAATAATTCAGAATTTTTTAATTCGATCGAGCTGAAATTCTGCAGTGAAATTTTCAATGCCAATTCAAAGCAGTTTGCAGGAATTCGTGGGAGTTGCATTAATACATCCATAGGAAAAGTCTTTCGTAATATCGGAAAAAAATTCTAATAAAGGATTTTCCAATAGGAGGTGTTATTTTGAATAGCCCGCAATTTCGGTAGATGTCACGTTTGAAGCTGCCATTTTTTTTGACACTTGACAAGTAGAAACTATGCCATTTAAAAAAATGGAACGATACACCCTTCAAGAACGCATTGAAATTATTGAAATCTACTATATAAAAATAAGTCGGGTTTTCCTCCCTGACGCTTTAACTCCAGAACGCACGAACCGATTTCAACGGTTTTGCATTCGTTGGAAAGGTCTCGGGCTCCGCGAGGTTTGTAGCAAAGAAAATTCAGGAAAAATTTCAAGATATCGAGAAGAACGTAGGAAATTGGTACATTTCTGAAAATTTCATTATTTATGACATCGATTTCAATGACAACTGTCAAGTCTCCTTATGAGAGGGAAGAAAATATTTTTGACATAGGAACGTCTCATGTGAACATTTGTTCGTTTCGAGTGGAAAACGTTATTTGAATAGGTAAGTCCATATGAAATCATCAACTTCAACGTTCATTCAACGAATTCCTAACATTTCAGCGATCAAAAGCATCATTTCAGGTCGCAGTGATATTTGAGGTTTCTACTAAACCGAATTTCCCTGACAAATAACGTAATGAGAACAAAATTCGGGGATTATTCGTATTTTAGGAAAAAATACGCCAGGAAATGATATCAAACTGTATGTATTATGATAATTATCGATATTTCAATATATTTTTTCCATTTCCTGATATGTTTACATGTTAAAACCCGTTCAAGTCTGAGATAAACAGTCGTCACGTGTAACAAGGTAAGTGGTGTAACGACTAACGTCTAGGTGTGTGGACCTGGTAGTGTACCGGTTTCGAAACCCCATGGTGGCATGTTCTGTTTATTCTGGATAGCAAGTATTTTTTCCAGGTTCAAAGAAAGCTGATGAAAATAATTCAAAATTTTCATGTGCATGTTTTATACAGGTACGTTTTAGATATATACAGGGTGTTTCTATAAATCTATCAATTATTTCACATTTCTACGTTATAACAGAAAGCTTTCAATGAAATTGAAGGGGCTTTTGAATTTCGAGTGATTCGTTATAGGAGGTGGAATTTTAAATATAGATACTATGCTTCGGATTCATACGGGGTGCTCCTATAAACATGTCGAATATTTTGAATTTCTGCATTATCACAGGGACATTTCCACAGAAACGAAGAAGTTTTTGAATTTCAAATGATTTACTATCGATGGTGGTTTGATTTATACAGGGTCTCTTCATAAAAATGCCAAATATTGTAATTTTCTACTTCCTAACACGAACATTTGTATTACTTTTCCCATAAATGTTCAATAGACGCTCTGAGTATATACAGGGTGTGTAGTGTAGTCAGACAGATACCAAGGAATATATCAAATATCTATGAACATCAATAACCAATGATGATCTATCGAGGTATACAAAACGGTTCGAAAGACCTACTGTTCATCTGATCTATCGGTTCAATTGATCTACCGGTTAAATTATCCTACTTAGAAAGGTAGATCTACCGGTTTCACAAATCTACTTAAAAAGGTAGATCTACTGGCCTGACTAGAAAATCATTGTTTTTTACATGGCAGTTATACTTTATACGTGTTCACGAGTTGGAAAACCATCCGCTTTGTTTGTGTTTACGTCAGGCCAAAAAACAAAAATATAGTTTACCAAAGAGCATTTCAAAAAAACGGATAGTTTGCGGAAACGTATAACGCTTCGATTCAGTATTTACTTTGGATTCTCTTTCATTTACTTAGAGAAGTTTAACTAAGTAACACTTCATTTTTGTAATCGAAATGAATTTATTACTGTTGTTCCTTTTCAAATATAAAAAAAAATTTTCTTCATTTTTTTATCACCAAACGAAATGTTACAGAAAACGAAGCCATCTGGTGGCGAAACGGAGTTCGCCGGGTTTGCTAGTTCACTATAAAAATGGTGAAAATTTGGCAGAGACGGTTCGTAAAACTCGAACATTTTTGGGTCATCTTGTCGGACCGCTATAAAGAAATTGGTGGAAAATTCGAGCTGTCGGGACAAGTTAGTGATGTGAAGAAGAAAACCCGTGCACGTCGCCCAAGGTTTATGGTCAGGCGGAGTAATTGGACCTTACTTTTTCGAAAATGAGGCTGGAGCAACAGTTACGGTGAATGGATTGCGCTATCGAGAGATGATTAATGATTTTTTATGGTCGAAATTGAATAGTATTGATCTGGACAACGTTTACTTTCAACAAGACTGCGCTACATGCCACACAAGCAACGAAACCATTGATCTTTTGCGGAAAAAGTTTCCGGACCATGTTATCTCTCGAAGAAGTGATGACAATTGGCCACCGTGATCTTGTGTTAAATCACAAGATCTCGGTGGCGACTTCTTCTTTTGGGGCCACGTGAAAGAGAAGATCTATGCCAATAGCCCATTGTCGATTCAAAACCTCAAAGATGGAATTCGTGAGGCTATCGAGGACATAGGGCAGCCATTTTGCGATTTGGTTATGGAAAATTTCATTAAAAGGTCCTGTAAGCGTGGTCGTGATGGTCATTTGCCTGATGTTATTTGCCACTATTTACGGCATAGTTTCTTCTTTGTAATGAAATGAATATCTGATCATCTATATAGAAAAAAGGCATTTTTCTTTGAATATCGAAATAACACCTCTTATTGGAAAACGTTTTATTACTATGAGCCTCTCAATAATTGGTAGAAGAATTTTGTTGATACTTCATGGACATCTCGTTTTAATACATCTCGAAGTGTTGAAAAATCAACATATGAAGATGAGATATTTTGCACAAACTCATTCTATGATGGAATGCAGAATACCGCTTTAAAATATCGCCTACACCATTCCGATTCGATTCCACACGTCTCATTACTCAAACCTTTTCCCTGATGAAACTCTGAACTCATCCAACAAATAGAACCTGCATCATTTCAATCTTCATAATATGGTGAAATCGATATTCCTATTAGGTCGTATATCAAATGTGGAATCGCGTTGCAGCAGTGAGCAGCGTTCAAGAGCTTGCAATATCTCAGTTCCTGGAAGGTATGTCAGAATGATAGTAGTTCATCTCGGGAATGGAAGAACAGAACTATCAGGAATCAGGGAGTCCAGAGGGAAATCGTAATAGTAGTTCGCATTCTCTGTTTAATGAAATTACATTCGGTTATCTGCGAAAACCGCCGCTATCTTCCGGGATTGCTATTTGTATTCTGCTGACGTTGTTGGCGACACTGATGCTGGAATTGTCACTCCGTCGTTTTGTTGAAGAAGGATTTCATTTTGAGGGTTCTTGGAACATATTGACGGGTATACATGTGAAAATTATGTCATTTGAAGGGTGTTTCAATAAAATAGAAATATTTGAATTGCACGCTGTTTGTGACTCGAAAAAATTTTGGTCCGAAAAAATTATATTTTTTTCCCCGGAAAAATTTCGACTCAGAAAAATTTTGCCCCGAAAAAATTATATTTTTTTTCCCGAAAAAATTATATTTTTTCTCCCCGAAAAAATTTCGACTCAAAGAAATTTGGCCCCGGAAAAATTATATTTTTTTTCCCCGAAAAAATTTTATTTTTTTTCCCCGAAAAAATTTTGACTCGGAAAAATTTCGCCCCAAAAAAATATATTTTTTTCCCCCGAAAAAATTATATTTTTTTCCCCGAAAAAATTATATTTTTTTTCCCCGAAAAAATTATATTTTTTCTCCCCGAAAAAATTTCGACTCAAAGAAATTTGGCCCCGGAAAAATTATATTTTTTTTTCCCCGAAAAAATTTTATTTTTTTTCCCCGAAAAAATTTCGACTCGGAAAAATTTCGCCCCAAAAAAATATATTTTTTTCCCCCGAAAAAATTATATTTTTTTCCCCGAAAAAATTATATTTTTTTTCCCCGAAAAAATTATATTTTTTCTCCCCGAAAAAATTTCTACTCAAAGAAATTTCGCCCCAAAAAAATATACTTTTTTTCCCGAAAAAATTATATTTTTTTTCCCGAAAAAATTATATTTTTTTTCCCCGAAAAAATTTATTTTTTTGGGGCAAAATTTTCTTGAGTCGAAATTTCTTCAGGGAAAAAAAAATATAATTTTTTCGGGGCAAAATTTTCCTGAGTCGAATTTTTTCGGGGAAAAAAAATAATTTTTCCGGGGCCAAATTTCTTTGAGTAGAAATTTTTTCGGGGAGAAAAAATATAATTTTTTCGGGGAAAAAAAATATAATTTTTTCGGGGAAAAAAAATATAATTTTTTCGGGGAAAAAAAATATATTTTTTGGGGCGAAATTTCTTTGAGTAGAAATTTTTTCGGGGAGAAAAAATATAATTTTTTCGGGGAAAAAAAATATAATTTTTTCGGGGAAAAAAAATATATTTTTTTGGGGCGAAATTTTTCCGAGTCGAAATTTTTTCGGGAAAAAAAAATAAAATTTTTTCGGGGAAAAAAAATATAATTTTTCCGGGGCCAAATTTCTTTGAGTCGAAATTTTTTCAGGGAGAAAAAATATAATTTTTTCGGGAAAAAAAAATATAATTTTTTCGGGGCAAATCTTTCTGAGTTGAAATTTTTCAGTCGAAATTTTTCCGGGGAAAAAAAATATTAATATTTTTTTGGGCCAAAATTTTCTTGAGTCGAAATTTTTTCGGGGAAAAAAAATATCATTTTTTCGGGGCAAAATTTTTCTGAGTCGAAATTCTTTCGGGGAAAAAAATATAATTTTTTCGGGGCAAAATTTTTCCTGAGTCGAAATTTTTCCGGGGAAAAAAAATATAATTTTTTCGGGGCAAAATTTTTCTGAGTCGAAATTTTTTCGGGAAAAAAAATATAATTTTTTCCGGAAAAAAATATAATTTTTTCGGGGCAAATCTTTCTGAGTCGAAATTTTTCAGGGGAAAAAAAATATAATTTTTTCGGGGCAAAATTTTTCTGAGTCGAAATTTTTTCGGGAAAAAAAATATAATTTTTTCGGGGCCAAATTTTTTTTGAGTCGAAATTTTTTCGAGGAGAAAAAATATAATTTTTTCGGGGAAAAAAAATATAATTTTTTCGGGGCAAAATTTTTCTGAGTCGAAATTTTTCCGGGGAAAAAAATATAATTTTTTCGGGACAACATTTTTTCGAGTCACAAACAGCGTGCAATTCAAATATTTCTATTTTATTGAAACACCCTTCAAATGACATAATTTTCACATGCAGAATACAAATAGCAATCCCGGAAGATAGCGGCGGTTTTCGCAGATAACCGAATGTAATTTCATTAAACAGAGAATGCGAACTACTATTACGTTTTCCCTCTGGACTCCCAGATTCCTGATAGTTCCGTTCTTCCATTCCCGAGATGAACTACTATCATTCTGACATACCTTCCAAGAACTGAGATATTGCAAGCTCGAAAAAATTATATTTTTTCTCCCCGAAAAAATTTCTACTCAAAGAAATTTGGCCCCGGAAAAATTAAATTTTTTTCCCCGAAAAAATTTCATTTTTTTTCCCCGAAAAAATTCGACTCAGGAAAATTTTGTTCCGAAAAAATTATATTTTTTTTTCCCCGAAGAAATTTCGACTCAAGAAAATTTTGCCCCAAAAAAATATATTTTTTCCCCGAAAAAATTTCGACTCGAAGAAATTTGGCCCCGAAAAAATTATATTTTTTTCCCCGAAAAAATTATATTTTTTTCCCCGGAAAAATTTCGACCCAAAAAAAAATTGGCCCCAGAAAAATTATATTTTTTTTCCCGAAAAAAATTACATTTTTTTTCGACTCTGAAAAAAATTTGGCCCCGAAAAAATTAAATTTTTTTGCCTCGACAAAATTTCGACTCAGAAAAATTCTGCCCCGAAAAAATTATATTTTTTTTCCCCGAAAAAATTTCGACTCGTAAAAATTTTGCCCCGAAAAAAATTATATTTTTTTTCCCCGAAAAAATTATATTTTTTCTGCCCGAAAAAATTCCGACTCAAAAAATTTTGCCATGAAAAAATTATATTTTTTTCCCCGGAAAAATTTCGACTCAGAAAAGATTTGCTCCGAAAAAATTATATTTTTTTCCCGAAAAAATTATAATCTTTTTCCCCGAAAAAATTTCGACTCAAAAAAATTTCGCCCCGAAAAAATTATATTTTTTTTCCTCGGAAAATTTCGACACGAAAAAAATTTGGCCCTGAAAAAATTATATTTTTCTCCCCGAAAAAATTTCGACTCAGGAGAATTTTGCCCCGAAAATTAATTTTTTTCCCCGGAAAAATTTCGACTCGAAAAAAATTTGGCCCCGAAAAAATTATTTTTTTTTCCCGAAAACATTTCGACTCAGGAAAATTTTGCCCCGAAAAAATTAAATTTTTTCCCCGAAAAAATTTCGACTCAGGAAAATTTTGCCCCGAAAAATTATATTTTTTTTCCCCGAAAAAATTTCGCCTAAGGAAAATTTTGCCCCAAAAAAATATTTTTTTTTCCCCGGAAAAATTTCGACTCGAAAAAAATTTGGCCCCGAAAAAATTATATTTTTTTTCCCGAAAAAATTTCGACTCGGGAAAATTTTGCCCAAAAAAAATATTTTTTTTTCCCGGAAAAATTTCGACTCGAAAAAAATTTGGCTCCGAAAAAATTATATTTTTTTCCCCGAAAAAATTTCGACTCAGGAAAATTTTGCCCCAAAAAAATATTTTTTTTTCCCCGGAAAAATTTCGACTCGAAAAAAATTTGGCCCCGAAAAAATTATATTTTTTTTTCCCGAAAAAATTTCGACTCGGGAAAATTTTGCCCAAAAAAAATATTTTTTTTTCCCGGAAAAATTTCGACTCGAAAAAATTTTGCCCCGAAAAAATTATATTTTTTTCCCCGAAAAAATTTCGACTCAGAAAAATTTTGCCCCGAAAAAATTATATTTTTTTTTCCCTGAAAAATTTCGACTCAGAAAAGATTCGCCCCGAAAAAATTATATTTTTTTTCCCGAAAAAATTTCGACTCAAAAAAATTTTGCCCCGAAAAAATTATATTTTTTTCCCCGAAAAAATTTCGACTCAGAAAAATTTTGCCCCGAAAAAATTATATTTTTTTTCCCCGGAAAAATTTCGACTCAGAAAAATTTTGCCCCGAAAAAATTATATATTTTTTCCCCGAATAAATTATATTTTTTTTCCCCGGAAAATTTCGACTAAAAAAAAATTTGGCTCGATTCTCTTGCTCCGAAAAAATGCATGCATAATTCTGATAAAAATAATTTTCATTGAGAACACCTTCAGTTGTAGAATAAATTTGAGATTTCCGTAATGAGCGTTAATTTTTTGCGCAGTGTACTTGAATCGAGTATCACGGGCAGCCTGACACATTGAATAATTCAATGCGCGTACTGCAGGTTCCCTATCATAATAACACTCCTAACGTTAAGAAAGAAACAACACTACATTATTGCAATCGGACAACTGGATTTAATCAATTACAGAACGTGAATCTCCCGACTATACAACTGTTCCTAGAGTGCAAAACTCTCTATCTGATGTATTAAATATCGTATGTTTCGATGTGAATTTTCAAACCTGTATATTTTCTAAAATCTTGCTTTCTTATTGAATCACCTTTTAGAAGTAAAGTCAAAATGCTTCGGATTTTTCGAATGATATTGAGTTCAAATAAATAAATCATTTTTTGAATTCATTTTTCATACATTAGGCTTTCAGGATACCCTCACAATATGAGTCCATGGGTTTAAAATCCGGTGAGCTGGGTGGCCAAGGGCAATTGACTAGAAACACGCTGACAAAATATCGTATTTACCTCGCCTTCACCCACCATCATTGCTAAAATTAATCCACAACTCCACCCTGCCTGAAGCAATCTACCTGCCCATTATTTGCACAACAAAACGAAAAAATCGGTAAATTGAACGGTACGCTAAATTCCAACGAGCACTTGATTCTCATAACAAGTATAATTCGTGGAGATTTCGTTCTTGGGCTGCATAACAAATGTACATAATTAAATGTAGTTGCAAGTATCAGTATCGGGCGGATATCTATGAGAATCCGTTACGAGAACGCACTCTGTATAATAGTTTACGGTTGTTTAAATAACAGCAATAGGAACTCGACTATATGGATAACAATACTTGTTACTACATAGTTGATCTCTAGCGCTGACCCTATATATCTTCGGTTATATCTGATGCCATAATACCTGAGAAACTCGGATAGGAAATCGATTCGCGAATTCTGGAACGCTCTGTTTACAGGGTAGTACATGTAATTTTTTTCGAATCCGACCCCCTTTCCAAGATACAGCCCTTGCTGGGTTTTTCATTATTATGAAGAATAATGGAAATATTGAAAATACACTGTGCAAAAAAATTAACGCACATTATGGAAATCCCAAATTCATTCTACAACTGAAGGTGTTCTGAATGATAATTATTTTCATCAGAATTATGCATGCATATTTTATCCACTTTCAACGTTTTTCTTCAATACAGATGTTTTTTCCCAGCAGGAATGAAAAATGAAGAGATTATCAGCCCATCGAAGGGCACGTTTGGATTTTGCGAAAGAGCATATCCATTGGGAAAAGGCTGATTGGGAAAGAGTTCTCTTCACAGATGAGTCTAGATTCTGCATCTACCATTGTGATCGACGTTCCCTTGTATACGAACGTCCACATGAAAGATATGCTCAGTGCAATTTCCTGAATACTACTGGTTTCGGGGGAGGATCGATTATGGTTTAATTAATGCAAGGGGTGGAAATACCAAGTATTAAATCGCTTATCAGCATTCCAGTATTTTAAAAATTGTTTATTTCTCTTCTTTCACATAAGATTCGGCGGAATCCTGAGTTTTTCGTTCTAATGTATCTTGTTTCGTTCAAAATCTTCCCGAGAGAACAGAAAAGATATGTTATAAAGTCAATGTACAGTTAACTTTCATTGAAATTGAGATTTTCAGAATGTGCGTTAATTTTTTTTGAACAGTGTAGTCCACACATCGTCAAAATCCAGACCATGTCTTCGAGAAAAATGTTAATTTTATGTCCAACTCTAAAATACCACATAACTACTGGGTTTATATTATTTACCGGGTGTCTCATTTTCCGGTGAGAATTCAGAACAAATCATCGATAATTGGAAGAACCAGGCAACATTATATCTTGACGTTTCATCGATTTTTACGTGCTTGGTTTAGATAAAGAATCAATTCACCGTAAGTCTAATAAGGCGTTTCTTTGAAACAAACTATAACTTTTGCAATGGGAAAAAAAAGAAATTCTTTTCTCGATGTTTTTGTGTTTATTCAGGGTATTTGTCAACAAATGCGAGGGCCTTTGGGAGATGTATCCTCGAAGAAAATAAGTAGGGGTATTTTATATAATTTTTTTTCGAAATCGATCCTCCTTACAAGGTACAGCCTGTGGAACGACGAGTTGACAGTTAAGATGAAATGGCTGGACAGTGATCATAACCGCTTGTAAGTTTTTATTTTTTCCGAGAAAAGTATCGACTGTATTTTTTTGTGGGAAACCTTAAGATAATTTTATTTTTCAGAAATTTATCCCGCGAAAACCATTTTTGAAAGAAAATCATAAGGGGTTGTAACCCCTTATAAGAAAGTTATGGGATAGCAATTGACATTTTTATGATTCTGTTAACACTATGGCCACAAAATTTTCCATGAAGATTTAGTTCGTCAATCTTCATTCACAGAAAAAAATTTTCCTTCGAATTGGATATCCTGTTATGGAAATCTAAAAATTTTTCTTTTCAATTTTCCATAACTTTGTTAACACTATGGCCACAAAATTTTGCATGAAGATTCAGTTCGTCAATCTTCATTCACAGAAAAAAATTTTCCTCGAATCGGGTATCCTTTTACGGAAATATAAAGATTTTTCTTTTCAATGTTTAATTTTCTATGGTTCTGTTCACACTATGACCACAAAATTCTGCATGAGGCTTGTATAAAGCATCTTACATTTGGCCCTAACATTCCATTATGATTGGTTTTATATATTCTGAGATATTGAGGAACTAAAATTTTTAATTTCCATATTTTATGGAACACCCTGTACTATGTATTGAATAACTTCAATAAATTCTACTGAAAAAAATGCGTGTATAATGTTTCAGTTTCATGTTTATAACATCAGTAATAAAGAAGTTATGAGAACTTTTCATTTGACGCCATTTTACAATTTCCTCTAATAGCTCGAAAACGGTTCGACTTAGATGGTTGCAGTTTTCACCAAATGAATTCTCTCAAAAATCGAGCCGAAAAATGTGCCACTCATTTTGTTCTAGCTCATCTGGTTCCTAAGATCCCCTCACAAAACAATGAATTAGGGACACCCAGTACTTGATGATGGAAAAATAAGTACATCGATATTTGCTTAAATTTTTGTTTGATTATATTTCAAATCCTGTACTGAAATTCAACGCGAAACGAACAATTTCCAAGAGAAAACACCTACGAAACTCACGCCACTCAAATAGAGGCGGTATTACGTACCATGAATATTTCATGGGCAGTGAAAAAACGAAATTTTCTTAATGCAATCAAAACGAGATTAAACTGCAGGCTGAACAGCCAAGTTAGTAGACTTTTTCATACGTTATCGCGTCGAAAGCGTGCAAGCATCCCGTTTTAAAGCAATTTAACAGCTACCACATCTTGCTAGCCGCCTTTTTATGAGAAGCCAGATTCTGCACAATTAAACATGCGCATATTTTCCGGGAAATGCCGCAGGAAAATTTTAGGTGTGTGTGTGGGCTGTTCTTTACCACTTTTTTTATATCATCGTTTTTTTGTAGGTCTATTAGACGTGTCTCATATGTTCCAAATGATTGTATTCTGCAATATCAAAATGCATGGAGTTTAATTATTATTTTTCACATGGTAGTAAGCAAGGTGTACCTTGGGAAATACAGGGTGTTCCGGTAAATGTGGGAAATCTCTCGGATTCAGATAAAATATAAAAAATAAAGATGACAAGTATCCATAATTTCTTTCCTAGCGGCGCTCACTACGAAGATACGACCTCCTAAATGACGGCACTCAACACTGGAAATCTATTTTAGTGGAATAAGTTTCAAACTACTCGATATAATTTGATGAAAATTTGATATGATGAATATTATTAAGGACCTCTTAAATCCCCGCACTCGAATTTCAATTAGCTTGTTCAGTTTAACAGGGGCGGACTGGGTTGTACATTTTTATGCTTATATTTTTAACACCCTGTATGATAAGGTGCTAAAAAAAACAAATTTCGATACCTTAAACATTAAACTGAAGAAAAAGTACTCTAATTTAGTGTCGATAAAACGAACCTTTAAAAAAAATAATGAAAGAAGTTTGTAATTGAAATTTATTCCACTAAAATAAATTTCCAGTGACGCCATTTAGGAGGTCGTATATTCGTAGGCAGGGCCACTAGGAAAAAAATTATGGGAACTTGTCATCTCATTTTTTTATGTTCTATCTGAATCCGAGAGATTTCCCACATTTTCCGGGACACCCTGTATAAAAACAGATCTTGAAGCTTGATATATTATTTGGGTTATTTCCATCATATTTACTTCTTCTGTTCCACGTTTCGGTCAGCAGTGGCAAGCCGTTGTCAGGAAAACACTTTAGACTGTTAACTCCCAGAAAACCAACTTCAGTCAATCTATAAAAATGTTTGACAAACATTTTCAATTTCATTATACTGAGTGCTTAAAAGAGGAAATGTCTAGCCTGATTTTGTCCTCGATTATTCACATGATTAGGTACAACTGGACAACTATTTTCCGTTGAGGAAAAAGTTCGATGTTTAACCTAGATTGTAGATTGTTTAGACAGTGATTTTACACTGCGACCTTAAGGTTCATTGTGGTCCCATCAGAATTATTTTTGCAACTGCGCTATAACTCTTTTTTCAGTCCATGAGCTTCAATGAACTCCGTTATCTGATAGGACTGGAAAAACGTACCACTCAATTTGTAGGACAATGTGAACAGTTCATAAAGAGAATATTTGCTGAGCAACAGTGAAAAAAAAAGTTGTTGATATATGTTGGGAGAGGAGGACACTTTGATAGAATCAACATTTTTGTAGGACAATTATTGTTTTCAATTTGTAATAAAATTGTTTCAAGATTAAATTAACAAAGTAGCTGTTAGTAATCAAATTTGTACATTCACCCATTTAACACTTTTGACAGCTCCATACTGTATTAGCTTTCACTATCGAGAATTTTCGTAAAGAAAAAACATGAACATTTCCAGAATTGCAATATTTACGAATCTGTAAGTCGTCCAGTTACAGATCAATCGTACGCTACAGTAGTTCGGCATCGACATCGGACATGTCGGATCGATCTGAACCGTTCGTTTATTACATCCGGATTGAGGGAGTACACATTTGGAGCGTTCGTCATAAAAATCTGAGCAATCGGACGTCGATCTTTTCGCTCAGTCTATTTCGACGGAGCAAAGCGATTTTATCCATAGAGTTTTATGTTTTTTTATATACTTTTTTGTTTTATGTTGAGTTTCCTGATCCGACAACCGATAGATTGAAAAATTCTTACACTTTTATTCTTCTGTTTTCATTTATTCATTAAAAACTTGATTAAGTCATTAAAATTTTTCGATATAGCTATCGTAGTTATGAATGGGCAGGAGGAGATATTACATTCCTCGTTTCCTTTGCATTCAGTGCCTTTGCACCTAATTATTTAATTGAGATTTTACTGAAGAGCTACGAAAAAGGTAAAAGTATCGTTAAAAGATGAGCATATTTCCAAAATAGGGATCTTTGAAATCTCATAATCTACAGGGTGTCCCAAAACTCGGCGTCAACCCGGAACCAGGTGAAAAGGCAAGTAATACTAGTTGTGAGAAAAATATAAGAAAAAATCTAAGTTGCATGATTTTAAAATTATGGGCATTTAAAAAACACTCAAAATTCTACACTCTGTGAGAGTCTTTTCGCTCCTGTTGCCACAAATATCAACTTTTTCCAACTTTTTTTTTGCTGTGTAACCTTGAATAATGCTTGTCTAAACTGTAATCAAAATTTTGATACCAGCTGTTCTAGGTTTAATAAAAATAGGGCTAACTTCTCAAAAGAAAATTCAAAATAAACAATTGCCTAGTTTCAACTGAATGTATTAAAAAAACAATGTACTACGTAGGTTTGGCATGTTTTGTCAAAAGTTGGCGCATTTAGTAAGGATTCCAAAATGGTATAATATTTGTTAAATTGTAGCTGCCGTAGTTCAAATTTATTTTTGATTGCCTTTGAATATACTTTTTCGTTAACTGCTTCCCAGTAAAAAAGTCCAATGGATTCAAGTCCGGTGAACGGGCCGGAGACGAGATTGGACCAGAACGTCCAATCCATCTTCCAGGAAAAGGTGTTACCAGAAAAAAAATTCTAGAGAAAATAATTTTTCCAAAAAAAACTTTTCCGGAGAAATTTCTCTGGAAATTTTTTTTCTGGTAACATTTTTTCCCGGAAGATGGATCGAACGTTCTGGTTCAATCTCGTGGCCGGCCATTTCACCGGACTTGAATCCATTGGACTTTTTTACTGGGAAGCAGTTAACGAAAAAGTATATTCAAAGGCAATCAAAAATAAATTTGAACTACGGCAGCTACAATTTAACAAATATTATACCATTTTGGAATCCTTACTAAATGCGCCAACTTTTGACAAAACATGCCAAACCTACGTAGTACATTGTTTTTTCAATACAGTCAGTTGAAACTAGGCAATTGTTTATTTTGAATTTTTTTCTGAGAAGTTAGCCCTATTTTTATGAAACCCAGAGCAGCTGGTATCAAAATTTTGATTACAGTTTGGACAAGCATTATTCAAGGTTACACAGCAAAAAAAAAGTTCGAAAAAGTTGATAATTGTGGCAACAGGAGCGAAAAGACTGTCACAGGGTATGGAATTTTGCGTGTTTTTAAATGCCCATTATTTTACAATCATGCAACTTAGATTCTTTTTATATTTTTCTGACAACTAGCATTACTTGCCTTTTCACCCAGTTCAGGGTTGACGTCGAGTTTTGGGACACCCTGTATAAAAGTAGAACAGAGCAGTATGTTCTGTGGCAGATGCTCTGTAGGTACCGTTCGTTTATTCCCATATATTACAGATGAATCTGTACCATCTGTGGTCACGTGACTAAAAACTTACAGATGAAGAGCAGAATACCACCATTAGAAGCTTAGTGTTTTAATAGCAGCTTCACTGTCAGAATTTTTCGAATACATTTCTCGTTAAAATTCCATCATTTCTCAACGAACTGCTAATTACACTTTTCCATAAAAAAAACTATTCAAACAAAGCCTATAAAGACATAATCAACCGATCTTCAAGCATCGAATAAAAATCAACCCATAAAAATAACCGATTCATCAAGCGAACAAAAACTAGGAAATATCAAGTAAGCCATTGAATCGGCGCATACGCGTGGGAGCGACGGGATCGAATTGAGCGATTCAAAAAGCTGGGAGCTTCCAGATTAGCGGAATGATAATAAAATAACCGAATGCAATAATGAGCAACTAATAAAAGAAAGGTACCGTTGCGGTCGGTGTTATGGAACAATACCTCGACATCCTACTCGACTACTGTGTTGTGAACGGAAGCCAGGAAAAATCGCGCATATTTTCAATGAAAATTAGGTGTTATTAAATTCTTTCGGTATCGGATGAGTAGGTAGCCGATGTTGAATGGCTTAATGGGACGGAGTTTTGAGCATTCGAAGTGGAAATAGTTGAGAAAATATGCACTTGAAGAAGAAGTTATCAGTTTGATATGGAACTCTGAAAGAACAAAAAATTTACTGAACGTGAGAATCATTTGAAGTTATCAATTTATAAGCGCTCATTCTTATCAAACGGGCCCCATATCGTTTTGATAAAATGTCTGTAATTTTCGAATTTAAGGAGAAAATGGTCTCAAACGATAGGGTTCGACTCCCTGATGTCTAATTCGTGGTCAAATTCAATTCTGTTCGCACAATATCTCTCGAAGAGATAGTCCTAGACACTTGAAATTTTCAGGATGAGTTCGGGTCCCAAATGGCTCGGTCAAGTTCATTCAATTTTTTTATTCCTCAATATCTCATTAAATACGAAACCAGCCGGAATGAAATGATAAAGCCATATGCAAGATGCTGATAACAAGACTCATGCAAAATTTTGTGGACATGGTGTGAACATAACCATAGAAAATTCAATTGGAATATCGAAAAAGAAAAAGTTCATATTTCCATGAAAAGATATCCGATTCGAGTGAAACTTCATTAGCGAATGAAGATCGATATTTTAAATGTTCATTCAGAATTTCGTGGCTATTATTTCAACAGAACCATAGACTATTCAATTGGCATATTGAAAAAATAATCTTTATATTTTCATAACAGGGTAACCGATTCGAGTGAAATTTATTTTGAAAATAAAAACAACTATACTGAATGTGCATGCAAAATTTCAAGGAGATCTCGTCATCAGAACCATAGAATTTATTTTTTGTAATTAATTTTTTTTTACATATTTCCTTTTTTCAATAATTTTCAGAATGAACTTCCGAATGTGCTGAGATTCTGCACTTATATTTGGTATCAATCTCAAATCTCATATAAAATTAATAATAATAAAACTAACGTTTTAAACTAACAAATTGGACTCTGAGAGGATTCTGCATTCCTTGAAAAAATTGTATAGGTTTTTCCTCCCAGTTTACTCCGAAACAGAAATAATCAAAAAAGTTTTAATTAAGATGAAGTGCTCCTGCGAGAATCTTCGTCAGGAGCCAATTGGTCTTGAAAAAATTTTTGCCTAACAGTAAAACTGAAATGAAAATAAATGAAGAGCACAATGTAACGTTTCGGTTTATATGTCAGACAACTTCTTCAGACAAACTTGTAATCTTCAGAATTGTGTGTTTTTTCATTTGCAATCTGATTGATATAGACACCGAAACGTTACATTGTGCTTTTTATTTATTTTCTTTTTCAGTTTAACTGTTAGGCAACAATTTTTTCCAAGACCATTTTGCTCCTGACAAATACCTAAGTACAAAGATTCTCGCAGGAGCATTTCATCTTAATCAAAACTTTTTTAATTATTTCTGTTTCAGAGTAAACTGGGAGTGAATATTTTAAGAAATTGATCTTGTTTGGCTAGATTTTGCCTCAGCATATTTCAATTTGAAGTTGATTATGCCGTTCCTTAACGGTTGGAATATGAAAACATATTGTCTGATATTTATTGAAGAAAGATAATTCTGCAATGATTATAGTTTTATATTTAAATTTTTAAAGAAGGTTTTGACATTAGTAGTTTTAAGCGTGTATGTAATTTCTGCCTGTTTTGTGTTGTTTTAATTCTTTATGAAATTAATTCTGTAACTTTGACTTGAGTATAGGACTACATAAAGTTCAGAAACTAGTAGTCAATTTTCAACTATTTCAATAAAGATTCTGAGAAAATAAGACTTATTCTTCGTTGTTCGATATGGTGACCACACATTTATCAATCTTCCAATTTATTGAGATATCAAAATCGTTATCCATGGTAGCAACCCAAGCTTCATTGACAAAAACTACCAGTGATGTCATTTCAATCTCCAACACCTGTCAACCGGACAACCGTTCAAAGTACGGTTAATCCGGTACATATCTGGAAGTATCGAAGGCCATGCTGAAATCTGTTACGTAACCTCGCCCGGAGTACTCCGGAATTCGTACACGTACGTAACTTTTTAACGCCGACATGTTCATAATCGTAAAATCGAGATATGTCTATTTATACCGACGTAATAAACGACAGATGGGAAGTGAGATTCAGATATTTAAAAGAGTCCTTCAAACGGTGCCTTAAACTTGAACGAATGAAGCGATTGCGATTTTTGTACCTGGTGAACTCGTTGCTTGGCCCAGTTGTACACATTTTGCGGTACGTTCGAAATAATGTGAATATCTGTTGTTTTATTCGAGTTTGTAGAAAGAATGCCGGCTTCCGTTTGTTCAAGAACGTCAATTATTCTGGTTCGGATTTATACATTGTGGTCATTTTAATTTGCCTCATCATTACTTCTGTAATAAATTGAGGTTAAAGAAAAAAACTTACGAAAAGCCCTGAGCAGGAGCTCAGTTCTTTGGTGGAGCAATAAGACTATTACCTCAAATTTTGTAGATATGCGATTCGAGATTGATACCAAATATAGAAATGCAGAGTCTTAGAACAATCGGAATTATATTCTGGAAATTATTCAAAAAATGAAATATGTAAAAAATAAATAATTAAAAATATTTATATGGTTTGAATAATGCGAGCCTCTTGAAAATTTGCATGAACATTATGTATATCAGTTTTGATTCACAAAATAAATTTCACTTGAATCGGTTATGCTGTTATGAAAATATAGAGATTCTTCTTTTCGAAATTCAAATTGAATTTTCTATGGTTCTGTTACCACTATGGCCACAAAATTCTGCATGAATATTCAGTGTATCAATCTTGGTTTATAAAATGAATATATTTCGAATCGGATACTTTTACATGGAAATATGGAGTTTCTTCTCTTCAATATTCCAATAGCATTTTCTATGGTTCTGTTTACAATATGGCCTCAAAATTTTGCATGAAGCTTTTTATGCCCATCTTGCATATGGCCGCAACATTTCATTTCGATAAGTTTCGTTTTGTTTGATATATGTAGAAACAAAAATTTTGAATGGGCATATTTTATGGAACACCCTGTACAATTTGGTTGGTTAACGAACTCAACCGAGCCATTTGGAAACCTAAATCACCCTAAAAGTTTCAGTTCTCTACGACAATTCCTTCGAAAGTTATTGTGCTAACGGCTGGACGGTCCCACGAACAGAATTGAATTTGACCACGAATTCGTCATCAGTGAGTAGAACTATATCGTTTGAGACCATTTTCTGCACAAAATTCGAAACTTACAGACATTTGGGCAAAACAATAATATAGCACTCGTTTAAGGAAAACGAGCGGCCAAAAATGTAAAGTACCCTGTGTTCACATTTTCCTTTTTTTATCATGAGAAATATTTTCGCTAAAAGAATCATTTGATTTCTCGGAAGAATTTGTTAATTTTCATTATTGTTAAAAATTGATAAATATTTCTCTAATTTCGAAATAA
This sequence comes from Propylea japonica, assembly GCA_013421045.1. NCBI lineage: Eukaryota > Metazoa > Arthropoda > Insecta > Coleoptera > Coccinellidae > Propylea > Propylea japonica. The sequence continues at coordinate 17,214,738 of CM024244.1, forward strand.
TATGAAATACTTACTCTGTCGTATGAACTTGAGCATTGAGCAATCACTGAACATCATGCTCCCAAAGTATACATGGTGTCCCGGAAAATGTGAGAAAACTCTCGGATTCAGATAGAACATAAAAAATGAAGATGAAAGGTTTCCATAATTTTTGTTTCCTTGCGGCCCTCCCTACGAAGATACGACCTGGAAATCCATTTTAGTGGAATAAGTTTCAAACTACTCGATATAATTTGATGAATATTTGATATGATTAATAGTATTAAGGACCTCTTAAATCACCACACTCAAATTGTAATTAGCTTGTTAAGTTTACCAGGGGCGGACTGGGTTGTACATTTTTATGCTTACATTTTTAACACCCTGTATGATAAGGTGCTAAAAAAACAAATTTGGATACCTTGAACACTAAGCTAAAGAAAAGGTACTCTTTTCGGTGTCGATAAAATGAACCGTTTTCGAGAAAAAAAATAATGAAAGAAATAAGTAATTGAAATTTATTCCACTAAAATGAATTTCCAGTGGCGTCATTTAGGAGGTCGTATCTTCGTAGGGAGGGCCGCTAGGAAAAAAAGTATGAGAACTTGTCATCTTATTTTTTTATTTTATATCTAAATCCGAGAGATTACCCACATATTTTGCGGACACCGTGTATATTACGCTACCTCAAAAGATTCTCATCTAAACACTGGTAAGGTAACTTACGCAAAAATATTAGCATACTATCTTCTACAAAAAACACAGTTACAACTACCTCAAACAGGTTCATCGGTATTCAATTCAGTCGTTATATAACTGTGTGAGATACCAATGTTTTACATAAAAAAAGTTTTCACAGGCTGAAAAAATGTGTCTAGAATGAGGAATTACCCGTTCAGCTCACCGCAAGTTTTGGAACATGCAAATATTTTTTCCTTCGAGCGTGTTAAACTGTCTGGAACTTTACCATTATTGTTCTTGGTCTCAATATAACCAGTTTGACGTGAAAATGACGAACATAAACTGCTGGTTTATGTGAAAATACACTGAATATTTTTGAATACATGGCAATAATTTTGGCAGTTATTTCGTCGTTCTGTGGAAAAGTTACATAATTTTACATGTTTTAACACTTTATTGTTGTAGAGGTACTTTCGTGGTATGAAATGTTTGCTGAACTTTGATCTTGTAGTACTTGACCACAAATTTTGAATCTAGGTTACCAAATATCTTGATTATTTAAAAAAATTATTCCGACAACTTCTTATACAGGCTCAATATGGGACATTCTGTATATTATTGCATTTTCAGTTTCAGCTTCCGATATATTTTGGAGCACTTGTTCTACTTAAACGAGTGGTATAGACTACAGGCCCGTGTTGAAAAAATTATGGGTCATTTGAACCACCAGGTGACCTATCTAGAACGATATCTACTATATAAAATAAGTCGGGTTTTCCTCCCTGACGCTTTAACTCCAGAACGCACGGACCGATTTCAACGGTTTTGCATTCGTTGGAAAGGTCTCAGGCTCCGCGAGGTTTGTAGCAAAGAAAATTCAGGAAAAATTTCAAGATATCGAGAAGAACGTATATAAGAAATTGGTAAATTTCTGACATTTCTGATAATTTCATTATTTATGACATCGAATTCAATGACAACTGTCAAGTCTCCTTTCGAGAGGGAAGTGCTTCCAACAATTTCCTCATTTCAGAAGAAAAAGGCCAGATCCGAATCAAAAAAGGTACGAATATCGTTTTCGAGTAGTTCTATAACGTTAATTCACGAAGATATTCGTTGCAGGAATTCTGAAACAACCAGGAATAAGAAAATATTTTTGACATAGGTACTTCTCATGTGAACATTTTTTGTTCGTTTCGAGTGGAAAACGTTATTTGAATAGGTAAGTCCATATGAAATCATCAACTTCAACGTTCATTCAACGAATTCCTAACATTTCAGCGATCAAAAGCGTCATTTCAGGTCACAGTGATATTTGAGGTTTCTACTAAACCGAATTTCCCTGACAAATAACGTAATGAGAACAAAATTCGGGGATTATTCGTATTTTAGGAAAAAATACGCCAGGAAATGATATCAAACTGTATGTATTATGATAATTATCGATATTTCAATATATTTTTTCGATTTCCTGATATGTTTACATGTTAAAACCCGTTGAAGTCTGAGATAAACAGTCGTCACGTGTAACAAGGCAAGTGGTGTAACGACTAACGTCTAGGTGTGTGGACCTGGTAGTGTACCGGTTTCGAAACCCCATGGTGGCATGTTCTGTTTTTTCTGGATAAAATTTTTTCTAGGTTCAAAGAAAGCTGATGAAAATAATTCAAAATTTTCATGTGCATGTTTTATACAGGTACGTTTTAGATATATACAGGGTGTTTCTATAAATCTATCTATTATTTCACATTTCTACGTTATAACAGAAAGCTTTCAATGAAATTGAAGGGGCTTTTGAATTTCGAGTGATTCGTTATAGGAGGTGGAATTTTAAATATAGATATTATGCTTCGGATTCATACGGGGTGCTCCTATAAACATGTCGAATATTTTGAATTTCTGCATTATCACAGGGACATTTCCACAGAAACGAAGAAGTTTTTGAATTTCAAATGATTTACTATCGATGGTGGTTTGATTTATACAGGGTCTCTTCATAAAAATGCCAAATATTGTAATTTTCTACTTCCTAACACGAACATTTGTATTACTTTTCCCATAAATGTTCAATAGACGCTCTAAGTGTATACAGGGTGTGTAGTGTAGTCAGATACCAAGGAATATATCAAATATCTATGAACATCAATAACCAATGATGATCTATCGAGGTATACAAAACGGTTCGAAAGACCTACTGTTCATCTGATCTATCAGTTCAATTGATCTACCGGTTAAATTATCCTACTTAGAAAGGTAGATCTACCGCTTTCACAAATCTACTTAAAAAGGTAGATCTACTGGCCTGACTAGAAAATCATTGTTTTTTACATGGCAGTTATACTTTATACGTGTTCACGAGTTGGAAAACCATCCGCTTTGTTTGTGTTTACGTCAGGCCAAAAAACAAAAATATGGTTTACCAAAGAGCATTTCAAAAAAACGGATAGTTTGCGGAAACGTATAACGCTTCGATTCAGTATTTACTTTGGATTCTCTTTCATTTACTTAGAGAAGTTTAACTAAGTAACACTTCATTTTTGTAATCGAAATGAATTTATTACTGTTGTTCCTTTTCAAATATAAAAAAAAATTTTCTTCATTTTTTTATCACCAAACGAAATGTTACAGAAAACGAAGCCATCTGGTGGCGAAACGGAGTTCGCCGGGTTTGCTAGTAAGAGCATATAATAATAAGATTCAGCAATATGCCGTCACTTGTAAGCTGTCCAACTGAGTGCAGGTGAGCGTTCAAAAGTACAGGTAGAGTGGGTACAGTTTGGTCAGAGGGTTGCAATCCCCTCTTTTTCCGTGGTCCAGAGGGTGATTTGAAAAAGTACGGCTTCGGTTCCAAAATATTATCTAGCACTCAAAAGTACTATTGAAAATAATGCCGTCAAAAACTGATTGTTCATTCGAATGTACATCAATAGTTATCTTAATTTTTTTCGTACCCTTGATTTAAAAAGCTTTAAAGTCATTTGATTCTGTACGGGAAATTTTTTTTAACATTACATTGTAGAATACAATTGTTATATAGTATTCCCGTTCAAAAAAAACCGTTCTAAAAAAATTCAAAGAGAAACACAAAAACTGAAATTTTGCAAATTATTGTAAAAGTTTATATGTCATAGATTAATGAAATATAGCAGTTTTCTACATTTTATTCCTTGTTTTTAATTGTAATAACATTGATAAATTAGGAAAAAAATATGCCGTACATTTTTATGCAGGCCATATCTTTCAGGCTGATACAGTACGGCTTTAATATATTCTTGAAGAGAACAATTGATAATATGATGAAATCACTATGACGTCTAACTGAACTGAAACAGTGTGTATATTATGTCCAAGAATTGAAACTGTCAATCCCAGAATCAACAGTTTTGTATACTTTTTGGTTCAATACAGGGTTGGGATAAAGTTTGGCACCAAACTAATATCTTTAAAACGAAACGGGCGATATTTTTGAAATTTGGCAGCTGAGTGTAATGGACCACAATGCATCTGATGAGCATATTTTCATTAACGAGATACTTCCGGTTTAACCGGAAATGCCATCAACTTCTTTAATTTAAATGGGACACCCTATATATTTTTACAGATTTTGAAAGAGCTTGGAATTTCGAATGCGCACATACTGGGTTTAGTGTAAAAATCTAAAAAATATTTTCCTTTTCGATCAAAAACTTTTTTAATTTATATGGGACCTCCTGTATATCTTGGCAGATGTTGATAGATCTTGGGACTGCGAATGCTCACATACTGGGTTTAGGGTAAAAATCTCAATAATATTGTCCTTTTCGTTCAATAGATATGTGTTTGGTGCCATACTTTATCCCAACCCTGTATATACATCAAACATTATTGATACATACATATATTATAATTAATTTGTTTCATTGTAATGAAGTCAATAAATAAAACAATCATTTTTTTGAAAAATTCACAAAAGTGGTGATATCTCAAAAACCAGCGGACTTTTACTGAGGTCATGTTGATGCTATCTGATAGACCTAATGCCAATCTATCTCCAGTGTCACTTTCGCGTGGTATTTTTGGGATACCCTGTATATTGCAGAGACAAGTTTCTCTATATTACAAAAAAAGTTGATACTGAAAACAAAGAAAAACATACCTGCTGGAAACAAAATGCTTCTTATCTTATTAGATCCCTGCTGAAACATAAACGATGAATCTTATCACAACACTTTATTTTGCCTAAAATCATTAATCACTTTCACTATTTTCAATCAAAACATTCATTTCAATCATTTCTCAAAATAATGAAAATGGCTGCACATAAATCTCAGCTACCTACGTATGTCTGAGTGTTCGTGTTTCCAACCTAGCACTAGCAATTTCACCCTTCTGGTCGTAACAGAACGTTGCTCCGAAAATGTGCGAGTACTTATGATACTGAAATTAGCAGACATGTACCAATTTTCATGTTTTTTTTTAATTGAAAAAATTATTTTTTAGAAATTGAGAAAAAATGCACATCGACATAATTAAAAAAACTGTAAGTACAAATTCTTTAAACTTTCTTAAATTTTACAGGTGTATGCTAACTTCAGTGTCATGAGTACTTCTCAAAAATAAGTTGTACTTTGGAATTATTAGTGACAACATATCTATATTTTGGTATAAATCGATGGTATACAAACCCATATTTAACAAAGTTTCTAATTAGGAACCTATAAGCACGAAAACACCATGAAAGTTAGTACAAATAAACTATCTAAATGCCGTATAAAAAAATTTCACCTTACATTTCGTTATATATGGATTTTTTATTTTTTATTTTATCCCTTTGGACCAACTAAAATGTACGGCATATGAAAAAATATTATATATGCATAAAATACTTTCAAAATAAGCTTATTTCATGTTGTGTCAAGTCACCCTCTGGACCACGGAAAAAGAGGGGATTGCAACCCTCGATTTTTTCCCCTTGTCGCATGATTTTTGTACGGCGTTGCGGAATAATGGATTAGAAGCAGTATTGAAATAGTATGACATAGATGCCGTACAAAATCAAATGACCAAATTTACCCTGGTAATTGTCAAAAAATAAAAAAAATTTCGACTCTGTGGCTCCACATTTTTTTACGGCACTGCGCGTTTTCATATTATTTTTCAAGGATCTATCGGTGTTTGAGAATGCCGTACAAAAATATATGACCAAACTGTACCCACTCTACCTGTACTTTTGAACGCTCACCTGCACTCAGTTGGACAGCTTACAAGTGACGGCATATTGCTGAATCTTATTATTATATGCTCTTATATCGTTCTAGATAGGTCACCTGGTGGTTCAAATGACCCATAATTTTTTCAACACGGGCCTGTAGTCTAGTATATCGTATGTCCAAATATCTGTAATTTTCAATTTTGAGCCGAAAATGGTCTCAAAAGATAGGGTTAGACTCCCTGATGACGAATTCGTGGTACAATTGAATTCTGTCCTTGGGGCCGTCCGGCCGTTAGCACAACGACTTTCGAAGAGATTGTTCAGGATGAGTTCGGGTACCAACTAACTCGGTTAAGTTCGTTAACCAGCCGAATCGTACAGGTGTTCGATAAAATATGGCCATTCAAAATTTTTGTTCCTCAATATCTCAGAAAATACAAAACCAATCGGAATGAAGTGTTACGTCCGAATGTAAGATGCTGATAACAAGTCTCATGCAAATTTGTTTTGAGATTGAAAACTACTATACTGAATGTTCATGCAAAATTTCAAGGGGATCGCATCATCAGAATCAGAGAATTTAGTTTTTGTAATTATTCATTTTTTTCATATTTAATTTTTTGAATAATTTTCAGAATATAATTCCGGTTGGGCTGAAATTATTATTATACACCTATTTGGTAACAATCTGAAATCCCATATAAAACTTTGCAGACAAAAGTTGTATTGCTCCGCCAAAGAACGATCGCTCAAGGACTCAGGACTTTTCTTAAATTTTTTTTAGAGACACGTTTATTGACATTTTATAGATCAACTTAAATATTCTCAGGTTTATGGTAATATGTTTCATCATTTGGAAAAAAGTTTAATTATTTTTCAGTGTATCTTAGGGGCATCCAATTCGAACAAACGTAAATTTTATAGTTTCCGTAAATCTCAGTAATACTTAGCATTTTCAACTACCCTGTATAATTGGAAACTCATTTTATCATACAAAAATTATACACAAGATCTTGGTAATCAATACCGCAAATTTCAGCTTCATAGGAGGCCGAAATTATGAATGTTTAATTAAATCACGAAACAGTTATTTAATCAACTAGGTTATTAAAAACATCGACTAATTGTCAAGACACTAAAACGCGTGAACGGAGCGGTTGCCATGAGTATTTTACCTTAAAATAGCATAAATTAAACATTAAAATGGGTCATTAATGTTCAATTTCGTACACATAAATATAACTTTTTATTTCGAGGTCGGCAAAAAAATAAATGAATCGTCTCATATTGAACTTCAAAGTTCAACTACTTCTTGATATAACTAGCTACACCGAAGCTCTGAAAAGACTCGAGATCGATAGATCAGTTTTTCCAATCCACGAAACCAAATTTTCAATAATAGTCCAGTCAATTTGTGCTCAAAAGAACCCCTAGCAGGAAAGTTTGGGGAAGTTTCGATTTTTTCCATTTTTTATGTTTTTTGGGGTGTTGAATCCGAATCTGAGGTTTGCTAACAAAATTTCGTGAGGGAACATTGAAAAAAATACAAAAAAAGAGAAAAAGTCTCATTCTTTGGCAGTTTTCTGCTTATAACTCGGAAACTATCGACTTTTCGTGAAAAACCTCTCAATACAAAATGAAAGTACATAAAATTTTCTACAAATTGTACTACCACAGCTTGTTCTGCGACCACCTGTTCTGGCTCAAATTATAGTTTTAAATGAGTTATTTTTTATGACTCAATAAATGAAAAAACTTAAATTCTATGGTTCCGATGATGCGATTCTCTTGAAATTTTGCATGAACATTCAGCATATCAGTCTCGATTCATAAAAAAATTCACTTGAATCAGATATCTTGTTATGGAAATATAAAGATTCTTCTTTTCAATATTCCAATTGAATTTTCTATGGTTCTGCTCACATTATGGTCACACAATTTTGCATGAAGCTTATTATGACTATCTTGCATATTGCCGCAACATTTCATTTCGACTGGTTTCATTTTGTCTGAGATATCGAGAAACAAACATTTTGAATGGCCTCATTTTGTTTCATAAAACAAGGCCATTCTAAATTTTTGTTCCTCAATATCTCAGACAAAACGAAACCAATCGAAATGAAATGTTGCGGCCAAATGCAAGATGCTCATAATAAGCCTTATGCAAAATTGTGTGACCATAGTGTGAACAGAACCATAGAAAATTCAATTGGAGAATTGAAAAGAAGAATCCTTATATTTTCATAACAAAATGTCCGATTCGATTAAATTTTTTTTGTAAATCGCGACTGATATACTTAATGTTCATGCACAATTTCAAGAGGATCGCTTTATCGGAACCATAGAATTAATTTTTTTTTTCATTTATTGAGTCATAGAAAATCCCTCATTTTCAACTATCATTTGAACCAGAACGGATTGTCGCAAAACACGCTGTGATAGTACAATTTGTAGGAAATTTTATGTACTTTCATTTTGTATGGAAAGGTATTTTAGGAAAAGTTGATAGTGTCAGAGTTATATGCAAAAAACTGACCAAGAATGAGATATTCATTCTTTTTTTGTATTTTTTTCTATGTTCCGTCTAGAAATTTTGTTAGCAAACCTCAAATTCGGATTCAGCACCCCAAAAAACATAAAAAATGAAAGAAATCAGAACTACCCCACAACTTTCCTGCTAAAAGCACAATTCGACTGGATTATAACTTCGAACAAAATAAATGTCTGAGGTACCATTTTTCGTCAGTCACCCTGTAAACAAGATCTAATCTGCGTTTGTCTTATCATAGTAGTATAATGTTTGAGGTTATCCTATTGTTATTGGGATTTAGAATGAATAAAAAACTCACCAAAACAATCAAGTTGCTCGATACATCCGAACTCTTCGAAAAACGCTGAGGAAAAGTTCGAGTGTCCTTAGGTATAGTTCTTTTTCGGATATCATTTTTTCACTTTCTCACAACCGGAAAAACACTATCGGCACTTTCACTTCCGCTCGAAAATCTATCTAAATTACGAGAATAATTATCAGGAAGCAAAATGTAAACAATCGATCTTTCTTATAAAACGTAAAGAATGATACTGATCTGGAAATTGACATGTGTGCGCGAAGCGGCAAAGATCACAGATGTTTTAAAATTGCAATAAATCAAGAAGTATCGGAAACTTCACCTATTATTGTAAACAAACAGAATTGTCTTTGACTTTGACTTTCTCTGAAATTGAATGAATACAAAGTTGAAAAGTACTCAAAAATTTTAATTGAAGAAGAGGACGTTCACTTGGCGCGAACAAAATGTATGGTAGATACGCAGGTTTTTCTGAATTGATGCCAAGAATTTAAAAAGGTGATTCTTCAGAGCATTTCATGAAAAACAGTTCCCATAAATGTTGGTCTCGAAATTAACGGTTTCTAAGATACAAGGAGTTGAAGTTTTACTTGAAAAATGACTTAAAAAGTGAACGCCACTGTGATATTTTGAAGTAACAAATATTTTTAAATTCCTCTTCCAATTCGTAATGAAATTATTTTTCTGCTGTTTTATCATGTGGAGCGCCGTTTTGAGCGCTCGTTTTACTTAAACGAGTATTATATCGTTTTGCCGAAATGTCTGTAATTTTAGAATTTGGAGCCTAAAATGGTTATCAAACGATAAGGTTCGAATTGCGGATGACGAATTCATACTCAAATTCAATTTTGTCCTTGGAACCGTCCGACCACCCGTAAGCACGACAACTTTCGGAGTGGTTGTCCTAGAAACTTGAAACTTTCAGGATGAATTGGAGTCCTAAATGCTCGGCTGATTTCGTTAACAAGCCTAATCGTACAGGGTGTTCCATAAAATATGGCCATTCAAAATTGTTGTACCTCCATATCTCAAAAAAAAACGAAACCAATCAAAATGAAATGTTACAGCTAAACGCAAGATGTTCATAACGAACTTCATGCAATTTTGTGGCCATGGTGTGAACAGAACCATAGAAAATTCAACTGGAATAATAAAAAAAACTTCATATTACCATAATATATCTGGTTCGCCTGAATTTTTTTTGTGAATGAGGATCGATATACTGAATATTCATCCAAAACTTCGTGGCCTTACTGTTGACAAAACCATAGAAAATTCAATTGCAATATTGAGAGACGAATCATTTATTTCCATAACAGAATATCTTATTCAAGTGAGATTCATTTTGAGAATGAAGACTGATATACTGAATGTTCATGCACAATTTCAGGAGGATCGCATCATCAAAACCATAGAATTTATTTTTTTCAATTTATATTCTTCGCATATTTCATTTTCTGAATAAATTCAGAATATACTAATTCCAATTGTGCTGAGATTCTGCATTTATATATTTGGTATCAATATCAAATTCCAAATAAAATTTTGAGGTAATAATCTTATTGCTCAACCAAAGAACGAGTGCTCAAAAGCTCCTGCTCGGGGATTTTCTTAAATTTATCTAAAAAGATGAAACACCTTAATGATGCTTCTCTATAGAGAAGTCATATTTGGAGTCGATATTTCGTTCATATTAAGAAATTTTCTTTAATTCCAAGAAACTGTTCTCTCGGTATACTACATAATGTGTTAGTAAAGATCAATGCGCGATGTAAAATTTTCTTAGATCAAAACAGACTCCTCACACTAAAGCGACAAGAAAAATTGTTTCTCACAAGTTAAATGAAGAATTGAAGTTTTACAAAAGCCCTGAGCATTAGCTTTTGAGCGCTCGCTCTTTGGTGGACCAATAAGACTATTACCTCAAAATTTCATATGGGATTTGAGATTTATAAAAAATATATAAATGCAGAATCTCAGCACAATCTGAATTATATTCTGGAAATTATTCAAAAAGTTATGTTCAAAAAATAAATAATTACAAAAATTTAATTTTATGGTTCTGATGATGCGATCGTCTCAAAATTTTGAATGAAAATTCAGTACAACAGTTTTCATATATATACAAGAAAAATTTCATTTGAATCGGATATCCTGCATGAATATTCAGTGTATCAATCTTCATTAATAGAATAAATTTCATCCGAATCGGATCTTTCTTTATGGGAATATGAAGTTTCTCTTTACAATATTCCAATTGAATTTTCTATGGCTCTGTTCACACTATGATAAGCACCAAATTTGCATGAAGCTTATTATGGGCATCTTGCATATGGCCACTACATTTCATTTTGATAGGTTCCGTTTTGTCTGAGATATTGAGGAACAAAAGTATTGAATGGCTATATTTCATGGAACACCCTGTACGATTTGTCTGGTAAACGAACCTTACCGAGCCATTTGGGACACCGAAAATTTCAACTCTCTAGGACAATCCCTTCGAAAGTTATTGTGCTAACGGACGGCCCCGCAGACGGAATTTAATTTGACCATAAATTCGTCATATGGATTAGAACCCTATCGTTTGAGACCATTTTTGGCTGGAAATTCGAAAATTACAAACAATTCAGTAGTTTTATCGGCACAAGGAACCAGAACAAAAACTTGTTATTCTTTCAGCGACGTTTCGGAAATTTTATTTTCTTCTTCAGGGTACAAAAATATATAAAAATACAATCAGTCGAGCACTCAGAGATAATCAAAAGGAATACAAACGTCAACAAATAATAAAAAATAACAATGGTGACTACATATACGTCATAAAGATAAAAAATAAATATCTATAAGAAGTCCAAATTGAAATGAACAATGAGAACATATTCAAAGACTCACACCATATAAAATATTACAATTAAATATAAAATTATTGTAAATATAAATTATTACAAGAAAGAGAACTCACCACATCAGAATAAAATCTATAAACATGATAAAATATAGGTATACATAATCTACAGGAATTATCATGTTTATAGTTTTTTATTCTGATGTGGTGAGTTCTCTTTCTTGTGATATTTTATATTCACAATAATTTTATATTTTATTGTAATATTTTTATATGGTGTGAGTCTTTGAATATGTCCTCATTGTTCATTTCAATTTGGACTTCTTATAGATATTTATTTTTTATCTTTATGACGTATATGTAGTCACCATTGTTATTTTTTATTATTTGTTGACGTTTGTATTCCTTTTGATTATCTCTGAGTGCTCGACTGATTGTATTTTTATATATTTTTGTACCCTGAAGAAGAAAATAAAATTTCCGAAACGTCGCTGAAAGAATAACAAGTTTTTGTTCTGGTTCCTTGTGCCGATAAAACTACTGATTTGTATTATTTTTTGGAACGATATAACCTTCGATGAAAATTACAAACATTTGAGCAAAACGATATAGCACTCGTTTAAGTAGAACCAACGCTCAAAAATAACTACAATAAGTTCAAAATATCTCAGTGGCTTTCCACATATTTTAGTCAGTAAGTAAAACTTTAACATCCTGTATCTTGGAAACAATACATTTCCGGAAAACTTGTTTTTCTTGAAACGATCAGAGGAATCACCTTCTTAAATCGTACCCCCAATTCAGAAACACCCTGTATATTCATCGAATCACTCAAATTCTTCACCAGAATGGCCCGAAGCCTTCCTTCAGCAGTTGTGGTCCATGTGTCACAACAAGTTCAACAACCATCAAGAAGACAGTCGGCATTGTCTTGACGAAAGAACCGCTAGAAACGCACGAGACGAAGTCGATTTTGACGATGCGTGAAAATTTGAAATAATCATTGAACGCCGCGTTAACCAGGAGAACCCTGTTACGTTATGCTGTTCGCGAAACCAAATTTTTGGGCGAAAGCAGCCGTGAACTGCCGAAATCACGGGCTGTGAAGCGTTAGCGATCGTATCTCAAGACATCACCAGGTGACCTGGAGGTTTTAAAACAAATGGGAAGCGTTCAACCTTGGAGGAATATCCTTTACATGATTGTTTAAAGTTTTTTCTATCGAAAAAACGGCGGCACATACGAGAAATTACAGAAGAGATATTTCGTAACAAATTGAACGCAGAATTCAAAAACAATTGGTTCAAAATATACAGTGTGTATGGTCTTGACTTGAAGGGCATCAAATATACTTTATATGATCGATAAAAAACACCCACATTGGGAGTTTAACCCCCTTAGTTTTGGAGTAGCCCCAATTTAAATTAACTTTTTTATTTTCGTTGACCATTTCAAATAATATCAATTTCTTTGGATATAAACGTCCTACAGATGTGGAAAATATGTTTTTGAAAGACGATACTACAATCTTTCATTAGAGTGAACAATATGAAAATATTCAACTTGAAAAATGCCTTAAAAAATCCTTTAATAATTTTACTGAAATAATTTACTGATTTTCTTAGTTAATCCGCAATAGTACAAGAACTAGCACATTGAAGTATAATTTTTTTTGATGATTTAACACGCAAAGATATTAGCTACAAAACAACATCTTTATCATTCTGTAAGTTACATAATTTGAGAGTTATTGTTGTTCGACATGACCACTACGCGAGCGCCCCAATTTTTGTTGTTGCTACAGGCCGTCATGAGGGATACTGCCTGTCTACAAGGCAGATGTGGCCATTAAGAGCAATTTTTATGATTAATCTGTTTGTTTTGATCATTCAAAATTATCGAAAGTACAGTACTGAGTTTTATTTTATTTTATCACTTCACATAAGGGTCATGTTCGAATAGCAATTACTCGTAATTATAACTTACAGAAATTATGTTGTTATCGTTTTGTAGCTAATATCCTTGCGTGTTAACTCATTGGAAAAAAATTCTACCTCAATGTGCTAGTTCTTGAACTATTGCGGGTTTACGAAGAAAATCAGTAAATTTTGTTACTAAAATTTTTTTATGACATTTTTAAATTGAATATTTTGATATTGTTCCACTGAAATTGAAATGATAGTATCATCTTTCAAAAACATTTTTTTCACATCTGTAGGACCTTTATGTCCAAAGAAATCAATATTATTTGGAAGGGTCAACGAAAATAAAAAAGTAAATTTGCAATGGTGGCTACTACAAAACGGAGTGGGTAAACTTCCCAATGTGGGTGTTTTTGTCGATAAAATTAGGTATATTTGATGCTCTCAAATTGTCGCTAAATCATGACCAAACACACTGTACAGGGTGTCCCGGGAAGAATGCGACAAACGGATACCATGAATCAAGGACATCAAGGAGGACTCGCAACAAGAGGTTTTATCATTTGAGGGCCTTCGTTTGAGATATACAGGGTGATATTCCTCATATGGCTGAAATGTCAAAGTTCAATAACTCTTAAACTATTTCACCGAATAATTTCGAATTTCGGAGTTCTGTAACCCTTTACAAAAGCCATCTTTCAATTTTTCAGAAATTGAATAAATGAGATCCCGACTAGAAAAATTTCGGACTTTGTCCATTTTCATGGTTATTGGAAAATTCTGTACGTGAACATCATGTTTTTTTTCATATACGTAACTAAAAAGAATAAGTTAATGGGAGACATCCAAAATCTCTGCTTGGTACGGTGAACAAGAAGTGATAAAAAATATGAGCGAAATTTCAAACTTGAATATTTCCTAAACTATTCGACCGAATTATTTCAAATTTGAAAGTTTTGTCACCCTTTACGATCACCATCTTTCAACTTTTTCTTGAATTGAAAAAACAGAACCGGACTAGAAAATTTAAAACTTTTTCCAGTGATATCAGCCTGTGCGTGACATTACGATTTTTGAGACTGAGAAGAATGTTTAAGTAGAAAGTTCGGATTAAGAAATCAAATCAAAAAGAGAGTTCACTAAGATTCAATCACGAAGAGCTTCAAAATAGAGCAAATATAGGTTCGGAATTTTCAGACTTTTTCGTTGTTTTCATGTTATCCATGATATTATGGCGGCGAATGTGCGGCTAACATAAAAGTTCATAAATCATTCGGAAGTACACTAAAGTCCGTACTCATAGTCGATGCTCCGTCAGATCTCGTACTCAAGAAGATCTTAGGCTCGTATTCATAGTTCGATCTTGAGGGTGAGTAACAGTTTGTATCGCCCTTGGCTTGAGTTGAGGTCACCTTTATGTTTAGCATTCATAAGGGCGATACAAACTCTCACTAACCCTCAAGGGCTAACTATGAATACGAGTCTAAGACCTTCTTGTGTACGAGATCTGACGGAGCATCGACTATGAGTTCGGGCATAAATGAGGTACTTTCAACTGAAAAAAAAGCGTGTGCATAATTATTGATATTTCATCGAAAAAATCATTGGAAAAATAGAACTGATTTTGCAAAATCGTGATATTCTTTCTTCTCCTTACCACGTCTGCAATAAGAGTGTTTTCTGCACATAGACTCTCTCATCTTGTAGCAAATTTATTGCTCTTTCCGAATA
Organism: Propylea japonica; assembly: GCA_013421045.1. Lineage (NCBI taxonomy): Eukaryota > Metazoa > Arthropoda > Insecta > Coleoptera > Coccinellidae > Propylea > Propylea japonica. Next base: position 17,229,936 of record CM024244.1, read on the forward strand.
TGTGGTCCAATTTGATGAGACTACAAGAAAAACTTAATAATAACATTTTTAGAGAAAAACTTGAAATTTTTCGTGAAATCAATGAATGTTAAATTGAAGAATAACCTCCTCCAATCTAAACTACGTTATCTATGGTAGGTTTCCTCCGCACATATCCAGGGACAATAATTCCCGATTGAACCCGTATTTTTCGGTTTTTATATGCGGTCTGTTCTCTCGGTCACCGAGGTTCCTGTATATTTTATTATGTCGGTGGTGTCCTGGACCTTCCAGAGGGAATTGGGATGTTCCTCTAGGTTCTCGAATTTACTGCCTCGCACGTTTCTTTATATACGATTCGAATTGAAAAAATAAATATGTGGATAGGAGAGGGCTGACAGGAAAATGTTTGGTTTGGGAATGTTCTGATTGTTTTCTTTTATGGAAATATTTATCAGGGTCCGAACTAACACTGAAAATTGTGAGAGTTGATATTTTTTTAGAACCACAATTGTTCGAAGGACTGTCCAAAGACCCATATTACTCGGTAATAATCTCCTACACAGGGTGTCTGTAAGAATGCGACAAACGGATACCATCAAGGAGGAATCGCATCGAGAGGTTTTAATTGTTTGAGGGCCTTCGTTTGGTATATAGGGGAAGGTGAGTTATAATGATCCCCTTAAGGGAAAATTTTAATTGTGGCTAAAGTTGAAGGCAAAACCGCAAGATTTCAATTGTTGGAGGTAGTGAATTTACTTAACTTTGTATCTGCCAACTTATTTTTCATTTCATCTATGTAGTTTTTTTGTATTAGATATTTTTGTTAAAGTTAGTAAAGGATCATTTTATACACCCCTGTGGATAAAATGATCCCTGGGGTAGGGGCAAATGATCCCAGGGATCATTTTGTACTATAAGTTAATAAATATCAAATAAAAAGGAATAAAAAAAAAACTCTGCTGTTTATTTAAATGATAATATGTATTGCTCATAACAATTTAAGTATGTAAGCAAGTCACACAAAACAAAAATATCCGATGGGTTGAAAAATAAGATTTTTCCTGGGCGTTTCTCAAAGTCGGGAGAAATTCATCCACCACATTCTTATTAAAACCTCGAGCACGCATTGTAATGTCTGGATGTCTACGTCTAAATCTACGAAGCCATTCAAGTCCAGCTTTTCCTTCAGCTTCGGAAAATTGATGCGGTAAATTATTTCTTTCTGCTATTTTTGGTGAGCTAAGGTTAAGAAATCCTGAGTGGTCAGCCCGTATATTATTCTGGACTCCATGTCAACAAGTTCCAGTTCTTGTTCAGGTTGAACACTGTTTGTTTGCTACCTAACTTTTTAGCTGAGCCTACAGTTATTTTATTTTTACCTTTGGCTCTTCTTTCTAATATACCATCACAGAGACCTCAAATTTTCTCTTCGCGGTTTTATAAGCCATACCATCTCTAATGCCTTTTGCATTTGTTCTTCAGGCCCTTTTGGCGATTAGTTTTACGTTTATAAATTCTCGGCATGATCTGTAAACAAAAACTATCAATGGGGTAAAATGATTCCAGGGATCATTTTAGAGAAGAGATCATTTCACCCCAAATACCAAATTACAAAATATCGATCAAAACAAAACCTTCACATACCGCGTGCGATGATCGAATATTGCTTAAATATTAGCTAACTACTAACCATACCCGCAAATAAAACAACATTTCAGTAAACACTTACATGTAAAAAAAAACGAAAGTCCAAAAACATGCTCACCTTAGATCAGAGCCACACTTTTTGATAATTTTTTAATAAAATCACGCCAAGCACTGGAACCGCATTTACATTTACAGGTAACTCGCAGGGACGCAGGGGAACATGTTTCATCTGTATTTGGATAGATGGTACCTACAAGCTGTTTCTGATTTTCGGCGGGGGATCATTTGACCCTTAGGGATCGTATTACCTCACTTTCCCCTACAGTGTATAAATCTTATGGTAAAATTAAATCAAAATTTCTTTTCTTTTGAACTTAACCTGATGAAAATTTGGAAAATTTTCACCCTTTACGATTTGTCATATTTCAATTTTTCAGAAATGAACTAAATCATCAGGACAAAAAAAATTCGGACTTTTTCTCTTTTCATGCATATTGGAACACCCTGTACGTTGAACATTATGTGTTTTTTCCTTTTTAATACAGAAGGAAAGAATTGCTATTAAAAATTTTAAAATCTCTGCTTAGCACTGTCAGACAGAAGATGAAAAAGATTACCTCATGAGTGAATTTAGATAGATCTTGATCGGTGAAATTACTTCGAATTTTTGTTTTATCAGTCTATCTATAATCTATATCTATCAACGTGCACAAAAATGTATTGAAATGGAAGGATACCATTTTGATCATTTCCTGAACTGAAAATGTTTCCATTCAATTCGTTTTAAGATCGAATTTTCATTTTATTTGCTGTTTTTTGTTTTATTCATTATCCAGTTTGCTGGTTAGAAGTTTTCTTCGAATAAATCAGTTTCATCAGTGAACATTCTTCTTTTTGATTTGATTTCTTAATCTTAACTATCTACTTAAAAATTAGTATTCTTTTTCAATCATAAAACTTGTAATGACGTGCACAGGCTGATCCGATATCACCGGAAAAAGTTTTGAATTTTATATTTCTGTTCTGTTTTTTCAATTTAAGAAAAAAATGAGGAAGGCAGCCAGAAAGAGTGACAAAACTATATAGAATTTGAAATGATATTCATTGTCAAGTACAGATTCATTCAAGGAAATGTACATATATTGATCGCCCTGTATAAAGGTGCCAAGCAAAGATTTAAAATTTTCTATATGATTTGATTTTTTGTGGTCACGATAACGAAGAAAACATAATTTTCGCGTACAGGGTGTTTCAATTCCCACGGAAATAGAGAACGTCTAAATTTTTCTAGTCCGGATCTGATTAATTCAATTTCAGAACAACTAAAAGATGGCAATCGAAAAAGGAGACAAAACTTTCGAATTTGAAATATTTCGGTCGAATAGTTTAAGAGTTATTGCACTTTGAAATTTCACTCTTGAAAGTAATGTTTTTTTTGATCACTTATGGATCACCCTCTAGCTATGACCGTGCCAAGCAGAGATTCTGAGTTTTTCTCATCAATTGATTCTTTGTGGTTACGAAAATGAACAAAAAACATTACATTTACGTACAGGGTGTACCAATATTCATGAACATAGAAAAAGTCCGAATTTTTTACAGTCCAGATCTGATTTATTCAATTTCAGAAATCGTGACAAAACCCTAAATTTGAAATCATTCGGTCAAATAGTATAAAATGATCATCACAGTCAATAATAAGAGTTGCAGGAAATAATATTGATTTCTTTCGTCTATACTAATATTATAAAGAGGAAAAATTTGTATGTTTGTGGGTTTGATACGAGTTAACTCATAAGCTACTTGACCAATTTCAATAATTCTTTCACCCTTAGAATGCTACACTATCACTGAGTAACATAGGCTATACTTTTCACCCGAGAAAATTAAGGAAACCTACTATAACTTCAATGATAAAAAATATGAGTACCAAAATCAGCTATTTTCAGGTGCGCTGCAAAAACCGTAAGACGTACATGGAAACAATGTATGACGGAAATGTACCTCTTTAATAGTTCTACAAAAAAGTCCGCGATAGCATATATCTATCTTTCAAGGTTTACTCGGTATCACCTTTTAAAGTTTTCCGAACGTTTCTCAAAATTATGCATTATTTGGGAGTATTTTTTTATGAATACACTATTGAGCATTATGAATTTTGTGTATACAGAACAACGTCTGTTGGGTCTGCTAGTCCTAAATAAAACTATAACATGAACATGAATAACTCATGGTCCCAGCAGAAGGGCATAACGAGCCACATAGTCGAAATATGAAAAAATGGAAAAAATGTGAAAACCCGATGACAAATGAAAAACACCGAAATTATGATACCCATTAACACATTCATCATAGCTATTCAGTTTTCATACTGAAACTCCAAAATCTCGGATTCATTTCGATGGAAAGTTGAAGTGTTCATGAGTGGCTTGACAAAGCATCAAAAATCCAAACAACTTACGCTGTTCTTCTAGATCAAGAGCACAAAAACCTCCACAAATTTCCCATAAAGAACCCACAGGCAACTTCCTGGTTTCTATCAGAAACATAATCAATAAGTTCATTCATTCAAGGGCGCAGCCAGGGGGGGCCCGCGGGGCCCGGGCCCCCCCAAAATTTTCTCCATGTGAATTTTTCTACCTGTATCTCTGTAGATACGGTTGAATTTTCAATATTTTATTTAAAATAGCTAAATCGTATTCATGCATACAGCCAATTTTCAGAACCTAATTGATTTTGCTTTCCAGCAAAAACATAATGATTAATCTTTTGAAAATGAGACTAGGTACCATGCATTGTGCCAGGCGATAGAAGGTGATAAAATATGAAAAAGGGTCCCAGGAATATATGTCCTAAACTGCTTCTTTTAAGAAATACAGGGTGTTAAAGTTTATTTTTTTATTTGGTGTTTTCTTGAATAACTTTGGACAAAGAGGTAAGAATTGAACAAAATGTGATATGCGGGGGTTTTGTATAATGCAAAATCCAAATATCATATTAGTTTTTAGATAACTAATAGGGGGCCACATAATAATTCCTCCACAGTTAGATCAACCCTAGTTTAGTTTAGTTCAAAAAGGGTTACAGTTCAGAGACCTCAAGGTATTGTGTCCCCTTACAGAGCTGTTTTGGCCACACCCTTCACAGCTCGCCTTCCTGTTTCAGAGATCTAATGAAATCCAATATCTGCGAAGGCTTCAACGAGCTAAGCTAGTTCCTCACTCTTACAAGTTTCTCTCCTTAGGCTCGAAAGTCAAAGCATTCCGTGAATAGGTAAATGGGGGTTTCTTCCTATTCCCCACAGAACCTACACTGGTCAGCCCTAACTTTTTTGCCTGCCATTTTCATTATTTTGTGTTTTTGATTAAGATTCTGATTTAATTCCTTCTGTTGGTTGTTATTGTAAGAAGGTTACTTTGGCGCTTCTGGTCAATTTGCGTGCATCATAAGTTTTCGATGCATTTAACCGGAAACCGTTGGTCCTAGCGACATCATTAAAGTATACATTTGAAGAAGAAAAAGATAGAGGAATCGCTTTTTCTACTCCAGAATGACATACAGTGCGAGGCAAAATATTAAGGGTTGATTTAAATGTGGCGTCCTATATAAGTAATCTAAAAATGAGTAGGATATTTAGATCATACAAAACCCCCGCTTTTGTTCAATTCTCACCTTTATCCAAAGTTTTTAAAAATCCAAATAAAAAAATTAACTTTAACACCTTGTATTTCTTAAAGGAAGCAGTTCCAACATATATTCATAGGACTTTTTTTCATATTTATATCCATTATGCGTGACCTATATATGCTATGCATGGTTTTTTTTCCTCGACACCCTGTATATTGAAAGGCATTTTAGAAAAAAATGATCACCAGATTTCAGAAAAAATATTGTGAATTTGACATTTTTATCAACCAGAAAGAGAAAGATAAAAATAACAGTTTTTTTTGTTTTTTCTCCCTGAATATTTGCATCGGGCCCCCCCCAAACGAAAATTCTGGCTGCGCCACTGCATTCATTATAATACGCGCAAGAAAAGAGAGATCATTTCCTCGAATGATAACAGGATATTAACGTTTCCTATCGATTTTTCCTTCTTCAGGAATAGAATCTCGATAGAGTAGACATGAATATTTATATATCAGTGCATATCTGCATCTAGGCCTGCCTGCATAACTGTAAATAATTGCATGCACTTTGGTGTCATCGATTTGAGGCGATATTAATAACTTGGATAATCTGATTTTCAATAAATGGTGAAATCGCATCGGGATTAGTCACGGACCACAGTTAATAAGCCTGTATCTAATTAACGTCTACATCATTTCATACTGATGGACAGATGAAGGAAGAGATGGTACCATTTAAATTACCAACGAAGACGACTCGTTTGATGTAAACTTGAAAGTGAGCGGTTTTTCTTGACATAATAATGTCATTTGCATTTGTGACAGCTTAAGGATTCTTAGGATACTATGTGCTTCTTTTTGCAGATACTCATGTTGTCAATATTATTATGATGATATCTAGGGTCCTTATAGCTATTAGCTAGGTTAGCCTTCCGGGAATTGCGACCACACAGATCTTTTGTTTTTTGAATTGTTCATTCATGAAAATCCAAGAAGGTGGTCTATGGAGTTGATAAGCCGACAACCTAGGTACATAGGAGCCTAGGCTGTTACCTCTTATGGCCACTTGCACCGTTTTCTGCCTAAGACAAGCTTTATTTTTAATCCGACTTGAGCTCCAGTTAGCGAACCATGCCTTGCACTGATGTGTTCATAGAACAGATAACTTGATAAAGTAATAGTTAAGCAATAGTGAATCTGGCAACATTGTAGAATTCTGGGCACAGTATAAAAACTAGTAATTTCTATATCGTCAATTAATAGTTTCTATACATCGTTTTGACAGCGCCCGTGCAAATTGAAATTGTATTTATATTATTATTTATATACATTAGAATAAAAAAAATTGTGTGGCGGAGAAAACTTTGGTTTTTGTGTAACAACATGATGCATTCCAGTAAAAATACTGTATACAATGTTCACACTTTTTTTAGATTCCACGACATACTATAATTAAACTCGATCAAAAATCAGTAGTGTAGTATACTTTATTTGCATGAAAACCCTATCTATCTTCGACGTGTGACTGTTTGGTGCGGTTCATGGTCCGGCGGAGTCATTCGACCTTACTTTTTCGAAAATAAGGCTGGACCAACAGTTATGGTGAATGGATTGCGCTATCGAGAGATGATTAATGATTTTTAATTGCCGAAATTGGATAGTATTGATCTGGATAACGTTTACTTTCAACGAGACGGCTCTGCAAGCCACACAAGCAGCGAAACCATTGATCTTATGCTGGAAAAGTTTCCGGACTGTGTATCTCTCGAAGAGGTGATCACAATTGGCCACCAGATCTTGTGATTTAACACCTTGTGACTTCTTCTTTGAAGCCACGAAGAAAGAGAAGGTCTACGCCAATAGCCCAGCGTCGATTCAAGACCTCAAAGACGGAATTCGTGAGGCTATCCAGGACATAGGGCAGCCTATTTGCGATTTGGCCTTGTAAAATTTCATTAAAAGGATATGGTCCTGTAAGCGTGGTCGTGGTGGTAATTTGCCTGATGTTATTTTTCACTGTTAACGGCATAGCTTCTTCTTTATAATCAAATAAAAATCCGATTATTTATATTGAAAAATGGCATTTTTCTTTGAATATCAAAATAACACCTCTTATTGGAAAAACCTTTATATCAAGACATCCCGAAAGGTTCAATCTCAAACTCGCACGAAATGTAAATCTCCTGTAAACGATGTTGAAATTCCTGGAACATCACTGCCTTAACCGGAATACCTGTTGAAAGCGACCAATGACAACTAAGTTAACTTCCTATTGTTGCTGAACTTCTTAACTTGGTTCAGCATGGAATTTCCTCCTTCCTGCGAACTATGTAGAAGTTTTCGAGAGTTTCAGACGATACAGAGTTCGAATTGAAAGGTCTCTCTCACAGATGTTACCAGTTCTTTTAATGCTCATTTGAGTTCGAACTATTCAGGGATGCTCAGAAAGCTAAGTAGGTATTTTTGTTGGCTGATGTGCTTCGCTTGATTTAATTTATTGAATCACAATTCACACAGTTTAGATTTATATTCGCGTTTTCCTTCTGCGAAATCTTCTTTGTATCATATTTTTTTTGCAGCGATTCAGGGAGACAGGTATGAATGTCCGAAGATGAGGACAGGGTAGACCACGGATAACAACTGCCATTCAAGAACGTTACTTGAGAGTTTCTTCGTTGAGACAACGATTTGCAACCGCTCGCCTCCTTCAAAATCAGCTTGAGCAAACTCATGGGGTGCAAATTAGCACTCTGACAATAAGAAAATCGCCTCAGAGAATATGATTTAAGGCCTCGTGTCACGGCAAGAAGCCAAGCTCTTATCCCAGGTCATAAAAGGGCGCGTTTGGATTTTGCGAAAGAGCATATCCATTGTGAAGAGGCTGATTGGGAAAGAGTTCTTTTCATAGATGAGTCTAGAGCTACCCCTCTACCATTGTGATCGACGTTCCCTTATATACAGACGTCCACATGAAAGATATGCTCAGTGCAATTTCCTGAATACTACTGGTTTTGGGGGAGGATCGATTATGGTATGGGGTGAAATATCTTTGACTGCTCGCACAGACCTAGTGGTCGTTGATAATGGAGGTATGAATGCTGATAGGTATATAAGGAACATTCTTGAAGAGCATGTATTGCCATTTGCCCCATACATTGGTGAAAACTTTTATGGACGATAATGCCAGACCCTATCGTGCGCGCATCGTTCAGGAGTACCTTGAAGAGGTTGAAATCTCTCGAATGGAATGGCCAGCAAGAAGTCCAGATCTCAATCCGATTGAGCAGGGTTTCGGACAACCTCAATAGAAGGCTGAGAAGTTCAGAAAATCATCCAGCTACTCTTAATGACTTAGGAATCCAACTCAGAGAAATCCGGGAAGGATTAGATCAGAACATTTTAAGATCAACCCATTTTGAGTATGAACCGTCGCGTCGTTGCCGAGCTGTAATTAACGCAAGGGGTGAAAATATCAAGTATTAAATCCCTTATCAGCATTCCACTATTTTGAAATTTGTTTATTTCTCTTCTTTCACATAAGATTCGGTGAAATCCTGAATTTTTCTTCCATTTAATGTGTCTTGTTTCGTTCAAAACCTTCTCGAAAGAACATAAAAAATAAGTTATAAAGTCAATGTAGAGTTAACTTTCATTAAAATTGAGATTTTCAGAATGTGCGTTAATTTTTTCGCCCTGTGTAGATGAATTGACGAAGTTATCAATTTATTACTGTCACAACTTCCTTGAGTTTTTATGAATGAGTAGGGTAGAGAACTAAAATCTACATGGTCTCAGTTTCCCGAAGGATAACCATAACGGCCCAGTTCTTATAATAATAATGGAACCTAGTACAGAGCCCTGGAAATTCCTCGATTTCTCTCCTATCAATAATATTGTGACTCCTTTGGAATTCACTGACTTTTTTCTATTATTCAAACATATAAAGGACAAATTTTCGTTGTTCCTTCTCAGTTCTGAGAAAGGAGTTTTGCAGAAAACACATAATGACCGATAAGTCCATAAGCTATGCTAGATTAGAATCTATAAAGATCATTACGTAAGCTTCAATATACAGGGTGTCCGGGGAATAACTGTACATACTCTTACCAGAGATAGAGTTGCACTAGCTGACTACTGATTGACTATTTAAAATTAATTTCTGGGTCTCCCTAGAAAACTACAGGGTGTTTTTTCAACTTCATGGAAATACTTAGACCATCATAAAATCCAAACTTATTGACAGATATTATTGAAACTTGGGGGGTTTTGGCACATGCTAAGGTCGAGTCAGAAATACATCAATTATTTCATTATTCCAGGGCCGGACTCATAAATCTTCATTTAAAGTGTTCAGGGTAAAAAAAAACTTTGTATTTCGAATTACGAATAATTGATTCACTTTTTAGAAAGAAGCTAAATTATGCTTCAATTTGTGGTATCGCTTAAAGTTGTCACATCAACAATTATTTTTTTATGAATTTTTGAATTTGGAAAAAGTTCGAAAAATTGAATTTATTTACCTGAACAGGACTTAGTCACCTTGTGGAGGTCGAAAATAAATAATAAATTTTCTTTAAAAAGTCACTGAAAGTGAGAAAGACTATAATAATTTGTATATGAGTATAAACATGAATAAGATAGTTATCTAAAATTTAACAATATACACTCTTATCAATCCATACAGATGTCGTAATATTTATTCGTCTTGATTTTGAAAATTTAATTTGACGTTCATAACTTTACCAATGTTTGTTTGTGTCATATCTGTGAAAATGTGTAATTGTGTTTTATATTTTTAACTGAAAATGTAATATTTTGACGAAAAAGTAAGTGTAGGAAAATTTAAATTGATTCATTGTGATGTTCATTATTTGTATTTTACAGGAATTATTGATGTTTGTACTATCCTTGAAAAAGGCCATAATAAGGCCGAAACATATGTCGGAGTCAATATATTTTATTAAAAGTAAATAACTATTTACTGGTAAAACTTAGTGCTAAAAAACCCAAGAAACTTCAATCAACAATTTATAAATTAAATAGCACAAGAAAACTAAACAACGAAAATAATTTGTTGATATACTGGGTAGCCACCCTAGACGCGGATCTCATTGCGATGAAGTGAATAACGTATTGCGAAAAAATGATTGGCCACATGTATAGGGTATACATAAGCATATTCAAAATTATTCGTATGTATACCGAGTGTTCGACAACAAAGATATAGATCAAAGTGACACTTCTTCCAATGAACACCCGGTATACATACGAATAATTGTGAAATATGTTTATGTATACCCTATACATGTCGCCAATCATTTTTTTTCGCAATAGGTATAACCGTTATTCACTTCATCGCCATGAGATTCGCGTCTAGGGTGGCCACCCAGTATATCAACAAATTATTATAGTCTTTCTCACTTTCAGTGACTTTTTAAAGAAAATTTATTATTTATTATCGACCTCCACAAGGTGACTAAGTCCTGTTCAGGTAAATAAATTCAATTTTTCGACCTTTTTCCAATTCAAAAATTCATAAAAAAATAATTGTGGATGTGACAACTTTAAGCGATACCACAAATTGAAGCATAATTAGCTTCTTTCTAGAAAATGAATCAATTATTCGTAATTCGAAATACAAGTGTTTGTTTCACCCTGAACACTTTAAATGAAGATTAATGAGTCCGGTCCTGGAATAATGAAATAGTTGATATATTCTGACTCAACCTTAGCATGTGCCAATAACCCCCCAAGTTTCAATAATATCCGTCAATAACTTTGGATTTTATGATGGTCTTAGCATTTCCATGAAGTTTGAAGAACACCCTGTAGTTTTCTAGGGAAACCCAGAAATTAATTTTAAATAGTCAATCAGTAGTCAGCTAGTGCAACTCTATCTCTGGTAAGAGTATGTACAGTTATTCCCCGGACACCCTGTATGGTACAATCACATCAGCAGTTGCTGTTATTGTTGAATTTTTCGATAGAAATCAATGTTTTTTGTTCAGTTTCTCTATCTACATCGAATTCTCTAGAAAATTTCCAAGAATTGAACTCCTCATGATAAACATTTCATCATAAAGCATTAACTAATTGAAATAGATTAATGTCTTGAGAACAACGAATCCTTGAACGAACATAGATTTCAACTAGACCACTGTGCCAATTCCATCTAAAATACAAAAATGAAACATATAATTATAGCTTAACAATACCAATTACAATCATCAACAAGAAACGCATTAAATACACCTCATTCCCTGCTTGAAACGATGTAAAAGTTTTGTACCTACAACAAACAGAGAAATGCACTAAACTGTTTCTCGGTTCGACATCGAAAAATCTCGTTCTACATAGGAAAATCATCTAGAACTTCCACAGAAAAACAGACGTAGGCAACACAGTTATTCTTGGCGATCAATAAGTTGTAACACAGCGAAATTATAAATTGTAACATTTCGTAACATCGATATGATTCCGTGAAGGGCGAAGACCTTTTTCGTTGTTACGTCCTTTTTTTAAGCTTCATACTAAATGCGAATAAGTCTATGTTTCAAAAATTGAGCATCAAGAAAGGCGTTTATCCCATGTAATGTAATGTTTTTTTTAAATATTTTGTGATTTCTCATTGATATTCCGTAATAATAGTTATTTATTATACAAGGGAAAAAAGTATTAGATTTTAGCTCGAGGTTGTGTTGTGTCCCGACGCGAAGCGGAGGGAGACAAAAAGCCGAGAGCTAAAATCTAATATGTTTCCTGTGTAAAATACACTATTTTTTTCTGTGACAGGAAGAACGACCATTTAATGGTGAAAGAAATATAACTCTTCACGAAATTACTTTTTTCCCCGGGAAAAAAGTGAGTACTTTTTTCCCGGCTACATAGAGAATCATTTTTTGACAGGGAAGAAAGTAATTTCGTAGAAAGTCATATTTTGTTACCTGTCAAGAGATATAAAATGTCATATTTTTTTCCCGTCACAGAAAAAACATTATTTTTCCACAGAGATTTTATTGAAAAATGAAAGATTATGCAAAAATGGCATATTTTAGCATCAAGAATTGAAGGTTTTAAGGTACTCAGGTACTGCTCCTAGCCTAAATGTATAAATAAATGAACAGAACCATATTGAAGTTACCCGATGTTGCGCTCTCTTCTCGGTCTTACATGATAATTCCTCTTAAGAAAAATATAAGAAAAGCCCTGAGCAGTTGCTTTTGAGCACACGATCAGATCGAATTTTCATTGGAAACGCATTTTTCTTGTTTTCGTGGGATAGATATTCGAAAAATGAAATTCTCTTGTGGTTTCTCATTCAATTCTGGAGAAAAAAGTCTTCTCCAAATTTTCGATACAGTCGATATTTTTCTCGGATAAAATAAAAACTTACAAGCAGTTATGATCACTGTTCATTCCATTTCATCGTGTAAGTGTTCCATAGAATGAATATTATTCTAAAATATTGTATGTCTATGACAGGAGATAAAGATGTTCTATATATCTTTCTGGAGATTGGAATACAAATTTTCAGAAGAAAATTATATCTGTAATATTTCAATTTCCCAAAAATACTTTTCTTTGGATTAATAAGCATAATTGACAAAACCAATTTTGAGCATAAACAATATCTTAGAATATTCATTCTGTGGAACATACGATGAAATCGAACAGTGATCATAACTGCTTGTAAATTTCAATTTTTCCGAGACAAGCATCAACAGTATCGAAAATTTGCAAGATACTTTTTTCCCCAGAATTGAAATGGAAACAATAAGAAAATTTTATTTTTTGAAAATATGTCCCACGAAAACAATTTTTGAATCAGAATCTTGAGGGATTGTTATTTTCTACCCCGAATAATGAAGTTATGGGATCAAAAATATTGTGTGAGTAACATCTACTTATAATGAATCATATAATGTATGTGAAGAAACTGTTTTTCTTTAATATTATTTGATTCCGAGATTGAAATTGACAATTGACATCAAATCAGAAAATCCGATTTTCAATAATAATATTATATTGTATATTTGTCTGAGAGAATTTTAGGGTTTGAAGAATCGACTTCAATTGTCGTTTCTTTAAATTGATAGGTGAGATTTTGAATGATTTCAATCAATATTTTTGTAATAACAATAAACTTTATATTGATATATAATTTCTAAGGAATTATTGGAGGATCAGTCTTATATGTATAGTGCTATGACTCAGTGTTTTTAGGACTATAGAAAAAAATTTAAAACTATCAACTCATCATCGCCTTCCAAAGACTGTATTATGGAAGGGAATCATCTTTCTAAGTGCCTCGCATTTGTTCACAAACAACCAGAATACACTACGCAAAAAAATTATCGCACATTCTGAAAATCTCAAATTTGATGAAAGTTAACTCTACATTGCCTTTATAACTTGATATAATATATTCAGGATTTCACCTAATCTTATGTGAAAGAAGAGAAATAAACAATTTTCAAAATACTGGAATGCTGATAAGGGATTTAATACTTAGTACTTCCACCCCTTGCGTTAATAACAGCTTGGCAACGACGGTTCATACTCCAAATGAGTGATGTTCTGATCCAATCCTTCCCAGATTTCTCTGAGTTGGATTCAGGAAGTCATTAAGAGTAGCTGGATGATTTTCTGAACTTCTCAGCCTTCTATTGAGGTTGTCCCAAACCTGCTCAATCGGATTGAGATCTGGACTTCTTGCTGGCCATTCCATTCGAGAGACTTAAACCTCTTCAAGGTACTCCTGAACGATGCGCGCACGATGGGGTCTGGCATAATCGTCCATAAAAATGAAATTTTCACCAATGTATGGGGCAAATGGTACTACACGCTCTTAAAGAATGTTTCTCATATACCTATCAGCATTCAAAGCTCCATTATCAACGACTTGAATGGCAGTTGTTACCTATGGTCTACCCTGTCCTGGTCTTCGGACATTCACACCTATCTCACAGAATCGCTGCAACATTCTGGACACACTTGTATGGGACACTCCAAACCTTTCTGCAATTCTTGTGTATGTCCACCCTTCTTCTCGCAAAACTACCGCTTGGGCACATTCCTCTTGGGTCAAATTGCGTGTTTCGCGTTGCATAGCTATCTAGTGTAGAAAATCAAACGAAAGAAAAACTATTGATCACTAGAATTGATCGAGAACAACTGATTTCAGAATGGTGCCAATACATCCAAAATCTGATAATCTCATCTTTTTTTATTCCTGCTGGGAAAAAACATCTGCATTGGAGAAAAACGTTGAAAGTGGATAACATATGCATGCATAATTCTAATAATAATTATTATTATTGAGAATAACTTCAGTTGTAGAATAAATTTGAGATTTCCATAATGTGCGTTAATGTTTTTGCGCAGTGTATTTGTCTGATCGTACTGATCGTAGTGATAGTGGTAAAGAACAACGAAATTTTGTGCCTTCTAAACCTCTTACTTCAACGACACCCAGATCTAAAATGTAACACAAGTGTTACAACTGTAACACCTTGATCATCACCGGCAGGCAAAAAAGGAGCAACATTCTATAACTCGATGTAAACGACTTGCAATTAGCTCGAAGAAGGAAGTGAGGAAAGTGCACATCATGGCTGAATGCAAAAAAATCAAGTCTATGTCAGGGTTATTTGCGTATAATGTTGGTAATTTGGTTGGGGGGCGGGCGGACGCGCGGGCAGGAATGCGTTGCGAATTTCGTTCATGCACGATGAGCGCGCTTGGACTAATTAGCCGCGAAATCGAAAGGAAACTCGATATCTCAGTTCCTGTTTTCCACCACGAGGATGCGACAAGGGTCATTGATTACATGGATCTCATCAGATGCCTTCGTGTCAAGAAAAATTCTGAGACTTCATTAAGATTCAATCACGAAGAGGTTCAAAAATTTAAGAAAAGTCCTTAGCGGGTGCTTTTGAGCGCTCATTTTTTGGTGGAGCAATAAGACTATCACCTCAAAACATGGCCATTAAAAATTTCTGTTCCTCAATATCCCAGATAAAACTAAACCAATCGAAATGAAATGGTGCGGCCAAATGCAACATGCTCATAATAAGCCTTATGCAAAATTGTGTGACGATAGTGTGAAGAGAACCATAGAAAATTGAATTGGAATATTGAAAAGAAGAATCTTTTTATCTCCATAACAAGATATCCGATTCGAGTTAAATTTTTTTTGTGAATCGAGACTGATATACTGAATGTTCATGCAAAATTTCAAGATGTTCGCATTATCGGAACCACGGAAGTGAATTCATTTTCATTTATTGAGTCATAGAAAATACTTCATTTTCAACTATAATTTGAGCCAGAACGGGTTGTCGCAGAACAAGCTGTGGTAATACAATTTGTAGGAAATTTCACGTACTTTCATTTTGTAAAGAGAGGTTTTTCACGAAGAGTTGATAGTTTCCGAGTTATAAGCAGAAAACTGCCAAAGAATGAGGCTTTTTCTCTTTTTTTGTATTTTTTTCAATGTTCCCTCACGAAATTTTGTTAGCAAACCTCAGATTCGAATTCAGCACCCCAAAAACATATAAAATCGAAAAAATCAAAACTACCCCAGAACTTTCCTGCTAGGGGTTCTTTTGAGCACAAATTGACTGGACTATATGGCTACTGCTCAAACGAGAGCTCAAAAATATCCACATCAATGAATTCCAGTTGATTCAGTTGTCTATGCCTTCAAGCAATTTTCTGAATCGAACATCTAGCAGAAACTATGGACCGTTTTTTCTTCACGATCTTCCACGACTGATCTGAATACAAAGATTTCGTAACGACGATATTCAATTTCAGTTGGTACCGTTCGTATTACGATAATAGATTCACGTATTACGTGAGATTGTTCGAGTTCATATCAATATTCTATTCTTCTTGCAGAGTTCATTCCCACCAATAAAATTTTATTGGTATCTCACGCATGAAGAATTCGATATGTGAAAAAAAGGAAAATTTTGATGAACTGTAACGGAAGGTGTCGATTCCAAATTGACTTATTTCGTTTCATTTCTTTTATGGTGGTATTCTGCTTATAATGTTACGATTGATCTGTAACTGGCCGACTTACAGATTCGTAAATGATGCAATTCTGGAATGGTTCCTGTAACTTTGTTATTTATTGTGCCACTTTTGAACTACTTATCGATAAACATAACCTTAAATCGTAAGTTTTGATCATGGAACTTTATGTAGGTAATAGGTATTATTAGTGAAGGGTTTTGATTTTAATTTGAAAATACATTTATCTGAATGTAGTTTGCGTCTGTTTCTCTCATCTAATAAATTGAAAATAGGAAAGAAAAATTTTCTTGGTTAAAATTGCTGTAAGTTTAAAGTAAACTGGTTCTTCAATATGAGCATGTTCACAAACTGGGCATTCGGAATTTCTTCAATCTGAAAATAATTGGGCATCCGGCATTTCAAATGGATTTAGTTGATCACGCAACCTTTTCCTTCCAATTCTCATAAAGTTCCTACTTAAAAAAGAATGATTTTCAGGTCATGTATATTATTGTTTACCTGTTATGATTTTCTTCTGATAACAATTATTATTATTATTCGTCATGGATTTCGTATATTGGGACTTTTCTAATTCTATTTGACTGATTAACTGAAGAAATCACTTCACTTCGACCGAATCGTTGCTGATTTTGCATCAGTTTGGAAGTGATGCAGCGTCAAATGGAAAAGTCGGATTGAAACGTTGGTGTTCGTCCTAAAATGAACAAACCATTCAACGTAACCTCACAATATGTTATTCGATTATGCTTCCTGCTTCCAATCACCCGTCGAGTAGAGGTACTAGTAAATATTTAACGATTTCTGTAAGCTACAGATACCTTAAAGAGGTCCAGAATTGCAATTTTCCTATAAGCTTATGAAAAGTTACAGATTGGCTTACAGATGAAAGCAGAATACCACCATTTCATTCTGAATGGAAGGAACCCCTTTGAAATCATTCAAAGTATTACTCTGTTCGGTATACCTACAGTGTGTTCCTGAATTGATGCGAAAGGTTTAAGGGGTGTTTCCCCAGATCATTTTATGGAAAATTTCAAGAAAAGCCCTGAGCAGGGGCTATTGAGCGCTCGTTCTTTGGTTTAAGTAGAACGAGTGCTCAAAAATGGATGATTTAGCTTGTTTTTGACTAAACTAAATCATACCTAAGGTAAGATAGAGTAACAATATCGCCGAGTGCTCTGTAGTAGGAGGAAAGGCACTTCCTAGTTCGTGAGAAATCGGCGGCGAAAGAAAAGAAACAAGAATAAGCGCATCATCTGATGTGCCCGGCATTGTTTTGAATTTCACGCTCGAGTATTGGAAGAACGGAATGAAATATTATTGCTTCAGATGTGCAACTTGGACAGAGTTGTAGTAATAATATTTATTTTTATAAGACCAGTTCAAGAAGAGGGCCTTAGCTGTAACCAGGATTTTTCATACAGTTTGATTCATATATTTTTATATGTATTAGTTCCAAAAATTGTATCAGATTTCAGGAGTATGTTGAGGTCCTTGTAGATCGATAATCTATCAATCTTTGGTTGATTTTTGAGCGCCTGTTCTACTCAAACGAATGCTATACCGTTTTGCACAAATGTCTGTACTTAAGTTTAGAATATTGAATCGAATATGGTCTCAAACGATAGGGTTAGACTCCCTGATGAAGAATTCGTGCTCAAATTCAATTCTGTCTGTGGGGCCGGCCGGCCGTCCGTTAGCACAATAACTTTCGAAGGGATTGTCCAAGAGAATTGAAATTTTTACGATGAGTTCTGGTCCCAAAGGCCTCGGTTGAATTCTTCAACCAGCCTAATCGTACAGTAGGTTCCATGAAATGAAGCCATACAAAATTGTTGTTCCTCAATATCTCAAAACATACAAAACCAATCGGAATGAAATGTTACAGCCGAATGCAAAATGCTGATAGCAAGCCTTTATACAAAATTTTGTGGCCATAGTGTGAACAGAACCATATAAAATTCAACTGAAATATTGAAGAAAAAACTTAATATTTCCATAAAAATATATCCGATTGAAGTGAAATTCATTTAGTGAATAAAGATCGATACACTGAATGTTCATCCAAAATTTCATATCCATAGTATAAACAGAACCATAGAAAATTCAATTGAAATATTGAAAAAAAAATTTATATTCCCATAACAGGATTTCCACTTCGAGTGAAATTTTTTCTATAAATAAAGATTGATATAGGTACTGAATCCAATTGGAATACTGAAAGAAGAACCATTATATTTCTTTTACAGAATATCCGATTCGAATGAACTTTATTTTGAGAATGAAAACTACTTTACTGAATGTTCATGCAGAATTTCAGAGGGATCGCATCGTCAGAACCATAGAAATTAGCGCATCTGATGAGCCAAAGTGTTTTACATAGAAAAAGGTACTACAGGTTCAATGCTCTAAAGTGAATCGTTTTTGTAAAAACTGGAATTTTATGATCAAAAACAATTTGCTAACGCATTGTGAATTTCTAATTGGAAGAATAAGTAGTCACAATAAAAATTTTATTGATGAAAAAAATATGCAATAGAAACTTGAAATCCTTAGTGTCAAATTGTGTTGTGTTGTACAGAGCTGTGCCGAGCACTGAAGAAAAGTGCTTCGAGCACAAAGCACTAAGCCTTATTGAAAAGTGCTCCGGAATCTCGAGCACTAAGCCCTTATTTTATGGAGAATGCTCGCAATTACTAAGCACTTTTGGAAAGTAATTCGTTTACACGAGCACCGAGCACTAAGCACTTTCCAAAATGAACCCTTGTATTTTCCATCCAAATGTCTCTTAGTTTGAAATTTTGATTTCGATCTCTTGATTTTTTCTTTCGAGTGATATCGTGGTTTGAACTGGACATAATTGAAATTGCCAATATTTTCCCTCAGCAAGTCCAACATTGTCGTTCACAGACAAATATTAAATAACCATGACGTCATATAAAAAAAATGAAAGAAAAGCATGTGGTCTCGAAACAGAAAATAAAATTTCAAAAGTTATAGAAAGACAATGACGTCTTGGCACCAAATTAGATGGAATTTTTTGTGGCGCAGCTAGAAAAAAACGCTGTCTGCAATGAAAAAACGTTTTCTGAGCTCCATATCATTCATTAAGTGAACAGACTGTAACTTGAATATTCGTCAATAAATAACTTGAAAAAATGATTATAGAATCTTGCATAGTATATCAAAAAAAGGGTATCGCTCCATAGAATTTCCCAAGAATATTTCGCCATACAACATTAAAATTTGTTCTTCGAGTCATAATAATGAGAACATGAAGACTTGGTCCAGTCTACAACATACAGCGGGATCGTTTTTAACACCAGAGTTATAATGAAAGTAAAATTTAACAACTTGGACATCCATAGAGGTGGACCGAAAAAAAAATTATATTTTATTTCTTGTCTATTCCAATCAGGCGAAAATCCGTCATTTTCATGTGCCTACGATTCCATAAAGCTTAGTGCTTGGTAATTTCTGAAAGTGCTTGGGAGCACTGCGGTGCTTAGAAGCACTTTTTCGAATTACTAAGCACTAAGCCCTTTCAAAAAACTCGCGAAGCACCAAGCACTAAGCACTGGTTCAATATAGTGCTCGCGAGCACAGTGCTTACGAGCACTAAAGTGCTTCAAGTGCTTTCACGAGCACTAAGCACAAGACTTCGGCACAGCTCTGGTGTTGTAGTAGGTATATTACGTCTAATAATTGATGTGATGTCATCACATAGCCGAGACTGTTTAAAGTCAAGGAGGAAGTGTAGAAAGCATCGTGTGTGACATTTTAATGCGCGAAAAATTTCCGGTTCAGATGAAAACAAATTATTTTTCCGTTACCGCAATCATTAGCGACTCTACGAATCACATGTCTCGTAAATAAAATTTAAGAAAAGCCCTGAGCATGAGCTTTCGAGCTCTCGTTCTTTGGTGAAGCAATAACACTATTTCCTTCAAATTTTATATAGGATTTGAGATTGATACCAAATATATAATTGCAGAATCTCAGCACAATCGGAATTATATTCTGGAAATCATCCGAAAAATTAAATAGGTAGAAAATAAATAATTTCCAAAATTTAATTCTATGATTCTGATGATGCGATCCTCTCAAAATTTGCATGAACATTAAGTATATCAGCATCAATTCAGAAAATCAATTTCACTGGAATCAGTTATTCTGTTGTGGATATATAGAGATTCTTCTTTTCAATATTCCAGTTGAATTTTCTATGGTTCTAGTGGCACAATAGCCACAAAATTTTTCACGAAAAAATTTCAGTGGAATCGGATATGCTGTTATGGAAATATAAATATTCTTCCATATAATATTGCAATTGAATTTTCTATGGTTCTGTTACCAATATGGCAGCAAAATGCCGTATGAACATTCAGTGTAGCAATCTTTATTTATAAAATAAATTTCAAACTAATCGGATATTTTTTATGGAAATATGAAGTTTCTTCTTTTCCATATTACAATTCAATTTTGTATGGTTCTGTTCACACTATGAGCACCAAATTTTGCATGAAGCTCATTATGGACATCTTGCATGTGGCCGCAACCTTTCATTTCTATAGGTTTCGTTTTATCTGAGATATTTATGCCCGATTGCACCGTTCGTCTAAGCAACGTTTAAGCCCTTAAGTGACGTTTATTCCATTGATGAAACGTCATTTCAGGGCTTAAACGTTGCTTAGACGAACGGTGCAATCGGGCATAAGGAGTAGAAATTTTGAATGGCCATATTTTATGGAACACTCGGTAAGTTCTGGCTGGTTTTCTCCTTCGAAAGTTATTTGCTAACGGACGGTCGGACGGCCCCACGGACATAATTGAATTTGACCACAGATTCGTCATCAGGGGGTCGAACCCAATCGTTTAAGACCATTTTGGCCTCAAAATTCTAAAATTGCAGACATTTGGACAAAACGATAAAGCACTCGTTTAAGTAGAACGGGAGCTCAAAAATCGATAAGTATAGACATTTCAACATGAATAATGGCCCTATTCATCATTTTATTGTTCGAAACATATATATTCCAAAGAAAATTCCATTTAAAAGACCAAGAAATCGACATTACTGATTATATGTTTATGAACCCCGGAACATTTCCTCATTTTCAGAGTGTGAAATAAGCCAAAAATTCAAACATTTTTCTAGTAAATAATTCATATAATGTTATGTACGAGTATATTCAATACAACTTACCCTGTAACCTCAAAAAAACATTATTCGTTGAATAGGTACTCACATTTATTGTTCAATAACAAAACACTATCACACTTTCCAGGAAAATCGTCTTAAATTACAAAAAAACAACTGTTCTAAAAGGCTGTGGAATTGCGGAAGATGTCAATTCAATCAGCCTCAAGAAATCAGAACGTTCCACAACGTTTCTAGATCACCGAAAAATTCTTCACAATAGATAATCCACAAAGTCCAGATCACAGATGCAATTTCAGTTTTAGATCACAGAAACACACAATAGAATTTTTAATTATTAATTGATGATTGATTTCAGTTCTCGCGAATATTTACCGTCAACACAAACAAGAACTACTTATGGACATCTTCCAAAGACAATTTCAATCAAAATACCAAGAAATCGATATTACTGTTTATACGTCTATGATACCCGAACTATTTCCCCGTTTTCATAGTGAAAATAATACAAATTCTCTGTAGCGCACGTCTTCTTCTATGAATAATTCATCTGAAAGCAGTTTTTTGTTTGTTTTGACGGGAAATATTCGCGAGAACTGAAATCAATCAACAATTAATCAATAATTGTCGTCTTTTCTATCGTGTGTTTCTATGATCTAATACTGAAAATGTATCTGTGATCTGGACTTTAGGGATTATCTATTGTGAAGAATTTTTCTGTGATAGAAACTTTGTGGAACGTTCTAATTTCTTGTTGCTGATTGACTTGACATTTTTCGCAATTCCACAGCCTTGCTAGAACAGTTTTTTGTTTTTGTAATTTCATACGATTTTCCTGGAAAGTGTGGTAGTGTTTTGTTATTGAACAAGAAACGTGAGTACCTATTCAACTATTTTACGGAAGTTTGAAGATGTTAACAATTTGAAACGAGTAATGTTTTTTGAAGGTTTGGTCTTTGATTTATTTTGAACATAAGTAATTGAATGTGAATGTAAAATGGAAGAAGATGAGTTTTTCTCATCTCTTTCTGATCGGAAGTTATTTTATTGATTACTCGTGAAATTTTTAAAACTAGAAGTTATACCTAACTCACAACTTCTAGAGAAATCTACCAAGCTTTTCATTGTTACTTTTGAGCTTGTCAATCATCTAGGTTAGATTCCAAAATAATACGGCGTTCCCACGAGGCGTTATTCACGACAGTGAACCACGCTTTCGTGAAATACACTTCTGTGTGAACGCATTCCTCACGAAAGCAAGTTTAAAAACTATGCGTTCACACAGAAGTGTATTTCACGAAAGCGTGGTTCACTGTCGTGAATAACGCCTTGTGAGAACGCCGCATAAGGAATTGACAAATAATATAACGATGAATAAACATTTGAAATTAAGTCATTAATTTTCAGTGTTATGATTATCTAACGTTGCGAATTGAATAACTAAGTCCTAAGTATATTTTTCCGTCGACCACCAAATAAAAGGCGAATGTAAGTCTCGTGCAAAATAGGAATGTATTCCAATCATACAGAATTCATATTGTGGTCGTAGGAAAAAATCTTGTAATCAACTCGGTTGTTAATCGAGCGATTAATAGTCTCAAATATCTCGACCCTTAGTCGCAGTCTTTAATAACCTAGTTGATTAAATAACTCAACTCAATTCTGTTCGTGGGGCCGCTCGTCTGTTAGCACGGTAACTTTCGAAGGGATTGTCCTAGAGACTTGAAATTTTCAGGATAAGTTGGGGTTCCAAATGCCTCGGTTAAATTCGTTAACCAGCCAAATTGTACAGGGTGTTCCATGAAAAATAGCCATTCAAAATTATGTTCCTTTATATCTCAGACAAAACGGAACCAATCGGAATGAAATGTTGCTGCTACATGCAAGATGCTCATAATAAACCTCATGAAAAATTTCGTGGCCATATTGTACACAGAACCATAGAATATTCAATTGAAAAATTGAAAAGAAGAGACTTTATATTTCCATGAAATATTCGATTCGCGTGAAATTTCTTTCGTGAATGAAGATTGATAACTATACTAAATGCTCATGCAAAATTTTGAGACAATAATATCGACAGAATCATAGAAAATTCAATTGGATTATTGAAAATAAGAATGTTTATATTCTCATTGAGGGATATCCGATTCAAATGAATATCATTTTGTGAATAAAGACTGATATACTGAATTCACATGCTAAATTTGGTGGCCATAGTGTTCACAGAACCATAAAAAATTCAATTGGAATATCGAATTATTTCCATAACAGGTTATCCGATTCGAGCGTAATTTATATTGTGAATCAGATATACTGAATGTTCATGCAAGATTTTAATAGGATCACATCATCAGAACTATAGCCTCCTTACAGAGCTGTTCTGGCCAAACCCTTCACAGCTCGCCTTCTAGTTCCAGAGATCTGATGAAATCTAATAACTGTGAAGGCTTCAACGAGGCTAGTTCCTCACTCTTACAAGTTTCTCGTCCTAGGCATTCTTTCCTTAGACTCGCAATGCCAAGGCATTCCGTGACTAGGTGAATGGGGGTTTCTTCCTCCTCCCGGAGGCGGCTTCCCAGCCAGCCATCAGGCAATGGCTATTAAGGACTGGGAACAAAAGAGAAAGCTTATATACTGGCATACGACCGATGGTCAAAGACAAGCTAGGGCATTTCTCTCTTACTCAACGAGCTGGACCAAAAAGTTCTCTCACTCAGCAAATAGGAAGTGAGGAAACTGACGGGCGCTCTCACTGGGCACTGTCCCGTGAGGTATCACTTAAAAAACATGGGAAAAGTGCCCGATAATACATGTCGCTTCTGTCAGGAAGCCACCGAGACAGCTAGACACCTGCTATGCGAGTGTGAAGCTGTTCACCAGAAACGGCTACGGCATCTTGGTTCCTGGTTCCTAAAGCCTGAACAAGTAATGGATGTGGCCCCCAGAAAGGTGGTGAAGTTCATTGAGACTCTGCTGCCTGACTGGTAAACAGCGCAGGGATGCACAATAGATCTTAAGGTCAAGGTGCTCGCAAGGTCGGTTTTGATCTGTCGCCCCTCCTCTAATCTAATCTAATCCTCCTCCCCACAGAACCTACACTCGTCAGTGTCCGATAATCCCATCCTCAACAGGTGCTTCCTGAGGCGTCAGTGTCCTGTAAGAAAGCCAGTGAGGAGGTGTAATTGTTTCTTACCAAGATCCAGATATCTTTTGGATCCAGGTCTCGAAGTTCCGAAGGAACTCAGTGGAATGATCCATCCCTGGGAGATTCCGCCAGAGTTTTTCCCTCTCGGCTTTCTCCTTCTCCAGAGACTCCTTCTTATAGGTACATTCACATATACCACAGAAGGGTTCTGGGCCAATGAGTGATATTTGTGCGCCCTCTTTGGCAAGTGTATTGGCCTCTTCGTTTCCTTGGATTCCCGAGTGGCCGGGAACCCAAATTAAAAAGACTTTATTTTTCTTGCCTACCTCGTTGAGTTTGTTCCGGCACTCCCAGATCATTTTAGAGTCGATGACGTAGGAGCTCAGTGAGTTAATAGCAGCTTGACTATCTGAGTGTATGGCTATATCGCACTTTTGATAGTTTCTTTCTAGATTTATATCTAGACAAAAATTTTTTTTTTTGTTTCAGAGACAGAGACAGTGAAAACCTAAAAAGTTTTTTAGAAGTGCAGAATCCCCCCAGATTATATTTCAATCGATAAACTTTTCTTGAATGTTTGACATAATAAACCTCTCCTCATCATTCTAAAACATCCCAAAAATAGCTGCCAACCTAACAATTCTTGTTCTGTCCCTGATAAGCGCTTTTCTCTGGCGGAAACCGAACCTTTCAAAGCTGTCAATCTCGCAGAGCACCAGCATATTGTCTGTTATTTGCGGATAGTTCCGCGTCATTTCCGGTGAACTCGTGGAAATGTCGAGTTGGAAAACTTGACTGACACGGGGACAATGAGGGGGGGGCTGATTGTGAAGGGTTGGTATGACTGGTCCTAACCGCCCTTCTGGATGGGGTTCGTTGGGTTCTTTCCGTAATGGAGGGGTTGGGGTCTATTCGTTCGTGATGAAGTGATTTAAAGCAAAAGGGAAATTGTTTTTTGGTGATTCACTTCATGTTGGATTGAGATGTGAGCTGTCGTACTTCTATGGAGAATTTTATTTTACGTTAATTTTAGGTTGAGAAAGTTATCAACGATTTATCCCAAACAATATGAAAACTAGGTATTTTCCACCTAGGTTGGATGCTTGAACATACAGCATACAGGGTTTTCCTTCAGAGTCGACACTGTTGCCACGTCTATGTCAAACACATATCTACTTTCTTATTCTAAATGGAAATATCTTTATTTTCATTTATGTATCGATTCACTACGAATGTGGCCTCAACATTTCATTCCAATTGGTTTCGTTTTGTCTGAAATGTTGAGGAACTAAAATTTTGAATGGCCATATTTTATGGAACACTCTGTACCATTTGGCTGTTACTGGACTTAACTGTGGCATTTGGGAACCAAACGCACTCGGAAAATCTCAAGTATCTAGGACAATCCCTTCGAAATTCATCGTGCTAACGGTCGGACGTCCCCACAGACAGAATTGAGTTTGACCACGGATTTGTTATCAAGGAGCGAACCCAATTTTTGGCCTAAAAATTGAAATTTACAGACATTTGGGCAAAATGGTATAGCACTAGTTTAAGTAATACGAGCCCTCAAAAAACAAATGACAAAATCAATCGTTACTTTTGACGACTCAAAAAACGGTTAGGTAGTCCAAAAACCTTCATAGCTCAGTAGCCTACTCCTCTAGACAATTTGATCTTGAAAATTGGACATAAATTGTTTCAGATGAGCTTCACTTTGAGCCCATCACACACCCTGTGCAAAAATATTACTTTTAAGGATTTCCTTTCACTGAAAATTCTGTCGAACCACTTTTACTGATCCAAAGAATTCTCATCAGAAATAAAGGGTTTACCAATAAGAGGTGTTATTTTGAATAGCCCGCTATTTCGGTAGATGTCACGTTTGACGCTGTCAAAGACATTTGACAAGTAGAAACTACACCATAAAAAAATAGAACAGCCGAGAATATTGCCGCTGTAGCCGAAAGTGTTGAAGAAACCCTAGGTTCGTGTATTCCTCGTCGTTCTTTTGAATTAGGCATTCCACGAACGTCATTACACATTAAATTGGATAGTATTGATCTGGGCAACGTTTACTTTCAACAAAACGGCGTTACGTGCGACACAAGCAACGAAACCATTGTTCTTTCACGGGAAAAGTTTCCGGACCGTGTTATCTCTCGTAGAGGTGATCACAATTGGCCACCGAGATCTTGTGATTTAACACCTTGCTACTTCTTCCTTTGAGGCCACGTGAAAAAAAGGTCTACGCCAATAGCCCAGCGTCGATTCAAGACCTCAAATATGGAATTCGTGAGGTTATCGAGGACATAGGTCAGCTACTTTGCGATTTGGTTTTGAAAAATTTCATCAAAAGAATATGGTCCTGTAAGCGTGGTCGTAGTGGTCATTTGCCTGATATTATTTTCCACTATTAACGGCAGAGCTTCTTCATAATGAAACTAGCAAACCAGGCGAACTCCGTTTCGCCACCACTTGGCTTCGTTTTATGTAAAATTTCGTTTGGTGATCAGAAGATGAAGAAAAAAATTATTGTTTCATATTTGAAAAGGAAAACTTTTATCTCATTTCACAACAGTAATGAATTCATTTCGATTACAAAAATGAAGTGTTATTTAGTTCTCTAAGTAAATGAAAGTGAATCCGAAGTAAATACTTAATTGAAGCGTTATACGTGTCCGCAAACTATCCGTTTTTTTGAAGTGCTCTTTGGTGAACCATATTTTTGTTTTTTGGTCTGACGTTAACACAAACAAAGCGGATGGTTTCCCAACCCGTGAACACGCAACGTATAACTGCCCATGAAAAAAACAATGACTTTCTAGTCAGGCCAGTAGATCTACCTTTTTAAGTAGATTTGTGAAACCGGTAGATCTAACTTTCTAGGTAGAATGATTTTACTGGTAGATCAATTGAACCGATAGATCAGATGAACAGTAGGTCATTCGAACTGTTTTGTATACGTCGATAGATCATCATTGGTTATTGATGTTCATAGATATTTGATCTATCCCTGAGTATCTGTCTTACTACACTACACACCCTGTATATACTCAAAGCGTCTATTGAAAATTTATAAGAAAAGTGATACAAATGTTCGTGTTATGAAGTAGAAAATAACAATATTTGACATTTTTATAGAAAGACCCTGTATAAATCCAAAGCATAATATATTTTAAATCCCACCATCGATAGTATACCTATCATTTGAACTTCAAAAACTTCTTCGTTTCTGTTGAAATGTCCCTGCAATAATGCAGAGATTCAAAATGTTCGACATGTTTATAGGAGCACTCCGTATGAATTCGAAGCATACTATCTATTTCTAAAATCCCACCTTCTATAAAAAATCACTCGAAATTCAAAAGCCCCTTCAATTTCATTGAAAGCTTTTTGTTATAACGTAGAAATGTGAAATAATTGAAAGATTTATAGATACACCCTGTAAATATCTAAAACGTACCTATATAAAACATGCAAATGAAAATTTCGAATTATTTTCATCAGCTTTCTTTGAACCTGGAAACAATTTTCTTATCCAAAATAAACAAAACATGCCACGATGGGGATTCAAACCCGGTACACTACCGGGTCCACACGTTAGTCGTTGCACCACTTGCCTGGTTACACGTGACGACTGTTTACCTCAGACTTCGAAGGGTTTTATTAGGAATCAAAAGACATGTAAACATATCAGGAAATCGAAAAAATATATTGAAATAGCGATAATTATCATAATACATGCAGTTTAATATCATTTCCTGACGTATTTTTCCCTAAAAAACGAATAATAAAATACGAATAATCCCCGAATTTTGTTCTCATTACGTTATTTGTCAGTGAAAAGGAAAATTCGGCTTAGTAGAAGCCTCAAATATCACTGCGACCTGAAATGATGCTTTTGATTGCTGAAATGTTAGAAATTCGTTGAATGGACGTTGAAGTTGATAATTTCATATGGACTTACCTTTTCAAATAACGTTTTCCACTCGAAACAAACAAATGTTTACATCAGACGTACCTATATCAATAATATTTGTTCTTCCTGGTTACTTCAGAATTCGTGGAACAAATATCTTCATTAATAAACGTTATAGAACTACTCAAAAACGATATTCGTGCCTTGTTTGATTCGGATCTTTGCAAATTTCCTAGAGCTTTTTTGACCTCTGAACTGGTTTGCTAGACTTGACAGTTGTCATTGAATTCGATGTCATAAATAATGAAATTTTCAGAAATGTCAGAAATTTACCAATTTCTCACGTTCCTCTCGATATTTTGGAATTTTTCCTGAATTTTCTTTGCTACAAACCTCGCGGAGCTCGAGACCTTTCCAACGAATGCAAAACCGTTGAAATCGGTTCGTTAATTCTGGAGTTACAGCGTCAGGGAGGAAATACCGACTTATTTTTATATAGTAGATAAACATCCGATCATTCATATTGAAAAATGGCATTTTTCTTTGAATATCAAAATAACACCTCTTATTGAATAACCCTTTATCAGCGTTGAGACACCTGGTTTCTCTCTTTTAACTCTTAATAACATTTATATCCATTTCATCCTCACTTATGCCTCCTCTAGAGATTGAAACATTTAAGCGGGACTCTTTTCATATCGGAAACTCTCGTCTTCACTGCTTCATTACCTCATTTCTAGTCGGTTATAGATCCGCGATTCTAGCTGATTATGGCCATTCGCAATGTTTTAATGAACGCATGAAGTGTGGGAATGCTCGAACGGTTCGAAAAGGATTCAAGAACCGGTAATTTTACGACATGCAAATAAAATTATAGCTGGGATATGCAACGATGACTTTGTCTAAGTTTACTCAGTTGTAGTCCCAACGATTGGTTGGATATTAACCCTGGGAGAAACTCTGGCAGAATCTCGCAGGGATGGATCATTCCACTGAGTTCCTTCGGAACTTTGAGGAAGCGGGATCCAAAAGATATCTGGATATTGGCAAGAAGCAATCACACCTCCTTACTGGCTTTCTAATAGGACACTGTCGCCTCAGGAAGCACCTGTTGAGGATGAGATTATCGGACACTGACGAGTGTAGGTTCTGTGGGGAGGAGGAAGAAACCCTCATTCACCTAGTCACTTCCTACTCTTCCCCACAGAATCTACAGTCATCAGTTTCTATTGAGGCAATTCTCATCTATGCCAGTGAAGGGGCGAAACTGATTTTAAATGAGATCCAAATGCTTCTTGGCTGTTTTAAAATTCCGAAGGAACTTCTTTGAATGATCTGGAAGATTTCTTCAGCGTGCTTGTCTTTCAGTTGTTGCCTGATTCAAAATTTCTTTCTTATTGGTGGATTTGCGTATAGTTATATTTTCAAAAGGGGTTACAGTTCACTGCTACCTCAAGATTTATTGTATCTAATTGTGAAAGGGAAAATCTTGATAATGGCTCATTAGTAGAAAGATTATTTGGGCCGTTTCCATTATCTTGGATTGTTCTATCCAACGTTTTGGCAAGCATTCGCCAATCGTCTTCAGGGTATTCGCGAAAATTGATCCCAAAATTCAGCTTGCCTTCCAGTTTCAGAGATCAGATGAAATCCAATATCAGGTTTCAACAAGGCTAGTATCTCACTCTCACAAGTTTCTCACCCAAGTCATTCTCTCTTTAGGTTCGTAATGGCAAAGCATTCCGTGACTAGGGACTATTTCCCACAGAACCTACACTCGTCAGTGTCCGATAATCCCATCCACAACAGGTGCTTCCTAAGGCATCTCATTGAGTTTGTTCCGCCACTCACAGTTCATCTTTAAGTCGGTGACGTAGGAGCTCAGTGCTTCAATAGCAGCTTGACAATCTGAGTATAGTATAGCTATATCGCACTCCTGATAGTTTCTTTCTAGATTTATATCAAGACATCTTTCAATAGCTAAGATTTCCGCTTGAAAGACGCCCATACATGAGAATAGCGACTGTGCACACTTGGTACTTGTCCCAAATATCTCAGCGCAGAATTTTTTTTTTAATATCAGTAAGTTCTTAGAAGTTTTCAGTATGTGCACATTGTCATGGCTTTTTTCCTTTGAGACGATGTTACCTGATGAAATTTGTCATCGAATGAAAATGTACCATTACAGCATTCTTCATGTACAACTTTGAATCCCTCTCAACCCCCTCACGTGACAAATTAGAATGTACTAATAACATAAGTTATCAAGATTTAAAAACTTCTGACCTGTATAATTTTGTTTACAATACATTTCAGTAAAACCAATCGAAATTTCTATGCGTAATCTGACTATTCACTTAAATCCTTTCAAATCTCAACAATTCATCTCTTTCAATCTTCCAATACAGAGGAGCGATTTAAAATGTCAACACTATTCGAATCAAATCAATACGTATCGAATCGGGTCATCTCGGCGTCTCTGCGAACGCATAATAGACGTTCTAATTGCTCAATTTAATGAATAAAATTCGCAATTAATATCGATTAGAGCGAAGTTGCTCGAGACTTGAATTTCTCTTGGTCATGAATATGCAACCAACGGGCATAAACGAAGTGAAGTATAACTGTGACGCTCTGGAATCCAAGCAAGGATGCATTTTTTTACCATCGAGGACGAATTAAACGTTTTATCCAGTTCATTCCACATGGTCATCAAGACTGATGGGAACGCACAATTCAATTTGTAGCTCAACACATATGTAGGCTCAAGTGAAAAAAAAGAGAGAATTTTAATAGAGTGTGTATTCGCGAACGTTTTGTTCGTCTGAAAACTTCGCAGATTTCGTCAACTTTAGTTTTCTGACATGGTTCCCATAGTTTTAAATCGGTAAATACAGTAGTTGAAAAGCTGAGAAAAGTCCTGAGCTTTTGAGCTCTCGGTTATTGGTAGAGCTGAAGGGGTTTCCAATAAGAGGTGTTATTTTGAATAGCCCGCTATTTCGGTAGATGTCACGTTTGAAGATGTACATTTTTGATCTTTGACAAGTAGAAACTACGCCATGAATAAAAATGGAACCATACACGCTTCAAGAACGCATTGAAATTATTAAAATCTACTATATAAAAATAAGTCGGGTTTTCCTCCCTGACGCTATAACTGCAGAACGCACGAACCGATTTCAACGGTTTTGCATTCGTTGGAAAGGTCTCGGGCTCCGCGAGGTTTGTAGCAAAGAAAATTCAGGAAAAATTTCAAGATATCGAGAAGAACGTGGTAAGAAGAAATTGGTAAATTTCTGACATTTCTGAAAATTTCATTATTTATGACATCGAATTCAATGACAATTGTCAAGTCCCTTACGAGAGGGAAGTGCTTCCAAAAATGTCCTCATTTCAGAAGAAAAAGGCCAGATCCTAATGAAACAATGTATGAATATCGTTTTTGAGTAGTTCTATAACGTTTATGAATGAGGATATTCTGAAATAACCAGAAAGAACAAAATATTTTGACATAGGTACGTCTGATGTTCGTTCGTTTCGAGTGGAAAACGTTATTTGAATCGGTAAGTCCATATGAAATCATCAACTTCAACCCTCATTCAACGAATTGCTAACATTTCAGTCATCAAAAGCATCATTTCAGGTCGCAGTGATATTTGAAGCTTTTACTAAACCGAATTTCTCTTTTCACTGACAAATAACGTAATGAGAACAAAATTCGGGGATTATTCGTATTTTAGAAAAAAATACGCCAGGAAATGATATTAAACTGTATGTATTATGATAATTATCGATATCTACTATATAAAAATAAGTCCGGTTTTCCTCCCTGATTCTATAACTCCAGAACGCACGAACCGATTTCAACGGTTTTGCATTCGTTGGAAAGTTCTCGGGCTCCGCTAGGTTTGAAGCAAAGAAAATTCAGGAAAAAATTCAAAATATCGAGAAGAACGTAAGAAATTGGTAAACTGACATTTCTGAAAATTTTATTATTTATGACATAGAATTCAATGACAACTGTCAAGTCTCCTTACGAGAGGGAAGTGATTCCAAAAATTGCCTCATTTCAGAAGAAAAAGGCCAGATCCAAATGAAACAAGGTATGAATATCCTTTTTTAATCGTTTCATAACGTTTATTACTAAAAATATGTGTTCCAGAAACTATGAAATTATATTCAGTTTAGAGGTCAAAAAAGCTCCAGGAAATTTGCAATTTTGAGAGAGAAAACGAACAGGTCCAGATCAAACAAGGTACGAATATCGTTTTTGAGTAGTTCTATAACGTTTACTAATGAAGATATTTGTTCCAAGAATTCTGAAATAACCAGGTATAACAAAATATTTTTGACATAGTTACGTCTGATGTAAACATTTGTTCGTTTCGAGTGGAAAACGTTATTTGAATAGGTAAGTCCATATGAAATCCTCAACTTCAACGTTCATTAAACGAATTCCTAACATTTCAGCAATCAAAAGCATCATTTCAGATCGCAGTGATATTTGAGGCTTCTACTAAACAGAATTTCTCTTTTCACTGACAAATAACGTAATGAGAACAAAATTCGGGGATTATTCGTATTCTAGGAAAAAATACGCCAGGAAATGATACTGAACTGTATGTATTATAATAATTATCGATATTTCAATATATTTTTTCGATTTCCTAATATGTTTACATGTCTTTTGATTTCTAATGAAACCCGTTGAAGTCTGAGATAAACAGTCGTCACAGTCAACAACTAACGTCTAGGTGTGTGGGACCGGTAGTGTACCGGGTTCGAATCCCCATGGTGGCATGTTCTGTTTATTCTGGATAAAAAGTATTTTTTCCAGGTTCAAAGAAAGCTGATGAAAATAATTCAAAATTTTAATGTGCATGTTTTATATAGGTACGTTTTAGATATATACAGGGTGTTTCTATAAATCTATCAATTATTTCGCTTTCAACGAAATTGAAGGGGCTTTTGAATTTCGAGTGATTTGTTATAGGAGGTGGAATTTTAAATATAGATACTATGCTTCGGATTCATATGGAGTGCTCCTGTAAACATGTCGAATATTTTGAATTTCTGCATTATTACAGGGACATTTCAACAGAAACGAAGAAGTTTTTGAATTTCAAATGATTTACTATGGATGGTGGTTGGATTTATACAGGGTCTTTCCATAAAAATTTCAAATATTGTAATTTTCTACTTCATAACACGAACATTTGTATCATTTTTCGTATAAATGTTCAATAGACGCTCTGAGTATATACAGAGTGTGTAGTGTAGTTAGACAGATACCCGCAAGAATGGATCAAATATATCTATGAAAATCAATAACCAATGATGATCTATCGGTTCAATTGATCTACCGGTTAAATTATTCTACTTAGAAAGGTAGATCTACCGGTTTCACAAATCTACTTAAAAAGGTAGATCTACCTGCCTGACTAGAAAATTATTGTTTTTCACATGAACAGTTATACGTTGCGTGTGCACGAGTTGGGAAACCATCCGCTTTGTTTGTGTTAACGTCAGACCAAAAAGCAGAAATTTGGTTTACCAAAGAGTACTTCAAAAAACGGATAGTTTGCGGACACGTATAACGCTTCAATACAGTATTTACTTTGGATTCACTTTCATATACTTAGAGAAGTTCAACTAAATAACACTTCATTTTTGTAATAGAAATGAATCCATTACTGTTGTGAAATGAAATGAAAGTTTTCTTTTTCAAACATGAAAAAAAATTTTTTTTTCATCCTTTAATCACCAAACGAAATTTTACATAAAATGAAGCCATGTGGTGGCGAAACGGAGTTCGCCTGGTTTGCTAGTTTGAATATATTTTTTCGATTTCCTGATATGTTTACATGTCTTTTGATTCATAATAAAACCCGTTGAAGTCTGAGATAAACAGTCGTCACGTGTAACCAGGCAAGTGGTGTAACGACTAACGTCTATGTGTGTGGACCCGGTACTCTACCGGGTTCGAATTCCCTTTCGTGGCATGTTCTGCTTATTCTGGATAAGAAAATTGTTTCCAGATTCAAAGAAAGCTGATGAAAATAATTCAACATTCTCATGTGCATATTTTATATAGATACGTTTTAGATATATACAGGGTGTTTCTATAAATCTATCAATTATTTCACATTTCTACGTTATAACAGAAAGCTTTCAATGAAATTGAAGGGGCTTTGAAATTTCGAGTGATTTGTTATAGGAGGTGGGATTTTAAATATAGATACGTTACTTAGGATTCATACGGGGTGCTCCTATAAACATGTCGAATATTTTGAATTTCTGTATTATTACAGGGACATTTCAACAGAAACGAAGAAGCTTTTGAATTTCAAATGATTTACTACGATGGTGGCTGGATTTATACAGGGTCTTTCAATAAAAATGATTTACTTAAAACGGTAGATCTACTGGCCTGACTAGAAAATCATTGTTTGTCACATGGACAGTTATACGTGCGTGTTCACGAGTTGGGAAACCTTCCGCTTTGTTTGTGTTAACGTCAAACCATAAAACAAAAATATGGTTAACCAAAGAGCACTTCAAAAAAACGTAAAACGCTTCAATTCAGTATTTACTTTGGATTCACTTTCATTTACTTAGAGAAGTTCAACTAAATAACACTTCATTTTTGTAATCGAAATGAATTCATTACTGCTGTGAAATTAAATAAAAGTTTTCCTTTTCAAATATGAAATCCTTTTTTTTCTTTCATCTTATAATCACCAAACGAAATTTTACATAACACGAAGCCATGTGGTGGCGAAACGGAGTTCGCCTGGTTTGCTAGTTCACTATAAAAATAGTGAAATTGGATAGCATCGATCTGGACAACGTTTACTTTCAACAACGCAGATGGCGCTACGTGCCACACAAAAGTTTCCGGACCGTGTTATCTCTCGAATAGGTGATGACAGTTGGCCACCCTCCGACTTCTTCCTTTGTGGCCACGTGAAAAAGAAGCGTCGATTCAAGACCTCAAAGATGGATTTCGTGAGGCTATCGAGGACATTGGACAGCCACTTTGCGATTTAGTTATGAAAATTTTCATTAAAATGATATGGTCCTGTGAGCGTGGTCGTGGTGGTCATTTACCTGATGTTATTTTCCACTATTAACGGCTAAGCTTCTTCTTTCTAATGAAATAAACATCCGATCATTTATATTGAAAAATGGCATTTTTCTTTGAATATCAAAAATAACACCTCTTATTGGAAAACCCTTTATTATATCAAAGTTTTGTATAGGACTTGAGACTAAATATATAAATGCAAAATCTCAGTGCGATCGAAATAATATTCTAGATATTATTCAAAAACTGAAATATGTAAAAACTTAACAATTAAAAATATTAAATTCTTTGTTTCTGATCAATATACGTCCGTAAAAGAATTGAACTTCACCACGACTTCGTCATCAGTGAGTCAAACCTTATCGTTCTATACCATTTTTAGCTCAAAATTCAAATATTACAGACATTTGGCAAAACAATATAGTACTTATCTACTATATAAAATAAGCCGGGTTTTCCTCCCTGACGCTTTAACTCCAGAACGCACGGACCGATTTCAACGGTTTTGCATTCGTTGGAAAGGTCTCGGGCTCCGCGAGGTTTGTAGCAAAGAAATTCAGGAAAAATTTCAAGCTATCGAGAAGAACGTAGGAAATTGGTACATTTCTGAAAATGTCATTATTTATGACATCGAATTCAATGACAACTGTCAAGTCTCCTTTCGAAAGGGAAGTGCTTCCAACAATTTCCTCATTTCAGAAGAAAAAGGCCAGATCCGAATCAAAAAAGGTACGAATATCGTTTTCGTTTCGAGTAGTTCTATAACGTTAATTAACGAAAATATTCGTTGCAGGAATTCTGAAATAACCAGGAAGAAGAAAATATTTTTGACATAGGTACGTCTCATGTGAACATTTGTTCGTTTCGAGTGGAAAACGTTATTTGAATAGGTAAGTCCATATGAAATCATCAACTTCAACGTTCATTCAACGAATTCCTAACATTTCAGCGATCAAAAGCATCATTTCAGGTCGCAGTGATATTTGAGGTTTCTACTAAACCGAATTTCCCTGACAAATAACGTAATGAGAACAAAATTCGGGGATTATTCGTATTTTAGGAAAAAATACGCCAGGAAATGATATCAAACTGTATGTATTATGATAATTATCGATATTTCAATATATTTTTTCGATTTCCTGATATGTTTACATGTTAAAACCCGTTGAAGTCTGAGATAAACAGTCTTCACGTGTAACAAGGCAAGTGGTGTAACGTCTAACGTCTAGGTGTGTGGACCTGGTAGTGTACCGGTTTCGAAACCCCATGGTGGCATGTTCTGTTTATTCTGGATAAAAAGTATTTTTTCCAGGTTCAAAGAAAGCTGATGAAAATAATTTAAAATTTTCATGTGCATATTTTATATAGGTACGTTTTAGATATATACAGGGTGTTTCTATAAATCGATCAATTATTTCACATTTATACGTTATAAAAAAAAGCTTTCAATGAAATTGAAGGGGCTTTTGAATTTCGAGTGATTTGTTATAGGAGGTGGGATTTTAAATATAGATACTATGCTTCGGATTCATACGGGGTGCTCCTATAAACATGTCGAATATTTTGAATTTCTGCATTATTGCGGGGACATTTCAACAGAAACGAAGAAGTTTTGAATTTCAAATGATTTACTATCGATGGTGGGATTTGAAATATATTATGCTTTGGATTTATACAGGGTGTTTCCGTAAAATGTCATATATTGTAATTGTTTACTTCATAACACATTTGTATAACTTTTCTTATAAATGTTCAATAGACGCTCTGAGTATATACAGGGTGTGTAGTGTAGTCAGACAGATACCAAGAAATAGATCAAATATCTATAACATCAATAGCCAATGATGATCTATCGACGTATACAAAACGGTTCGAATGACCTACTATTCATCTGATCTATCGGTTCAATTGATCTACCGGTTAAATTATTCTACTTAGAAAGGTAGATCTACCGGTTTCACAAATCTACTTGAAAATGTAGATCTACTGGTCTGACTAGAAAATCATTGTTTTTCACATGGGCAGTTATACGTTGCGTGTTCACGAGTTGGTAAACCATCCGCTTTGTTTGTGTTAACGTCAGACCAAAAAACTAAAATAAGGTTTACCAAGATTTTTTTCTTCATCCTTTAATCATCAAACGCAATTTTACATAAAACGAAGCCATGTGGTGGCAAGAGCGTGTCTATAAATAGCGCGTATGAGGTACCCGTGCAAAGCCGGGGCGGGTCGCTAGTTTGTATAACGAGAACTTAAAAAAAATAACTGCCATCGTTTCAAATTATTCAGAACTCATAATTATCTAAGAATTTCTCGGAAGTCTCAAAAAACTCTCCCAAATCCAAAACTCCAAAAGATTTCTCTCCCAAGTTCAACTTAAATATCTTAAATTCCTGACAATCAGATCTGACCTAACTCCAGTGTCCGTATCAACAGGCCGAAACGGAATTTGTCATTTCACATTTCAAGCACGTAAATAAAAATCCCCCTATCTAAAATCTGGCCAGTAAAGCGGCTCGAGGTCGGGTCGTGCCATCTAGCTAATGCCGGCGATACCAGAAAACCCAGTTGTTTACTTACTGAAGTGACAGCGGCTTATAAATAAAACGCAAGAGCGAAATGGATGAAAGGCTTTTCGAGTGCGCTCCACACATTTCGCCTTCTGTCAGGTCATGTTAAGAATTCGTCTCCATTACTTGTTCGAATATGATGGATATAAATTCGCAACATCTTCAAGGCATGACGAGAAACAGGGAAACAGAGTTTTCTACGGAGTGCCAGAATCGAGAACAACACCACTTATACTGGGGAAAAAAGACTTTGCCGTCCCTTAAACTTAGGTATTTCATTTAAATATTGTCCTGGTTTCAGAAGTGCCTTTGGCTCAGTAGATAATACCTGACAAAGATAGCCGTTCACTGCTGGGTCAATAAATAAAGGGTTTTCCAATAAGAGGTGTTATTTTGATATTCAACGAAATAGCAATTTTTCAATATAAATGATTGGATGTTTATTTCATTATAAAAAAGAAGCTAAGCCGTTAATAGTGGAAAATAACTTCAGGCAAATCACCACCACGACCACGCTTATAGGACCATATCCTTTCAATGAAATCTTCCATTACCAAATCACAAAGAGTGGCTGCCCTATGTCCTCGATAGCCTCACGAATTCCATTTTGAGGTTTAGAAAACATTCGCAGCACATTTATATATGTTGCGACAGCCAGGGAACTCTGAAATCTCTATCCGATGTTAGAGTTGATTCTTCTTGGTAGAAGAATGCAGGAAAGCTCTGCGTGGGCTGGGCTCTGATAACCTTTTGAAAGTAATCTGGTGTCCGGCTCATGCGGATATACCTGGTAACGTCAAGGCAGATGAACTGGCTAGGCGGGGAGCCGGATTAGCATTTGTTGGTCCGGAGCCTTCGCTGCCAATCTGTCGCACATCTGTCAGAAGTTTCTTCAGGAACTGGCTGAACAGGGAATTTTCCTCGGAATGGAGCGCAGGGGTGGGCCTGAGGTTGTCGAGGATTCTCATTGAGAGACCGTCCTCGCGATCTGAGGTCAATAGGCTTCTGCTGCTGGAGAGGAAACAACTCGGTCTGGTGACTGGTGCATTGACTGGTCACCTGTTTAACAAGCATTTGAAGAGAATGGGATTGACGAGCTGCTCCCTATGCCGTTGGTGCAAGAGTACTGATGAAACGGTTGAGCATATTTTGTTCAACTGTGGAAACCTTACTGATTTAAGGTCAACACACCTAGGAAATCCAACACCTTCTATTCCTATGGTGAGAGGGACCACTCCTGGCAGGCTCGCGACATTTCTGTCTTCGTGTCTGAGGAGCTGAGTCTCTTTAGAACGATGCGGGTGAACAATGGGCCACTAGGCCTCAGTTTGGCCGGAAAGGCACCGCA
Source organism: Propylea japonica (assembly GCA_013421045.1). Lineage (NCBI taxonomy): Eukaryota > Metazoa > Arthropoda > Insecta > Coleoptera > Coccinellidae > Propylea > Propylea japonica. The sequence continues at coordinate 17,269,473 of CM024244.1, forward strand.
CAGAGAAGAAGAAGAAGAAGAAGAAGAGAGGTTTTGAATCCACGTTGGGCTATTGGCGTAGACCTTCTCTTTCACCTGGCCCAAAGGAATAAGTCGCAAGGTGTTAAATCACAAGATCTCGGTGGCCAGTTGTGATCACCTCTTCGAGAGATAACACTTTTTCCGCAAAAGATCAACGGTTTCGTTGCTTGTGTGGCACGTAGCGCCGTCTTGTTGAAAGTAAACATTGCCCAGATCAATACTATCCAATTTCCGCCATAAAAAATCATTAATCATCTTTCGATAACGCAATCCATTCACCGTAACTGTTGCTCAAGCCTCATTTTCGAAAAAGTAAGGTCCAATGACTCCTTCGGACCATAAACCGCACCAAACAGTCACACGTTGAGGATAGAGAGGCTTTTCAACAATAACTCTTGAATTTTCCGAGCCCCAGATGCGACAATTTTGCTTTTTGACGAAGCCACCGAGGTGGAAATGGGCCTCATCACTCAAGATGATTTTTCGATGGAATTGCGGATCATTTTCATGCATTTCAACGACCTAATCAGCAAAGACACGACGTTGTTGATGATAGGCCGGCTTGAGGTAGTGTGTAAACTGAACTTTATAAGCCTCAAGACCCAAATCTTTATGCAAAATACGGTGATAGACGTTTGTGGAATGCCTAATTCCAAAGAACGACGGGGAATGGACAAACCTGAGTTTTCTTCAACACTTTCGGCTACAGCAGAAATATTCTCGGCTGTTCTTGAGAGACGTGCACTGGTTTTATTTTTCACATCACCAACTTGTCTCAACAGCTCGAATTTTTCCACCAATTACTTCATTGCGTTCCGACAAGGTGCTTCACGACGACCCAAAAATGTTCGAGTTTTACGAACCGTCTCTGCCAAATTTTCACCATTTTAATAGTAGTAATATAGTAGTATCGTTCCATTTTTATTAATGGCGTAGTTTCCACTGGTCAAATGTAAAAAAAATGACAGTTTCAAACATGACATCTACTAAAATAGCGTTCTATTCAAAATTACACCTATTATTGGAAAATCCTTTACTTTCACTGCAACGCCCTGTAGAGCGAAATGACCATCATACCAAGACATCACCGTCAATTTATAAAACGAGTCAGGATGATCTAATTGAGGTCTATCAAGTCAGCAAATATGCGTGCGCCATGCCAATCGATTTGCAACTTCTTTCTCAGGGGAAAAGTCTTCAAACCTCGTTAGTGAGAGCAGCGCATCATGCATGTTTGTTGCTCGTATGGAAATGGGTGGCATCTTGATAGGCCCTGGGTAATTGGAATTTCCTAGTCCCATTTTCCCGGCAGGAGATTAGGCTTGGACCCGTGTAATGCTCTGCGGTCTTTCGCTTACCTCGTTAGATAAATAGAGAATAGAGAACGTAGATAGGCCACAAGCGCGACATCAATAGAATGATTTTTAGAAAAAAAACTTTTTAGGTTTGCATTCCCAGTCTCTGAAACAGAAATAATTAAAATGGACCCGTGTAATGCTCTGCGGTCTTTCGCTTACCTCGTTAGATCAATAGAGAACGTGGATAGGCTCCAAACTCGATATCAATGGGATGAATTTCAGGATCAGGGGCCTATTGCACCAAATACTCTGTAACTTTTCACTTTTCAAATGAATTACGTTGCACGAAACGCATTCATTATTGAAGAGTACAATGTGAAAAGTCAAGTGCAGAGTGAAAAGCACTCCGCAGAAAGTGAATTTTGGGAGAAATGTTGTGCAACGTAATTAATTTTCACTTTGGAAATTTGTCAGAATGCAAAGTGAAAAGTTGAAAAGTATTTTGGTTAGGCCCCTGATCGATCAATAACATAGATAGGCCCTGTCACATGTAAACATTGAGGAAAAGATTTTTATATTTCTGTTTATATTCCTTCCTCCCCCCTGCTGTTTGTAAACATTAGCCTAACTTTTTTTCTAAGTGCCTTGCAGTCAGGATTGCCATGTTGCGGCATTTTCCCTCAAATTTGGGGGATTTTTGAAAACTCCGGGAAAAATTTGGGGTAAAACATTTCTGGAGGAATTCTTTGGGGGTTTCAGTTTTTCGTTCAGGTTCTCCTCGCCAAAGATTATTATCCATTCCAAAATAAAATTCGAAAATTTATTAAAAACTAGCGGACCCAACAGACGTTGTTCTGCATACGCAAAAATTCATTCAATTCGATCCAGCCGGTTAGTTGTAGCATTGTTGTTCCTTGAACAATGGTTGTAGAATAGATGAATAACCTAGATTACGATCACAGCGACATCAGTTGATCTGATTTGTGATCATAAACATACGGGCATCAGGCAATCCAAAATACATTCATACATCATAGGTTTAAAATTTGTAAAATATGGCATAAGTAAAAAATTGTTGTATAATATGTTAGTTCATACGTTATTTCTGATCAAAATTTTAAATTTTCGATTCACTCGATGTAACTTCACTTTTTGTCCAAATGTCAAAATCATTATAACCTATAAATATGTATTCTATGACTGCTTGATTGGTCGTAAGAAAAAGGAAAGCCTTTTATTTTTTTCTGAACAATTTTTTCTTGTATAAACCTTGCCCTAGCAATTATGAACACAACAAAAAAAGAATTATCCAATTTGGTGCAGCCGTTTGAAAGATATTGCATTTTGACGGTAACCATAGATCCTGTTTCATCAATATAGATTGAACCTACATTCTGTGTACTACTTTCAAAACATCTCGGGTGGTGAAGACTGCTTAAATTCAACATGACAAAACATCTGGAGGATTTTTCGAAAAATATCATTATTTTGGGGCAAAATTGGGTATCATCTGGGGTATTTTCAATCAAGCAAGTTGGCAACCCTGCTTGCAGTGATATTGATGATCATTTTCTTGGTGAAATACTGCTTTATTAACAAGGCATGTGAAAAACATGATTGCTTACGAACAGCAGCATGCTAGAAGTAAGTACAGTAGCGTGGGTTGATTATGGGAAGTAGGTTTCAATTTAGTAATGTAAATAATGTTTCTCCTATTCTGAAAACCTATAATTAGTTAGATAATGTTCCTTTGCATAAAACGATACGGTGGATGCGACTTATTTCTTAAAATAATTCCTATTGATCTCAGTTTATAAACCAAAAAAATTGAGAAAAGCCCTGAGCAGGAGCGTTTGAGCGCTCGTTCTTTGGAGGAGCAATAAGACTATTACCTCAAATTTTTTATGGGATCTGAAATTGATACCAAATATACAGGTTCTCTATAAAAGATTATAACAGCCCAGTTGGCGATGGACTTTCACACAATATTTATATTCTAATGTTAACTGTAATTTATTTAAACAAACGATACTGTGAGTTTAGACTGATAATTCCGAAAGAAATTGAATAACGTGACTGAAATTACTAATTTGTAGACATCGCACAGGAAACATTTTCAAAAGCAACCAACGATGTTACAATCATTTATAAAAACCCCGTATAAATGCTGAATCTTGTTACCATCGGAATTATATCCTGAAATATGTAAAAAATTCCATTAAAAATATTAAATTCTATGGTTCTGGTGATGCGATCCTCTTGAGATCCAGTATATAAGTTTTCATTGTCAAAATAAATTTCACTCGAATCGGATATTGTTATAGAAATATGAAGATTCGTATTCCAATTTTCCAATTGAATTTTCTATGATTCTGTTAACATTATGGCCACAAAATTGCATGAAGATTCAGTATATCAATCTTTATTCACAGAAGAAATATAAAGATTCTTTTTTCCTATATTCCAATTGAATTTTGTATGGTTCTATTAATACTATGGTCACGAAATTTTGCATGAACATTCAGTATATCAATCCTCATTAACAAAAAAATGCATGGAAATATTTTTTATGGAAATATGAAATTTTTTTTTAGTCTTCCAATTGAATTTTCCATGGTTCTGTTCACAATATGGCCACAAAATTTTGCATGAGGATTGTTATGAGCATCTTGCATTTGGCCGTAACCTTTTATTTAGACTGGCTTCGTTTTCGTATAAACAGTAGGAGGGGGAATATAAACATCTATTTTCCTCATTTTTGCCCCTGTTCATATTTTAAAGGGCCTATCTATGTTCTTCATTGATCTGAGCGTATAATACTCTACGGTCTTTCGCTTACCTCCTTAGATCTTAATGCGTATCCCCCACTAGATTGATGGAATGTTGCTACACTCGTACTTCTAATGGGGGTACGTGACTCCACTGCAATCAATTAGTTCTTTCAGGGTAATTTATGTTTTTTTCTTGCCAGGGGAGTTGATGCGAATTAGTCTTAGTTGTATTGCTGCCTTTGATTTTGTTTTTTGTGCGAAGTGGTGATTGATGAAATACAGCGTGATTCAGGTTTTTGAGCGCACGTTCTACTTAAATGAGTGCTATATCGTTTTGCCTAAATGTCTGTAATTTTCGAATTTTGAGACGAAAAAGGACTTCTTGACGACGAATTTGTGGTCTAAGTCAATTCTGTCCGTGGGACCGTCCGTCAGCACAATAACTTTCAAAGGGATTGTGGTAGAGACTTGAAATTTTCATGGTGAGTTAAGTTCCCAATAGCCTCGGTTAAGTTTGTTAAGCAGCCAAATCGTATAGTGTGTTCCATTAAATATGAATCTAAAAAATGTTTATAAGATAAAGAAAAAAATGACAAACAAAAAATTCTTTGCCTTTAAGGAGGCTAACCTAACAAATTTTCGAAACATAGATAAATTGAAAATAGTAATCATCGAAATGAATACAATCTTCAATTTATAGGCTCACAGAACCTTCTTCATGCGGACTGGGATGATTTATTCAAGATGTTGTCAATGAGGGAAGAGACAGACCGGTTTCGGCCTTATTAGAAACTTGCATGAAGGCCCTGATGTAGGACCACTGCTAACATCTCAAAGAGTGAAGAGGAAGTAATCAGTGCTTTCAGCATGCGATCTGTGATGATTGAACTTCTCATTTTGACACTACTCACTACTAGATGTCACCATCTGTAGGATAATACTCGATAGAGTCTTACAAGTGGTCTTAAATGTAGAAGTTTTTCAATAGGATGTTGTCTCTGAGGGATATGGGACACTGACGAGGCCTAATAAGGCCGAAACCGGTCTGTCTCTTCCCTCATTGACAACATCTTGAATAAATCATCCCAGTCCGCATGAAGAAGGTTCTGTGAGCCTATAAATTGAAGATTGTATTCATTTCGATGATTACTATTTTCAATTTATCTATGTTTTAAAAAATGCTTGTTCCTAAATATCTCAGAAAAAACTAAACCAATCGAAATGAAATGCTACATCCAAATTCAAGATGCTCATAACAAACCTCATGCATTTTTTGGCCTAAGTGTGAACAGAACCATAGAAAATTCAATCGGAATATTGAAAAGAAGAAATTCATATTTCCATAAGAAGATATTCGATTCGAGTGAAATTTATTTTGTGAATGGAGATCGATATACTGAATAATCATTCAAAATTTTGTGGCCATAGTGAATGTAGATCGTTATATTGAATGTTCATCCAAAATTTCGTGGCCATAAAAAATTTAATTGAAAAATTGAGAAGAAGAATCTTTTTATTTTCATAGCAGGAGATTTGATTCGAGTGAATGTAAATTGATAAACTGAATTTTCATGCAAAATTTTTTGGCCATAGTGTGAAAACACCATAAAAAATTCAATTGAAATATTGAAAGATTAATCTTTATATTTCCATAGCAAAATATCCGATTCAGGTAAAACTCATTTGTGAATGAAGTTTGATATACTGAATGTTCATGCAGAATTTCAAGAGGATCGCATCATCTGAACCATAGAATTGAAGTTTTTTAATTTATATTTTTCACATATTTCATTTTCTGAATAATTTCCATAATATAATTCCGATTGTGCTAAAATTCCGCATTTATATACATAAAAATGTATAAGGTATCTCAAGTCCCATATGAAATTTTGAGGTAATAGTCTCATTACTCCACCAAAGAACGAGCGCTCAATAGCTCCTGCTCAGGGCTTTTTTAAAATTTTTTATAAAAGCCGAGTATCGGGAACAGACGGTAAAGAGCACATACAATTTAAAATCCACACAATTCGTCGAAAACTCCTGACCATAACTCAGTTCATTCACCGTACCATTTTCCAACGAAAACACCCATATTTTTTCAGTCGCCAGACCACGTCTGGCAACACTCGCCGTATGCAAATCCGAATTTTCCGCAATTCAGCGACGCTTCTGTTTATGTGTCTTCATTTTTGGAGTACAGTCTGTGGTTCGTGGAACCTCCTTTGTTTTGTTTTTCCCCCTGTTGAATAATTCAAAGGATAGCGAGCAGCGATTTCGTTACTCAAAAGGATAGAGAACTTGGGGCGCGTCTCATGTTCAGTTTTCATCGTGTATCATCATTCTGAGCCATGCAGTTCGTTCTAACTTTTGAATCTTTGCATGGTAAACGCGCAGGGGTGGACTTAAAGTTGAAAATGTTGCGATTTTTTGATAGTTTTGAAATTTTCACGTGAAAACTCTGTTGTCGCTTTAGCTTCTGAAGGATTTTCCAATGAGATATGTTATTTTGAATTGCCCGCTATTTCAGTAGATGTCACGTTTGAAGCTGTCATTTTTTGACATTTGACTAGTAGAAACTACTCTATTAATAAAAATGGAACGATACACGCTTCAAGAACGCATTGAAATTATTCAAATTCACTGTAAAAATGCTGAAAATTTGGCAGAGACGGTTCGTAAAACTTCTTTTTTGGGTCGTCGTGAAGAAACACAATAAGCCGCAAATAAAGGAATTGGTGGGAAAATTCGAGCTGTTGGGACAAGTTAGTGATGTGAAAAATAAAACCCGAGAACGTCGCTCAAGAACAGCCGAGAATATTGCTGCTGTAGCCGAATAAGTTAAAGAAAACCTAGGTTTGTTCATTCCTCGTCGTTCTTTGGCATAAGACATTCCAAAAACGTCACTACACCGTATTTTGCATGAAGATTTGAGTCTTAAGTTCAGTTAACACAAGAACTCAAGCGCTTCGTGCCACACAAGCCACGAAACCATTGATCTTTCGCGGGAAAAGTTTTCGGACCGTGTTATCTTCCGAAGAGGTAATCACAATTGGCCACCGAGATCTTGTGATTTAACACCTTACCTTGCGACTTCCTCCTTTTGGACCACGTGAAAGAGAAGGTCTACGCCAATAGCCGTAGTCGATTCAAGACCTCAAAGATGGAATTCGTGAGGCTATCAAGGACATAGGGCAGCCACTTTGCGATTTGGTTATGGAAAATTTCATTAAAAGGATATGGTGCTGTAAGCGTGGTCGTGGTAGTTATTTGCCTGATGTTATTTTCCACTATTAACGGCATAGATTCTTCTTTATAATGAAATAAACATCCGATCATTAATATTGAAAAATGGCATTTTTCTTTGAATATCAAAATAATACCTCTTATTGGAAAACCCCTCACAGGGTAATCCTCTCCAATAGATTTAAACAACAGAATTTCGCTCTCAATATCGAATTTACTTTCGAGTTAATGATGAGAAACTTATGACAAACTTTCAGTTTTCCTATGAATTGCATGGAGAGGAACATATATTTTCCTAACAATTGCTGAAAGTTATACTTTCCCGCACACGACTGCCGTTGACTGGAACGACGTGAAGCTGGAAAGACACTTTACGCAAGAATTAGGAACATTATTTTTTTTCTACGACGACCCATTCAAAAAGCACATTGAAAATATATATTTTATTTCAACATACAGAACATTCCATGAGAATCCACTATTTATTATTAATATTAATGTTGAAAACACAGTTTGTTGAGTTCTGCAAATGCGTCAGAGTAGTTAGTTGGTGGTAACTGGAAGTAACTCTCGTAGATTGCACAGTGCATGAAGATAACGAAGACATCATGATCGGTTGCAAGTTGCCAGTACATGAAATAATTTCATTCGAGATGGTTTTCTTCTGTTCTACAGAGTCCTCCGAATAACTTTCAGCAACAGCAGTTGACTTCCAGCCTCCAAGACGTTTTATGATGATTATCCCTTCGCCTGAATCTGCGAGAAACTTTGCCGAGGATCGTCTAAAACTGTGACATGTGTAACGTTCTGGGTTAGATAGGCCTAAAGTAGGTAGCGATCACTGCCGGTATTTTACTTTTCCGCACTATTGCGGGAAAGCGAGTTTTCCCACACTAGTGACACCTTCTAAACTAAGATGAGTGCGGAAAATCGGTAAAAACGAACGGTTGGGTCGTAGAAAAAATGTTTTTTCGAAAAATGTGTGACTTTTATTTAAATATCCCGATTGTAATCATTTTTTGAATCAAAATCCTTGTGCAGGCCTATCGTAAGGACGATATTTATTGATGAACAAATCGAGCCTAATATTTCTGAGGATATTGAATTTTTGAAACATCATTTCCTCTATGTGTACTCTGTCATCAAGATTTCTTCAATTCTTTCTTCAAATATACCGAACCTGCTCCTCATCTTCTCGAGTATTCAGGTATTCATTAATACCAAACCTTCAGGAGACCGATTGTAAAGAATAACTCAAACGTAGTCGTTATTATTTATTCAGAAAAGGTGAAAATTCCGTTTTCGACGGGTTTAATTCCTCGCAGCGTCGAAAGCCCAATTAAAAATGCAAAGATATTCCAGTGAAATGCTGCAGAGCCATCCGTCTAGTGAAGAGATGCTGAAAGAACTCCAGATAGGGGTTCTTTTGTCTTTTCCGTGCTTGGAAAAACCAGAAAGTCTACTTTTGGGATGAATGAAGTGGCTTAATGCAGACGGGAAGCTTCGAATAGACAGGGTTGGAATTGTTTTTACTGTTCTGCATAGGGTTTAGGGGCTGGAAACCTGAACCGGAAAGGGTTAGATGTTACGATGGAATGGACAATATTATTGCATTCCTTCGAGCTTAGTTTAGTTCATACGTGGATCTCGCGCATTCCTGAGAGAACTTTGATTTCCAATTGTTCTCATTTATTGAATCAAATTTTCTGTTTTGACACTGTTAAAGACTTTGAGCTTAATCAGCCTTATGAAGTGTGCATTTTTAGAGTCATAGAACTTCAAATTGCAATAAAGTAACGATGGATTTTTCGATTGACATGAATTTTATTTTTCCGAAAGATAACCTTGTGGCATTATATTTTAAATATTATTTCTGGCATATGACCGCTTTGGCTGGCTCGGATGTAGTCCAATCTGGACGTCCAATTTTCGATGACTCTTTTCAACCTTTTAAGCCGTAAATCGACAATAACACGGCGAATGTTGTCTTTCAAATGGTCAAGCGTTTGTGGCTTATCCGCATAGACCAATGACATTACATAGCCCCACAGAAAATAGTTTAGCGGTGTTAATCAGAAGATCTTAAAGGCCAATTCACAGGTCCAAAACGTGAAATTAGGCGGTCACTAAACGTGTTTCAATAAATCAATTGTGGCTCGAGCTGTGTGACATGTTGTGCCTTCTTATTGGAACCACAACTCCTGGACATCATGGTTGTTCAATTCAGGTATGAAAAAAGTAGTAATTATGGCTCTATATCGATCACTAGTGGCTGTAACGTTCTGGCCATCATCGTTATTGAAGAAGTACGGACCAATGATTCCACCAACCCATAAAGCGCACCAAACTGTCTGTTTTTCTGGGTGTAACGGTGTTTCGACATACACTTGAGGATTAGCTTCACTCCAAATGCGGCAGGTTTGTTTGTTGACGTAGCCATTTAACCAGCAGTGCGCTTCATCGCTAAATTTCGCTCATGAAAATCGGGAACAACGGCAATCTCGTTTTGGGCCCATTCGACGAATCTACCCTTTGCTTGATGATCCTTGGCTCCAATTCTTGCACTTGGTTTTGTTTTTGTAAACACGCAAACCAAGATCCTTCCGCAAAATCTCAGGTCCAATTCCTGTGCTAGATGGCGGATGGACTCATTCGGGTATTCCTCAATGCTACCCTCTACAGTAGCAAAAGCTTCTTCTGTACGACGTCTCTGGGGATGCGAGTTATCAAGAAGAGTAAACGTGGTGCGAAAACGTTCCATGGTTAATCGAATTAACTGCTCTGATGAAGGATTTTGTCGACGATAAAATGGACGTAGTGCGCGATACGTATTCCGCACAGAACCATTATTTTCGAAATAAAATTGCACTATTTGCAAGCGTTTTTCAGGCGTGAGTCTATTCATGATGAATTTCCAAACCAGCTGTTAAAAACAACCGTTATTTCATAGGCGTATCTAGCCTCAGTTTTCAGGGGGGGCGCGGCCCCTAGCAGTAAAAGTTTTTTTTGTGATGCCTATACATAGTTTTTGATTAGTATCTTTCAGGAGGGGGACAGAGGTACATCAGGAGGAGCCGGGTAACACCCTGCCCTTCCTGAATACGTCAGTGCGTTATTTCAAAGGATATTGAATCTTTCAAACATTATTTACCAATGTGGGCTTCAGCAAGAACACTGTCATCTCCTTCAATTCTTTCTCCAAATATACCTAACCTGCTCCATCTTCTTTCGCAATTCAGGTTCTCATCAATACCAAACCTTCAGAAGACCGATTGTAAAGAATAATTCAAACGTATTCAAAATTATTTATTCAGAAAAAGTGAAAATTCCGTTCTCGGCGTGTTTAATTCTTCGCAGCGTCGACAGCCCAATTAAAAATGCAAAGATATTCCAGTGAAATGCTCCAGAGCCATCCGTCTAGTGAAGGGATGGTAAAAAAACTCCATATAGGGGCCCTTTTGTCTTTTCCGTACTTGTAAAAACCGGAAAGGCCTCTTTTGGGATGAATGAAGTGGTTTAATACGAACGGAAAGCTTCGACTAGACAGGGTTGGATCGTTTTTACTGTTCTGGATAGGGTTAAGGGTTGGACACCTGACCTGGGTAGGGAAAGGTGGCTTTGGGGACGGTTTGAGTTGAGCTAGAGGAGATTTTCCTGTCAGGGTTGAACAATGGACAATATTGTTGTATCCTGTCAAGCTTCATGCAGTTTGTACGTGGATTTCATGTAATTAGTGGGACAGAGTTTGAAACAAATGACAAGTTGGGACAGGTAATTTCAAATTATAAGTAAATGACCGAGGTTCGTCTTGTTTGCTTGTTTTATGAGATGCAATTTCAAGATAATAAACCAAATAGGAGTGAAACAAATTTGGTTCAATATAAAGAAGCCTTCGAAATCAAAATTTCAGCTTATTCTTCAATCAAATTCAAACATTAAAGCACTACATTCGTACGGGGAACAAAGGTTTTTCTCTGTGTTCTTGTATTATACGCAGAAATGTGAAATACTGTGAAATACTCATGCTTCATTGTTTGAAATGCGTGAAATTTTACAGAGACAAATAAATGTCCGAAGAATATTTTCATTCAATTTACATCAAAATCTGTGGTAAAAAGAAACTTGAAAACTTAAGACTAATGATTCGAGAACACAACTTTGTTGCCCTGGATCGGAATCTTGAGCTCAGAAACCATTTACGCACGGCCCAAGTTGGGCCGTGATGTTAGCGTCTTTCATACAACCAGAGTGCGTTGGAATACTCCCGATTAGTCTAGATAGTTCCGGAATAGGACCGAGCTCGTAGATAAAGATACGTCCGTTGGACTCATGTTCATGTCCAGGTACAGTTAGAAATCCGTTGTGATAGTGCGCCTTATACCGAACTGTTTCAGAGTGAATATAAATATACAAGTATATAAATAAACTAATGTTAGTAATTGTAAATAAATTAGTGTCAGTTTCAGTTAAATTAGTGAGTTTTGTAGTTGTAAAAATAAAACATACAGCTTAGAAGAAATTTCTGCGATGGATGAACGTCATGATTGTGAGACCTATAATCACATATGGGGCAGTAGCCTGGTTTTCCAAAACCAGTCAGGTAAGTACGAGAAAAAGGCTCGATAAAGTACAGAGGCTTGCCTGTGTGTGCATCACTGCCCACTGGAGCTATGAGAACTTGCCCAACTAGGGCACTTGAGGTCATTACGGATCTCACACCTCTACATCTAGTGATTGATAGGGTAGCCTATCAGGCTATACTCAGAATATCTAAGGAAGGTACAGATAATGAGAGAATCAGAGTCTGGTTCTCTCTGAATAACTACATCTCATCTGCGAACCTCCCCAGTGATGTAATGATCAAGAAGTAAGTACTGATAAAAACTCCAGGACTTTGCTAAATAAAAGAGAGAAACGAGAAGGAAAATACACCGACTATAACCTCAAAAAAATACCGTAAAGTGCTATACAGATGGTTCCAAAACCTCTACAGGAGCTGGCGCTGGGATATACGGGCCACTTACTAAGTATGCGTACTGCGGCGTTCCCACAAGGCGTTAATCACGACAGTGAACCACGCTTTCGTGAAATACACTTCTGTGTGAACGCATTCCTCACGAAAGCAAGTTTAAAAACTATGCGTTCACACAGAAGTGTATTTCACGAAAGCGTGGTTCACTGTCGTGAATAACGCCTCGTAGGAACGCCGCATAAGAGCGTCTTTCAAGCGGAAACCTTAGCTCTTGAAAGATGTCTAGATATAAATCTGGAATGAAACTATCAGAGGTGCGCTATGGTCATACACTTAGATAGTCAAGTGCAAGCACTGAGCTTCCACGTCATCGACTCAAAGATGATTTGGGAGTGCCGGAACAAACTCAATGAGGTAGGCAAAAAAAATAAGGTCTTTTCAACCAGGGCTTCCGGCCATTCAGGAATCAAAGGAAACAAAGAGGCCAATACACCTGCCAAAGAGGGCGCACGAATGTCACTCATTGGCCAGAACCCTTCTGAGGTGTAGGTAAATGTACCTAAAAGAAGGAGTTTCTGAAGAAGGAGAAACCCGAGAGCAAAAACTCTGGTGGAATCTCCCAGGGATGGATCATTCCATCAAGTTCTTGCGGAACTTTGAAACAGCTAGATGCAAAAGATATCTGGATCTAGGTAAGAAAAAATTACACCTCCTCACTGGCTTTCTTAGGAAACACCTGTTGAGGATGTGATTGTCGGACACAGGGCCGGATTTAGAGGTGTGGGGGCCCCGGGCAACAAATAAGTGGGGGCCCCCAAGCCTCGAATTATTTTCAAAATAAAATGGATGATTTTTTAAAGTAGGGGTTTTCAACACATAATTTATCGAGAAACCAAGATTCTTTTATTATTTAACAAAGATAGTATGAGAAAACAATAATTGAGTGGCATTAAATGAACGGAACCTTCCGAGCTTTTTTGGCTGAAAAATCGTCAATTATTTCAGCAAAATCCAGTTCACGGAGTAAATCGTTCTCAATGCTTAGGAGAGTAAGCTTTGAGAGACGATTTTGTCCCATAGTCGTTCTGAGTCTAGTTTTGATGATTTTCATTTTCGAAAATGATCGCTCTCCAGTGCAATTGGATACCATAAGAACCAAATACATTCTCAACGCGATTTCGATGTTTGGGAATGTAGCTCGAAGATTTTGATCATCGAGAATTTGGTAATAGTACATTTCTAAAGATTGGTCTTTTCCAAAGTCTCTTTTATATGATTCAATAAAGGAGACAAACTGAACTAATTCATTTCCGAGACTTGGTTCTAAATCATTCTCATAAACTTTTACCAAAGCCTCTGCTGCAGCCTGCAAGTTTTCAGTATTCATCTTTTCGATTTGATTCAGAAATCCGAATCTCGAACGGACAGCTGCATAGGCATGCAATCTTTCACTGAGAGAAATATATAGCTGGTCGATTACTGGTAAAAAGGCAGATACTTTGTATTTCTCCCTCGTTTACTAGTGTTTCCTAGTTGAAATTTAAATTTTTCCGAATTTTCTTGAGTGGTGGCTCCTTTTTGTGGGGGCCCCTATTTGTGGAGGCCCCCGGGCAGTTGCCCCTGTTGCCCCCCCCTAAATCCGGCCCTGGTCGGACACTGACGAGTGTAGGTTCTGTGGGGAGGAGGAAGAAACCGCCATTCACCTAGTTACGGAATGCTTTGTCATTGCGAACCTAGGAAGGAATGCTTTGGGAAAAATTTGTAAGATTGAGGAACTTGCCTCGTTGAAGGTTTCACAGAAACTTGATTTCATCAGATCTCTGGAACTGGAAGGCGAGCTATGAAAGATGTGTGGTCAGAACAGCTCTGTAAGGGGGCACATCAGACCTTGAGGTCGCAGTGAACTGTAACTCCTTTTTAAACTATCAACTAACTAACTACTGAAAGAAATTTGTCTTACCCCGTTACGTTACCACAGTAAATTGGACCTTTCCGAAATTATTCCTCCTGTAGTCTGCCCACTTCCGAACAGACCTGGCAACACCGCACCCCAAAGTTGGGAGTTCTCCCTTTTCAAATATTCCGGTCATCAGTTCGTGGTGCGCTCCGGTAGAGAGAGCGGGGATATCTGGGAACGATCCTGGAATATCCCGAAGCGTCAATTCGATGTAGTTGTGCCAAAAACGAGAGTAAATTCTGGAAAAGGGTGACCGATGAACAGTGCAGAATAATAGCGCAGATTATCAATTATTAATCCTTCCAAAGTGACTTCCGTGAGTAATTGTGATTACATTTTTTATATACAGGTTGATCCAGAGGGGCCTATTGCACCAAAATACTTTGCAACTTTTCACTTTGCGCCATGCATTCTGACAAATTTCAAAAGTAAGAATTAGTTATGTTGCACAACATTTCTACATACTTTTCACTTTGCACTTGAGTTTTCACATTGTATTTTTCAATTATTATTGATGCGTTTGGTGCAACTCAATTCATTTGAGAAGTAAAAAGTAAAAACTGAAAAGTTGCCAAGTATTTGGTGCAATAGGCCCCAGATCTAAAGATCTTTCCCACGAAAACAATATTTGTACGAAAATCGTAGGGTTTGTTATTTTCAACCCCTGATAAAGTTATAGGAGATCTACAAAAATTGTGTGAGCAACATCTACTTAGTACTTCATATTATGTATACAGGGTTGGGATAAAGTTCGGCACCAAATTAATATCTTTAAAACGAAACGGGCGATATTTTTGAAATTTGGCATCTGAGTGTAATGGACCACAATGCATTTGATGAGCATATTCTCATTAATGAGATACTTCCGGTTTAACCGGAAATGACCAAATTTTTTTTTATTTAAATGGGACACCCTGTATATTTCTGCAGATTCTGAAAGAGCACTTTGTTTCGGATCTGTCCATACCAGGTTCCATGTAAAAATTATCTGTAAAAAGAAGAATTGAGACAACGGATTCTTGATGAATGTGCCTTAATACATGGAGAAGTCTTGAGAAAAGTTACTCAAGAATTTGTTAATAGACTGGCATATTGTCAGGAGGTGAATGGCAAGCACTTCGAACATTTAAAATGATTTTTTTAAATTATTTCTAATAATTTTTTTCTACTAGTAAAAGCTGTATTTCTTCTTTTTATAGATTTTCATAAAAAATACGTCATGAAAAGCAGAAAGAGTTATCTACTACAAAGTATTCCGTTTTATTTCTCACTATTGATACAAATAACAACGAATTATTTATTTAAATGGATTTTTTCTCAAATGTACAAAAAGACTGAATTTCTTCTTTTAACAGAGAATTTTCACATGGAACCTGGTATGGACAGATCCGAAAGAAAGTGCTCTTTCAGAATCTGCAGAAATATACAGGGTATCCCATTTAAATAAAAAAAAATTGGTCATTTCCGGTTAAACCGGAAGTATCTCATTAATAAAAATATGCTCATCAGATGCATTGTGGTCCATTACACTCAGCTGCCAAATTTAAAAAATACCGCCCGTTTCGTTTTAAAGATATTAATTTGGTGCCGAACTTTATCCCAACCCTGTATAGAACATATTTGGATCTAATAGTCTATGAGAGTTACCTAAGTTACTGTTAGTGATTTATGTCAAAATTAGAATTATCGAAATTTCAAATAGATTTTGTTGAATGATTGAATTTGGCCTGTAAATAGCAAATATTGGTAGAAAGGATAAACTTAAATTGTCGTTTCTCTATTTACAGGTAAATATGGTTTAATGTTAATTGAATTTGAGTTTAAAATAAAAACTCTATTTACAGAGCAGCACTTGGATTTATCTTACCTATCAAATCAACATTCAAAAATCATAATATATGCATAGTTTTATGACTGAGTGTTTTTAAAAAGCCGTGAAAAAATTAAGAACTGTCAACTCGTCATCGCCTTCCAAAGGCTGTATCTTGGGAGGGGGGTCGATTTCACATAAATTACCCCTGCTTATTATCATCGAGAAATCATTTCTCAAAGCCCCTCGCATTTGTTTACAGACAGCCTGTTTATTACATATTTTTATTTGACTGTATTAACAGTAAAAAATTTGAACAGGGTACCACGCATTTCTGTGTATGATACAACATCAAAAAAGAAAAACCTCAGAAAAAACCTAGTGGGTGTTTGATTGAAGAAAAAGCTCAATTATTCAAATCGAAGGCTCCTCTTCATCGAACCGAATCTTATTTTTCTCCTTCATTTGTCATCTTAAAATTGCAGCAACAGAAAAAACCTTGAGAAATTAAACAATTTTTATCGTCTTAAGACAATCAATCCTTCTGAAATAATAATTATAAATTTTGGAACATGCTTCTAAGGGGATCGGTCCATTTGGTCATCAGAGTAAGAAATAAACATAGAGATTACTGCATTGTAATCAACCAAGCATTATAGTTAGACCAGCTTTTACCCGCGACTTCGTCCGCATAAGTTTTTTTGTTTTCTCCCGGCTGTAAGTCCCCCTGTAACAATGTCCCACTATCGTGTTCCAGTCCTCAACTTCACATCAAAATTTGTTCAAAAGCAACCTAAGCTACATAATGTTAGTTAGAAAAGTGATCAAATACTAACTTGAAATCTTAGTAACACTCAGTTAAAAAAAACATCAAAATCATTTCAGTAGCTATGGCGTCAAGCACTTCTTGACACGATCACGCTAGATTTCCGCGGGAATGAGGTATTTTTCCACCGTAAAAAGTAGCCTGTATCCGTGCCTAGGATTCTATCTTTATATTAACCAAGTCTTATAAAAATCCGTTCAGGCGTTAAGGCGTGAATGAGGTAAACTTTGAAAACAAACGATAAAAAATCATTTACTTAATTAGATTTCTGCCTACTGCCTACGCCTTAAGTTCGATGGCAGGAATATTAATAGCCCATATCCTTTTCTAGATTACTATCTATCACCTTACTAAATTTCATCAAAATCCGTTCAGCCGTTTAGGCATGATAGAGCAAAACTCCCAGCCAAAACCATAAAAAAATCACTAACTCAATTCAGTTTTCTGCCTAGTTCCTACCCCCTAAGTACGATGACGTGATCATTTTGATCTTATATCCGTTTTTAGGTAACCATCTATTACCTTACTTAATTCCATCAAAATCTGTTCAGCTGTTTAGACGTGAAAAAGCAAAAGTCCCAACAAAAACGACTAAAAATCACTAACTCAATTTAGTTATCTGCCTACTAACTGCCTACCCCCTAAAAACGATGGCATGATCATTTATAGCCTATGACCATTTCTATGTTATTATCTATCACCATACCAAATTTCATCAAATCCGTTCAGCCGTTTAGGCGTGAAAGAGTAACAGACAGATAGACAGACAGAGTTACTTTCGCATTTATAATATTAGTATGGATGGAAAGCATTTCACTGCCACACTGGGGTGAAGTAAACAATTGGTTAGATTTGCATTTCTCCAATTCCTGAATATAATGCAACATTTCCGTAATTTTGCCCAAGCTATAATTAACGGAAAAGCCTTAAACAACAATAAACTGCCACCAAATCATTGAAATAATTCAGTTTATGAACGTCAAATCGAAATTAAAATGTAAACACATCGCATCAAGAAACTGAACACAAACAGATAATGTTTCCAAACTGACAGAATTACCTGTAACAGACGTAAGCTGTTAGTATCAGAGTAGGAGAGCGATAAACCAACTATCCCAATACGGAATAAACATACAGCACGATTTCGCAACGCCGGAAGTTTGTTCGCGCGTATAAACAGATTCTACTTGGGTGCATAACAAATGCGTGAAAGCAACTCTAGGTTTACTTATTACTCTGAGATTTGATCTTACCAGCAAATCTAGGAGACCTCATTACCAGAATCTGCGATACCTGTCGTAAAAAAATAGAAATTGGTCTAATGAAATAGTAAATTTTGTATTGAGTGCGTAAAATGAGTGTTTTTTTCATGACATATGAGAGTGTTAATGGCATTCACTCGAATATGCCATGAAAACTCGAATTTTATGCGCACGAAATACAAAACAACATTTTTTCTACAACTGTAAACGTGAATTTACATCGTCTGAAATATAAAATGAATGAGACAATGCTTCTCCAATGTATTATGCAAACAGTCTTTACTTTTTTTCACCTTTAAAAAAAGACTATTTTGACGGTGAAAAAAAGTAATCATTTACGCATCCATAGTGATGAAGAAAAATAAAGTTTTTTTGACAGTTGTACAAAAAGAATATTCAGCTATGTAGGTAGTGGCAAAGAGGACAGGGAAAATAAAATCCTTAATGAGATGCCGACGTTTCGACCTTTATTTCTGGTCTTTTTCAAGGCTATTCATATGGATTATCCCTCATACTATTTCGAAGTGGACATAAAACTGTGTCGTCAATTGTTTTAAAAACTCGATACATAGGTTCATTTGTCACAAGATAAAATTTTTCAACAGATAAAATTATTCAAAAACTTTCATTGAAATTTAGGGCATTGAAAGGTATTTCCTATAATGTTAATGAAAGTTTTTGAAAAATTTTATCTTGTGACAAATGTACCTATGTATCGAGTTTTTAAAAAAATTGACGACACAGTTTTATGTCCACATCGAAATAGTATGAGGGATAATCCATATGAATAGCCTTGAAAAAGAAAAAAAGGTAGGTCTCTGATACCAGCTATTTCTCATTTTGCAACAATTAAAAATTTATTAGAAACTAGCGACCCGCCCCGGCTTCGCACGGGTGCCTCGTACGCGCTATTTATAGGCACGCTCTTGCCACCACATGGCTTCGTTTTATGTAAAAATGCGTTTGGTGATTAAAAGATGAAGAAAAAATTTTTTTTTCATATTTGAAAAAGAAAAACTTTTATTTCATTTCACAACAGTAATGAATTCATTTCGATTACAAAAATGAAGTGTTATTTAGTTGAACTTCTCTAAGTGAATGAAAGTGAATCCAAAGTAAATACTAAATCGAAGCGTTATGCGTGTCCGGAAACTGTCCGTTTTTGTGAAGTGCTCTTTGGTAAACCATATTTTTGTTTTTTGGTCTGACGTTAACACAAACAAAGCGGATGGTTTCCATTGAAAGCTTTCTGTTATAACATAGAAATGTGAAATAATTGATCGATTTATAGAAACACCCTGTATATATCTAAAACGTATCTATATAAAATATGCACATGAAAATTTTGAATTATTTTCATCAGCTTTCTTTGAACCTGGTTACAATTTTCTTATCCAGAATAAACAGAACATGCCACGATGAGGATTCGAACCTGGTACACTACCGGGTCCACACGTTAGTCGTTACACCACTTGCCTGGGCCCGTATTCTTGAGAAGCGATAATCGAAAACGTATACGAACTTCATTGCGCGAGGCCCTGTTTTACCTGCAAAAATGCACACCGCGCAATGAAGTTCGTATACGTTTTCGATTATCACTTCTCGAGAATACGGCACCTGGTTACACGTGACGACTGTTTACAGCAGACTTCAACGGGTTTTATTAGGAATCAAAATACATGTAAATATATAAGGAAATCGAAAAAATATATTGAAATATCGATAATTATCATAATACATACTGTTTAATACTGGCGTATTTTTTCCTAAAATACGAAAAATCCCCGAATTTTGTTCTCATTACGTTATTTGTCAGTGAACAGGGAAATTCGGTTCAGTAGAAGCCTCAAATATCACTGCGACCTGAAATGATGCTTTTGATTGCTGAAATGTTAGGAATTCGTTGAATGAACGTTGAAGTTGATGATTTCATATGGACTTACCTATTCAAATAACGTTTTCCACTCGAAACGAACAAATGTTTACATCAGACGTACCTATGTCTAAAATATTTTGTTCTTCCTGGTTATTTCAGGATTCCTGGAACATCTTCATTAATAAACGTTATAGAACTACTCAAAAACGATATTCGTACCTTGTTTGATTCGGATCTGTTCGTTTTTCTTCTCAAAATTGCAAATTTCCTAGAGCTTTTAACTGAATTGACAATTGTCACGTACTTCCTTATAATTTCATAGTTTCTAGAACGAATATTTTTAGTAATAAACCTTATAAAACGATTAAAAAATGATATTCATACCTTGTTTCATTTGGATCTGGCCTTTTCCTTCTGAAATGAGAAAATTTTGAAAGCACTTGCCTCTCATAAGGAGACTTAACAGTTGTCATTGAATTCGATGTCATAAATAAGGAAATTTTCAGAATGTCAAAAATTTACCAATTTCTTACGTTCTTTTCGATATCTTGAAATTTTTCCTGAATTTTTTTTGCTACAAACCTTCCTCTTGAATCACTCTATCTATTAAAAAAAACGCATCCAAATCCGTTGCGTAGTTTCAAAGATCTAAGCATACATGGGACATAGGGACAGAGAAATCGACTTTATTTTATACTATGTAGTGATACAGTCCACTTTTCTCTTTGAGCATTTTTTCCCGAATAGGTTTAGTTGCTTGTATAGGACGTAGCGCCGTCTTGTTGAAAGTACTATCCAATTTTGGCCATAAAAAATCTTTAATCTTTTTTCGATAGCGCAATCCATTCACCGCAACTGTTGCTACAGCCTCATTTTCGAAAAATGAAAGTCCAGTGACTCCGCCGGACCATAAACCGCGCCAAACAGTCACATGTTGAGGATAGAGAGGCTTTTCAACAATAACTCTTGGGTTTTCCGAGCCCCAGATGCGACAATTTTGCTCGTTGACGAAGCCACAGAGGAGGAAATGGTCCTCATCACTCAAAATGATTATTCGATGAAATTCGGGATCATTTTCATACATTTCAACCCAATCAGCAAAGACACGATGTTGTTGATGATCGGCCGGCTTGAGTTTTGGTATTAACTAAACTTTATCAGCCTCAAGACCCGAAACTTTATGCAAAATAAGGTGTAATGACGTTTGTGGAATGCCTTATTCCAAAGAACGACGAGGAATGGACAAACCTGGATTTTCTTCAACACTTTCAGCTACAGCAGCAATATTCTCTACTGTTCTTGAGCGATGTGCAGGGGTGTTATTCTTCATAACACTAACTTGTCCCAACAGTTCGAATATTTCCACCAATTTCTTCATTGTGGTCCGACAAGGTGCTTCACAACGACCCAAAAATGTTCGAGTTTTACGAACCGTCTCTTCCAAATTTCACCAATGTTATAGTGAATTTTAATAGAAATGACAGCGTCAAACGTGACATCTACCGAAATAGCGGGCTATTCAAAATAACACCTCTTATTGAAAAATCCTATATTTTTGAAGTTGCAGTAATAAAGTTATTCGCTTCGAAAGATCACTTGTCCAGAATATATATGGACTCAGAACGGAACGTAGTTCATACAGAAACAGGTCAATGGACAAGAATGTTTTGAGTTTCCATCAGGAATTCCATATATTTAATTTGCCCGGAGGAAAACTGTCCGGCATTCTTTCATTCCATATTTGCCCAGGCATTTACATGGAAAACTCAGGGACGAAACGAAGTCCCAGAGCTCCAGAAACAACTTCGTGCCTGGGAGGATAAAAACCCTCCAATTTCGGGAATATTTCCCTCTCGTGGGATGTACCTGAAGTTTTACGGCCAATCAACACTTGTAAGAAGCTGAATTTGACGTTATATTTAAAGTAAATGTTACGTAAGGCGATCTCGTATTTATTTCCTCAATTAGGTTATTTTTCCGACACTCGAAAATGAAAACAGGTCGTTTTATGGATGTTGTAAGCTCTAGGGAAATCTTGGGTGATTTTTGTATACAGGGAAATTGTGAACAATTTTGATATTCAATTCTCGAATGTATTGTGAATGTTTCATTTGTGCAGAATGCATTGAATTCATTTTAACTGATACTTTGTTGGGGCACTGTGGTGATATTTATACTAGCAACCTTTATAACATTTTTTCAAAATCTTGGGAGGTTTCGATTTCCTATCTAAAAGAGTGCTTTCGCCCAAATGTTTGTAATTTTCAAGCCAAAAATAGTCTCAAACGGTAGGGTTAGACTCCCTGATGACCAATCCGTGGTCAAATTCAATTCTGTCCAGCCTGTCGTAAAGACAATAACTGTCGAAGGAATTTTCGTAGAGACTTCAGATTTTAATAGTGCGTTTGGTTTCCAAATGCCGCAGTTAAGTTTGTTAACCAGCTAAATCGTACAGGGTGCTTCCTAAAGATATGGCCATTCAAAATTTTTGTTATTTAATATTTATTTTTGTGTCTTTTGAATATGTATTAGGTTGTATTATGTATTAATTATTTCTATTGTGTATTATCCATTTGTAAAATTGGGTTGATCCCGTTAATAAATAAATAAATAAATAAATTTCCGACAGAACGAAACCAATCGAAATGAAGTTGCAGCCACATGCAAGATGCTCATAATAAGCCTCATGCAAAATTTTGTGGCCATACTATTGACTTAATCATAGAAATTCAATTCTTCAATAACAAACGAAACATGTTAAATCATTATGATCCATACATATAATATCTTTTCCTTATTTCATTATACCTAAGTTACTTTGACCAAAATATTAGGGTTCACTTGGATAAAGTAACTTATACTGAACTAGGAAAAGATATAATTTATGGTATGGATCATAATGGCTGCTATATTGAACATATGATTTGACATGTTGCATTTATTTTAGAAAAAATGTTTATTATTATAAATAGTTTGCTATGAAGTTTTCGATTTCAAGAAACACTTTCCTATCTATGTCTCTGAATCAAGGCATACTGTCACAATCTCAGACAGTCTAAGGTCACAATACAGAAACAAATAAATGGAATAGAATCAACATGAAAAATAGACAAACTGGTATGCAGAAGAAACATTTGGAATTAAATTATTTATTATTTCGAATGGCATAATAAAATAGGTATGTTCCAGGAAAAAAGAAACGATGGCGCCGTGACGCCTGGCGTCTTTATTCTTTTCTCCGACTTTTACTCATATCTCAAGTCAACATTGACTTGTACCAAATACCGTCAACAGATAAAAAATATCCATCCCTTTCGAATAAATTCGGTCACGAAGATAAGTAAATCACCCTGTACAAATACATTCAGTATAGTCCGTTCACGAAAGGTTGAGCCGTCGGTTGGCCATGACAATTTGACATATTCCACTGTGTATATTGAAATTTTAGGTTATGTTGTTGATTTTCTTGTCAGATTCATACGCAATGTGGTCATTATTGCATAGAGTTCTCTGCTAACTCGCAAGCTCGTCGGACGAGGCCGGGTACATTCGGCAACGTTGATTTTATTTTACGTTATGACAGCAAATACTGCCAACTTCAGATGAATAAACAAACGCCTACGATGCGCTCAAACTTTCGTGAACGGATTAGACATGTGTGAATAAAAATTAGACAGATCGACATAGCAATTTATGGATTTTCTGTATATTATAAAGAACAACGATTGGACAAGGTTTTCATTTCGCAAACAAGGAAGAGAACAAAAGGTTTAACAAGGGTGAATGTGGAAAATATCCTGTAGAAGGCTGTCAGAGTTTATGTGGGCTTAGGATTTTGTTTGCGAGGACTATCCGGGTTATAACGGTATTCGAAACTTTCTAGACATATTTGAATGCTGGATTATCCAGGGCTACTAGATCGTGTGGAACAATATATTAATTTAATAAAACTCGTGAAATTGTTGGAGTTCCACAAGCTTTATTCGGACCTCAGAAGAAAAGTTTAATCCCAACTGAAAAATAGTATATGAAAAATTTGATAAAAGTGCTGAGCAGGTGCTTCTGAGCGCTCGTTCATTGGTAGAGCAATAAGCTTATAACCTCAAAATTTTATATGGGACTTGAGATTGGTAATAAATACAGGGTGTCCCGTAATTAGACCGACAAACTTCTAGTGGACATTAGATTATATATATATATATATATATTATATATTAGATCATATTTTAGACAGATTCGACCCAAATCATATAATGCAACATTGCTTCGTTAAGGACCTAGTGCCCTTTGAAGATGACGTCCTGTCCACACTTTTTGCCACATATTCGCAAAACGGAGTCACATAAAGTGCTGAAAGTTCACACATTGGCTAATATCAAAAATAGGCATCGATTAGATTGAGTGCATTTCTTTTATGTCAAGCACAATCGTATCATTTGGGGGGCGAAGGGTATTTTTAGTTGAAACTTTTTTAACTTTCATTATTTCGCGAGATTTACATCATATTCATAAACTCTGATGTTTTTTCTTGAAAAAAGATGCTCTTGTATAATAACGCCCAGATGCACCATTTCTGTGAAAAGAAATATTTTTATCATTTAACTACCTAACTCTAAAGACTTAGTGAAAAGAGAGAAAATTTCAAATCTATTTTTTTCAGAAATTGTGCATCTGGGCGTTACCGGTAATATGGGGTAACTTGGCCACCCCGGGGTAACTTGGTCACCTATGATTTAATTTTTGTTTCGGTTAATACTTTTCCTCCTGTTCTTTTTTAGTTGGATTTTCAGGTGCCCATCTTTTATTCCAGGTAACTAGTAACTAAAAATGGTGAGAAACTATCAGAGAACACCCGGGGCAAAGCCCTACCAAGACTACTCATGCAGATGATTTCAATTATGACGAGACAAATGTCACAGATGATCCTGGAGCAAAAAAAGTGGTGGTCCCCAGAAACACAAAAAGGGTTGAAAGGGTACAGAACCACTCTCGCACCTCTATTAGCATTATGGTGTGCGGAAATGCAAAGGGGGATCTACTGCCTCCGATGGTCGTTTTTAAATCTGGAAATTTATATGAAAACTGGACAGAAGGCGGCCCTCCTGGAACGAAATATGCCAGTAGCCCCTCCGGTTGGTTTGATATGAACCTGTTCGAGACATGGTTTTCAAAATCCTCCTCCCGCACATAACGGAAACACGAAAACCTGGTGAATCCGGGGTAACTTGGTCATGCGAACCATTAAAAACGTTCATTTCATTGAAATTAGCAAAAGTGACCAAGTTGCCCCAAACCCGGGGTAACTTGGACACCCCACATATATATTTTTTTCTTTTATATTAAACAAAAACATTACTTTTTACGAACTTCAGCTCTTTCATTAAGTTGAAGTCGGTTTGGGGAAAATATTTGGTCCACATGCGTCAAAATATAATGAAGATATTTTGAAAAAAGTCTGAAAAGAGTGACCAAGTTGCCCCGTTTTACGGTATTATACAAGAACATCTTTTTTCAAGAAAAAACATCAGAGTTATGAATATGATGTAAATCTCGCAAAATAAGGAAAGTTAAAAAAGTGTGGACAGGACGTCATCTTCAAAGGGCACTAAGTCCTTAACGGAGCAATTTTGCATTATATGATTTGGGTCGAATATGTCTAAAATACCATCTTTAATGTCCACTAGGAGTTTGTCGGTCTAATTACGGGACACCCTGTATATGAATACGAAATCTCAGATATATCGGAATCAGTATATTCTGGAAATCATTCGAAGTTTGAAATATGTCATAAATCGATAACTTAAAAAAATCCAAATCATATGGTTCTGATTTCACAATCCTTTTGAAAATGTTCATGATCATTTCATTCTAATCGAGTGTTTTTTCTTGGGAATATTTTAATTTTTTATCTATATCACGATAGACTTTGCTATAGTTGTACTAACGCAACTCCCTCAACTTTCTGGGTACTGCTTACTGCTTTGAATTGAAATTGAACATTTTTCTGTCAACAATATGGTCACTAAGTTTCTAAAAAGAACCTTGCATGTACCCGCAAAGTTTCATTTCCATCAGTTCTGTTCAGTCTGAGATATTGGTGAACAAAAATTTCGAATCACCATATTTATGGAACACCCTGAAAGATTTGGATGGATAACGAACTCAACCGAGGCGTTTGGAAATCAACCCATCCTGAAAATTTCAAGTCTCTAGGACAATACATTCGAAAGTTGTTGTGCTAACGGACGACCCCACAGACATACTTGAATTTGTCATCAGGGAGTAGAACCCTATCGTTTGATACCATTTTCGGCTCAGAATTCTAAAACTACAGACATTTCGGCAAAACGATATAGCAATCGTTTGATTGAAACGAGCGCTCAAAAATGGGGGGAATTCACTGGGCCCGCTTTTCCTGAGTTATGCTAGATTCACAATGGACGTAACCATAAAACTCCCGAAACGTTGAACCAATGCAAATCATATGGAACTGTTCACAATAGGCTCTGTAATTTTTACGTTTACGTTGAGCTCATGGTAGTCCGTAATTCTAACGTTAATTATAGAAATTTGTTCACATTCTGTGATTTGTAGGTCTAACTTACCAACGTCGTTTTTTTCTTCTTTTAGAATTTTGCTCTTCAATTTCTTTTTTTTTCAAACATCGTCTCAATAAAGCAGACTTAATACTTCATACATTTTTATCCACTCCTACTAACTAATTTCTATGTGTAATAGTAGCTATAACACAACCGTAGACATGTCTATGAACCGAAAAGCGAGTGTTATAATAACACCCGCCCATAACACCCGCTAATAAAAATACCTAGGAAAAATGAATTGCTCACAAAAAAATGAATAAAAAGTAGGATCGATCCGGAAATCTATTTCAGCCATCAAGATAACGTCCTAGCGATTCATTCCAGATTTATTTTTGGAAAACGTAAATTTTTGAATTGCGAAAGTACTTGATTTGATTAGTTAGAAACTCTGATTTGATTCCCGACCAGAAAGTACGGAGGTTTGACGGTTGGACGAAATGTTGTCAACACTTTTGACAAGTGTTCAAAATTTTTTAAATGCAGATTAATTCGAATTTTACTGAAGAAGTCGTGGATAAAGTATAGTATTCAATTCGCGGTAATGCTCAAAATACACTTGATGAATAATTACACCACTCGCCTAACGGCTCGTGTGCAAAATTCATCTGCGTGTGTTTTGACCTGCATTACCGCTCATCGAATAATATACTATTAATTAATGACAACACTTCACAGTAATCAATTATCAAAAAATTCATAGAACACTTATTATAAAGGTACAGAAATATTTTCTTACTCTACAAAAACGTCTATAATTTGCTACTGCGCCCAAAGTCCATTCTGAACACTATTACGTTCACGGACACATTACGTTTACGTGTTCGTTATGGTTACGTCCATAGACTAACTAAACGGAGAATAGATGAGACACTAGTAACAAGCTTCAACGACATCTTTTTTGTACAACATTAATAATTCGTGAAAAAGCTCAATTGAAAAAGGAATCTGTATCGTAAAGCTGCCTCAAAAGAATTCTGTAGTGCACCTTTTGAATAGGTAGGTACTCCCATATACAAGGTGCAAAAAGTTTTTTGAAATTCAATTTCCAAAAGGAAATCAGAAATGGATTCGTGCAAGTTATCGATGAGTGAGGAATTTTATTTTCATGAAAATAATACCTGCAACGAACTTTCATCTGATTTTCTTTTGGAATCGAGAAGTGAGGATCAATTATCAAATTCTGGATAGAATAAAAATTTATTAACTGAAATAGATTTCACCAATTGAAAATACAGATTCATTTCATAAATATCTAATCAATAAACTAATAATTGCATTGAAAACATTCTCAAAAACTAACAATAATGAATTCAATAATACAAAATATGAGTATTTACCTACTAAACTTATTCAATACATGAAAACTTTTTTGAAAACTACGAGTATCCTAATTCTTATAGGTAACAGAATATATATAATATATACTTTGAAATTACCTTTTTGCATCTCGATTTTCACATCCAATAACACAACACATCTTTACTCTTGCAGGCATATCGAAATTCATGATATTTCAAAAAAAACGTGTCAAACCACTCCTTGTGTCAGTTGACAATTCAAAGGTTTTTTGATAATAACGATTTTACATACTTACTATTTTCTCGATAGGATTTCAATGAATGCAACGACATCTAACTATCAAATTGAGAATAATTTTTTCGTGTATTAGTATCCTCCTCCGACAGGTGGCGCGACATATACGAGTGGCTCATCTATTATTTTAGTTTGTCTATGGTTACGTCCATTGTGAATCAGTACTAAGTGTGCGGGGTCCTTTATTTCGGCACACCTTCGAAGTGAGAATATTTATCTCAAAAACCCATAAACTTATTTCTCGCCCGTTGAGTTCCTTCTTTCCCGAAACGCTGCCGCTCCAGACTTAATTGGATATCTTCCAGATTCCAGGATAAAAATTGTCCCCCGAAAGTCATCTCAATGGCCAATTACTGCCAGAAGATAATGATTAATTCTTCCTTGCTGTTTTCTCGGCCGTTGATTCATAGCCGAATTAGGCGTAGAAAGTGGAGAGTTCCGGTCCGAAGTTTGCGCAAATATCAGCCCAGTTCAGGACTGTGTATCTCTCCTGCCTAATTCAATATTAACTTTTAGTTTTCGAGCTCATTTGTTTGGGGAGCGTTATCAGATTTCGAGATGTTGAATAACTTCAGGATAAGGGAAAGCTTTGTTTATGATGAGACGCTTTGAATACCTATAGACTACAGGCCCGTGTTGAAAAAATTATGGGTCATTTGAACCACCAGGTGACCAATCAAGAACGATATAAGAGCATAAAATAATAAGATTCAGCACTATGCCGTCACTTGTAAGCTGTCCAACTGAGTGCAGGTGAGAATTCGAAACAACAGGTAGAGTGGGTACATTTTGGTCACATATTTTTGTACGGCATTCTTACCATCGATAGATTCGTGAAAAATAATAAGAAAACGCGTAGCGCCGTAAAAAAATGTGGAGCCACAAAGTCGAAATTTTTTTTTAATTTTCCGACAATTACCAGGGTAAATTTGGTCATTTGATTTTGTACGGCATCTGTGTCATACTATTTCAATACTGCTTCTAATACATTATTCCGCAACGCCGTACAAAAATCATGCGACAAGGGGAAAAATCTAGGGTTGCAATCCCCTCTCTTTCCGTAGTCCAGAGGGTGATTTGATACAACATGAAATAAATTTATTTTGAAAGTATTTTATGCAAAAATAATATATTTTCATATGCCGTACATTTTCGTTAGTCCAAAGGGAAAAAAAAGGCAGAATCCATTCATTTGTACTAATTTTCATAGTCTTTTCGTGATTCTAGGTTCCTAGTTAGAAACTATGTTGAATATGGGTTTGTATTCTATCCATTCATACCAAAATATAGACACATTCTCACTGATAATTCCAAAATACAACATATTTTTGAGAAGTACTCATGACACTGTAGTTTGCAGTACAAAATCATGCGACAAGGGGGTCTGCTAACTTCAGTGTCATGAATACTTCTCAAAAATATGTTATATTTTGGAATTATTAGTGACAACATGTCTATATTTTGGTATGAATGGATAGAATACAAACTTATATTCAACATAGTTTCTAACTAGGAACCTAAAATCATGAAAAGACTATGAAAATTAGGACAAATAAATGGATTTTGCCTTTTTTCCCCTTTGGACTAACGAAAATGTACGGCATATGAAAATATATTATTTTTGCATAAAAACTTTCAAAATAAATTCATTTCATGTTGTATCAAATTACCCTCTGAACTACGGAAAGAGAGGGGATTGCAACCCTAGATTTTTCATCTTGTCGCATGATTTTTGTACGGCGTTGCGGAATAATGTATTAGAAGCAGTATTGAAATAGTATGACACAGATGCCGTACAAAATCAAATGACCAAATTTAACCTGGTGATTGTCGGAAAATAAAAAAAAAATTCGACTTTGTGGCTCCACATTTTTTCACGGCGCTACGCGTTTTCTTATTATTTTTCACGGATCTATCGATGGTAAGAATGCCGTACAAAAATATGTGACCAAAATGTACCCACTCTACCTGTTGTTTAGAATTCTCACCTGCACTCAGTTGGACAGCTTACAAGTGACGGCATAGTGCTGAATCTTATTATTTTATGCTCTTATTTCGTTCTTGATTGGTCACCTGGTGGTTCAAATGACCCATAATTTTTTCAACACGGGCCTGTAGTCTACTATGGCTCCCTGCGTTTTTTAACGATCGTTTTCCTCAAACGAGTTCTATATCGTTCTGCCCAAATGTCTGTTATTTTTTAATTTTGAGCCGGACATGGTCTCAAACCATAGATTAGACTTCCTGATGACGATTTCGTGGACAAATTCAATTCTGTACGTGGGGCCATCCGAAAGTCCGTCAGCACAATAACTTTCGAAGGGTTTATCCTAGAAACTCGAAATTTTCAGATTGAGTTCGGGTCCCAAATGGCTCGGTTAAGTTCGTTAACTAGCCAAATCGTGAAAGGTGTTCTACTAATTATGACGATTCAAAATTTTTGTTCCTCAATATCTCGGAAACAACCTATTGAGACGAAATGTTGCAATATGCAAGATGCTCATAACAAGCCTCATGCAAAATTTTGTGGCCACAGTGTGAACCGAACCATAGTGAATTAAATTAGAATATTGAAAAGAAGAAACTTCATATTTCCATTAAAAGATACCCGATTCGAGTGAATATTTTTTTTAATAGAGATCGGTATTCTGAATGTTCATCCAAAATTTCGTGGCCATATTTTTAACAGAACCATCAAAAATTCAATTGGAATATTTGAGAAGAAAATCTTTAAATTTCCATAACAGGATAACCGATATGGGTGGAATTTTTTCTGTTTAAAAAGATTTATATACTGAACCTTCATACAAAATTGTGTGTCCATAGTGTTAAAAGAACCATAGAAAATTCAATTGGAGTATTTAGAAGAAGAATCTTCATAGTTCCTTAACAGGATATCAGGTTTGAGTGGAATTTATTTTGAGAATGAAAATTAGGTACTCTACGGAATGTTCATTTAAAATTTCAAAGGGATCGCATCATCAGCACCATGGAATTTAATTTTTATAATCATTTATTTTTTATATATTTCATTATCTGAATAATTTTCAGAATATAATTCCGATTGTGCTGAGATTCTGCATTTAAATATTTGGTATCAATCTCGAATCTCATAAAAAATTTCGAGGTAATAGTCTTATTGCTCCTCCAAAGAACGAGCGCTCGAAAGCTCCTGCTCAGAGCTTTTCCTTAATTTTTACATATTATATTTAGATCAATCTTAGGAACAATATATCAGATTTTCGCGAAATTCCTACATCCCGATCGTTGTATAGGGCGTTCCAACATTACAGCTCCTAAAATATTGATATTTAAATTTCGATGATAAAATTCTTCTAATTTTCAGGATTTTATCCTTGGGTTCTGAATAAGAACAGAACACAGATCACCAAACACCGCCCACCACTTTAAGTTTCGTTATACAGGCTCTTTCATGAAGCTGAAGTACCTGAATGTAACTTTCAAGGGGATTATACAAGAAATTTTGAATTTTTAGGGTATGTTTGGTTCCCAAAAGCCTCGAAGTCCTCATCAAGTATTCCATCATTAAATATTACATAAAGTGAATCTTTTTTCGCTTGTCAAACTTGGAATGAATAAAGAAGGAACTTCTAAAGTCGGATCTAAAATCTCGACAGAGTATTACTTCCGCTTGACTCTTAATTCTACTCTAGGAAGTCTGCCTTTGACGTCACTTCTTTTCAAATTGTTGTTTATTTATTTAATCGCCTCGAACTTCGTCAGTTATTAACATTTACGCCAAAAGCTTGCTGCAGCTATACGAAGCCATCAATAACACTTTTATTCTTAAGGGAAACCTCGAACGCATCCGAGAACGGGCGCATTCTTTTGTTTTTATTGGAAACTAAACTAGAGCTCGTGCGGTAGAATAAAATAAAAAACCTGGTGTGAATTCAGAAGTTTCTGTGCGCTAGTTTATATTGTGAAAAGGACAGTGGGTATTCCAGTGATTAAAAAAAATAATTTCAGAAATAATAGACTCTTTGAATATTATGGTGATTATCCGTTTTGAGCGCTCCTTCTAATTGAACGAGTGCTAAATCGTTTCGCCCAAATATCGGTGATTTTATAATTTTGAACCGTAAATGGTCTCAAACGAATTCGTGGTCAAATTCAATTCTGTTCGTGGGGCCGTCCGTCCGTTTGGCCGTTAGCAAGATAACTTTCGAAGGGATTGTCCTAGGGACTAGAGATTTTCAGGTTGTGTTCGGTTACTAAATGCCAACCACCCAAATCGTACAAGGTGTTCCATTAAATATGGCCATTCAAATTTCTCAGACAAAACGGAACCAATCGAAATGAAATTTTGCGACAACATGCAAGATTCTCGTAATAAGCCTGATGCAAAATTTTATGGCTATAGTGTTAACGAAATCACAGAAAATTCAATTGAAATATTGAAAAAAACAAGAAATCCGATTCTAATGAAATTAATTTTGTGAATGGAGACTGATATAGTGAACGTTCACGCAAAATTTCAAGAAGGTCTCATCATCTGAACCATAGAAAATTCAATTGGAATATTAAAAGGAAGGATCTCTATATTTCCATAACAAGATATCTGATTCGCGTGGAATTCATTTTGTGTATGGAGATTTATATACTGAATGTTCATGCAGATTTTCTAATTGTCAATTGGTTATGGAAATTTTCATTGGAAGGATAGGTATGGTTCTGTAAGCGGCATAGCTTCTTCTTTATAATGAAATAAACATCCGATCATTCACACTACTGGAAAAAATTAAAGGATCAAAAAAAAATCCAAATTTTTCGGCAATTTTCAACATGCCGTAACTTTGAGAGGAATGATCGTACAAGGAATTTAAAAAAAGAAAATTGTAGCTCCAAGTGTCTAGTTTTTGGCTTAGAACTTCAAAATGTTTTGGTGTCATCGGTTGTTGAGTAATCTTGAAGAGACCATCATCAAAAAAAATTCGAAATTTTTTTCAGTTTTTTCCTTGGTCTACGGGCTTGGAAAATTTTATTTTGCTCAATCACTATGAGGATGGATAGTTTCTTCATTCTGTTTTAATCTCATATTCTATAGATTTTGGTATATCCACTTCTTGTCAAGATATGGGCCTTCAAATGAAAAAGGATCCTTTTGCCTTAGAATATCGATACCTCGGCAACCAATGATTGCACAGAGCGCTAAAGGTGGGTTTCATTAACTTGAATGAATTCCCTTCAACGACTAGCCATTGCCTTTCCGAAAAAAAATTATTCTTTTGTCACATGAATTTGAAAATGCAACAAAAAAGGTCTTTTCGTGGTGTTTTGGGAATACGAGCGCTGCATCGAAAATATTGTGGGAACAGAAAATGTTAAGTGTGCATTTTCCAGTTCAATAAGTCCACAAAAATCTCACAAAGAGCCAAATTAATCCAGCCAACCGTTTTCGTGTTTCACCCGATCAAATTTCTGAAAAAATTAAAGGATCACGTTTCCTCCTCGGAAAAGCTCAAAACCGTTATTATCTCGGAAAAACAAAAAAAAAAAATTCACGACCTTTTCAACGATTTCATTGCAGAAAGATAATGAACTTCCAAAATAGAAAAAAAATTCTCGAAAAAATAAAAAAAAAATCCTACTGTTCCAAAAAAATATGAGGAAAATTTTTTTTTTATTTTTATTTTCTTTGAGAAATTTTTTCTTCTTTTTTGGAAGTTTATTAACATTTCTGTAATGAAATTGTAGAGAAAATTGGTGAACTTTTTTTTCTCGTTTTTTCAAGACTATAAAGGTGATGAGCTTTTCAGGGCAAGAAACGTGATCCTTTAATTTTTTCAGAAATTCGATCGGTTGAAACACGAAAACGGTTGGCTGGATTAATTTGGCTCTTTGTGAGATTTTTGTGGACTTATTGAACTGTAAATTGCACACTTAACATTTTCTGTTCCCACAATATTTTCGATCCAGCGCATTTTCAAATTCATGTGACAGAAAGAATATTTTTTTTCGGAAAAGCAATGGCTAGTCGTTGAAGGGAATTCATTCAAGTTAATGAAACCCACCTTTAGCTTTCTGTGCAATCATTGGTTGCCGAGGTATCGATATTCAAAGGCAAAAGGATCCTTTTTCATTTGAAGGCCGATATCTTGACAAGAAGTGGATATACCAAAATCTATAGAATATGAGATTAAAACAGAATGAAGAAACTATCCAATCCTCATAGTGATTGAGCAAAATAAAATTTTCCAAGCCCGTAGACCAAGGAAAAAACTGAAAAAATTTCGAATTTTTTTTTGATGATGGTCTCTTCAAGATTACTCAACAACCGATGACACCAAAACATTTTGAAGTTCTAATCCAAAAACTAGACACTTGGAGCTACAATTCCTTTTTTTTAAATTCCTTGTACGACCATTCCTCTCGAAGTTACGGCATGTTGAAAACTGCCGAAAAATTTGGAATTTTTTTTGATACTTTAAGTTTTTTAAGTAGTGTATATTGAAAAATGGTATTTTTCTCTGAATATTGAAATAACAGTCTCTTATTGGAAAACCCTTTAGATCAAGAATTATGAATTTTAATACACTTAATTCTGCACAAGTATTTCTATTGTTATTGTGTCTCTATAGGAACGAGCGCGGCGAGCGCGCAAAAAACCGGATATATCAGAGAGTCCTCAACCACTGTTTTACTATTTTGGCATACCCAATTTCCTTCACATATAAATGTTTACGTATTCTGAGATGGCACATTCAACGTTGTACGATCTGACTTTATTGAAATCGTAAATTTCCGCATTGGGGTAGAATATAGAGGAATCCTCCCCTATTCTGGAGTTTATTCGAGTTGATAAGGGGGGAACAGGAACTGGAGATGACTTCGCTGGGGTTGACTGCCTTTAACCTTGACTTTATAAACGTAATTAGGTTTCGCGAGATCGGGATATTTTGAGGATTTGGTATTTAGGATTTGTAGGTTAATTCCATGGGGTTTGGGGGTTGAGGGATAACGTTTTCTAGGGGAGGATATCAATCGGGTATTAGGGTGATTTTTGAGGGGGGCTATAACGAGCTGAGCCTTTGGGGTTCGTTGAACGCTTGAACAATTCAAGGTCTTTGGTTACCCGAATCGAGTGCAAAATGTGCCTCCAATGTTTACGAATTCAGAATTTTGAAAAATTTGGGGAAGTCCTGAGCATGTTCTTTTGAGCACTCGTTCATTAGTAGGGCAATAAAGCTATTATTTCAAAATTTGGTACAGAACTTGTGATATATATTGAATATAGAAATGAAAAATGTCAGCAAGATCGGAATGATATTCTGGAAATCATTCTCAACAGAAGTCTATTGACCTCAAGTCTCTCAATGAGAATCCTCGACCACCTCAGGCCCACCCCCGCGATCCATTCCGAGGAAATTCCCTGTTCAGCCAGCTCCTGAAAAAACTTCTGACAGATGTGTGACAGATTGGCAGCGCAGGCTCCGTACCAACAAATGCTAATCTGGCTCTCCGCCTAACCAGTTCATCTGCCTTGACGTTACCAGGTATATCTGCATGAGCCGGACACCAGATTACTTTCAAAAAGTTATCAGAGCCCAGCCTACGCAGAACTTTTCTGCATTCTTCTACCAAAAGGGAGTCAACTCTAACATCAGATAGATATTTCAGAGTTCCCTGGCTGTCGCAACATATGTAAATGTGCTGGCCAGAGTATCCCCTGCGAATATTTTCTAGTGCGCATGCAAGAACCGCAAATAGCTCAGCCTGCACAATGGAACAGTCCTTCCCCAGAGGGATAGCCTGATTGAAGTGAGGAACCACGATTCCGGCACCAGACCCTGTTGTTGTGACAGAGCCATCAGTGAACCAGGGGGATCTTCAGGACTAAGAAGCCTGTTTGATGAAGACCATAGGTCTCTGTCAGGAACAATTACCCTGTAGGGTTCGTCGAAGTAGAACTTAGTGCCCGCGCGGTCACCTCTAGGGAGAAGGGGAGCGTGAGCATCCTAAGGGAAGCGTGAGCATTAATATGTGGTGCTACTACAAAATTATAAGTATACATTTCTCCGAAATTAATCGTGCTTTTTTGAATTTACAACATAAATTAATGCAATGCAATACTCTTCTGAAAAGCAGAATTATGCAGACACAAAACGTATCTCTATAATATTGCGTACAGTCGACTGGGATTAACTTCTCGTTTTGTTTCATACCAGCAGTTTCCTGATTGTTCCCAATTCCCGGAAAACAAAGAGAGATATATTATTCGGAGCCAAACAATGTTAAATAGTTACAGGCGGGCCTATTCTCATTTCGCGAACTATGTGGAATTAATTTCTGCTTCTTCGCGGATCAGGGATCATAATCTAATTCGAAATCTGTTCGAATAGTTTCATTAATATCGAGATTGCTCCCGCTCTGTTTTGTTGAATTATCCGAGGTTTCAATATTCCAGGAGTTTTGTTCATTTCCGAGCTTACAGCGATATACATGTTATACCCCACTATGGTTTCTGATATACAGGGTGTTTCCTAAACATGCGGCAAAAATTCAGGGGATTGTTCCTTGGACTATTCTAAGAATATTTTGTCCTACAGGGGAAACAAAATTTCAGATAATAACATTTTATTATGAAAAATTACATGAATATTTAATTTAACCTACAAAAACTGTTGAAAATGACCACCTCTAGCCAAAAAAACGAATTCAAATGAAAACCGTGTTTAATCTGTATTCCTTTGCCATCTGAACTTATCGATTTTAAATAAAAAAACTGGCCGTTTTTAGTAATTGGAATGTTGTTAAGCAAATTTGAAAATAAATTGTACCTACTTAGTAAACACAGTGCGGTACGCATTTTTATTTAAACTATTATTAATTTAAAAATATGAAAAATGTTGTTCGCCCTGTATCTTCGAAACAAAGAGGTTTTTCAAAAATCATCAAGGAACAAAACATGCTTAAAATAGTCCAAGGAACAACTCCCTGAATTTTTGCCGCATGTTTAGGAAACACCCTGTATTGTTCTGAAAATATAAGGGCCTCCAAAAATTTCGGAAAAATTGTAAAAGCAGGGAAAAAAGTGTTCTAATGATGTTTATCTATGTGGTCAAATTCAATTATGTCCGTATGGCCGTCCTTCCGGTTGTAAACACCATAACTTTCAAAGGGATTGTCCTACAAACTTTTGATTTCGATGGTGAGTTAGGTTCCCAAATGCCGCTGTTGAGTTCGTTAACCAGCCAAATCGTACAGGGCGTCCCCTAAAATATGGCCATTCAAAATTTTTGTTCCTCAATATCCCAGACAAAACGAAACCCATCGGAATGAAATGTTGCGGCCAAATGCAAGATGCTCATAATAAGCATCATGCAAAATTTTATGTTGTAATATCACAACTTTAGGGGGTTGATCTACATGGAAGTTAAAAAAAAGAGTTTTTATAAACATGGGTCCGTAAAAGCTTCTCTACGGAGCTACAGGGTGTTGAAATTCACCTTAAAAATTGGTTTTTCTTCTTAACTTCTGCAGTTTTTGAGATATTCAGTTCAAATCTGGAATGCGTGTTATTTCAACAGAAAAGTTTCCAAATTGAACGAAAATATCAAAAAGACATGGCTCTGGAAAAGAAAACACCCTGTAGATTATATTTGAAATTAAGGACGTGCAATGATAGAGACTGTTCAAAATACCCCTCATTTCAAAATTGTACTGAATATCTCAAAAACTGCAGGAGTTATGAGGAAAAAACCAATTTTTATTGGAAATTTCAACACCCTGTAGCTCCGTAACGAAGCTTTCGTGAATCCATGTTAATATGGACTTTTTTTCTTGAAATTCTACGTAGATTCATCCCCTAAGTTGTGACATAGGTACTGTTATGTTACACCCTGTATAATAATCTAACCATGTTGATACACCAC
This sequence comes from Propylea japonica, assembly GCA_013421045.1. Classification (NCBI taxonomy): domain Eukaryota; kingdom Metazoa; phylum Arthropoda; class Insecta; order Coleoptera; family Coccinellidae; genus Propylea; species Propylea japonica. The sequence goes on from CM024244.1 coordinate 17,307,600, forward strand.
GTTGGGAACATAGCATGTTTTAAACACTTCCTCTATCTGCTCTACATTCTATTACTCTGAAACATGCAACTCAACATACTGTGCGATTATAATTATTAATAAATGTTTTCATTACGCTGAAACGAGTTATTTTTACTCCATTTAATTTATATTAACATGGTCGATTAGGGAGATGGGTTTGCATTCATCACTCGCTTGCATGATTTGATGGTATTTTTTTTGAGCGCCATCTACCATCTGCAGTCGTTTTTGTATGGTCATTGAAAGAATTTAGTGATTTTCAGAAAGAATTATATTTCGTTAGAATTAGTTGATTATGGAAAATTGTTCTCTGGCGTTAGAGTAGTTCGTCTGAAATATCGAAGCAATATGGACGAAAAGTTTGAATATGAATTTTATTTGTGGCACAGAGGACATATTTACAGGGTCTTTCTGGATTGATGCGAAAGATTTGAGGGATTGATTCGTCAGATTATTCTATGAAAAAAGTTCCCATAAATGAAAGTGCGAAAATGCACTGTTTCCAAGATACAGAGTGTTAGAGTTTCGCATAAAAACAGACTGAGGAAGTAGTACGCCATTGAGATGTTTTGAACTAACAATTATTTGCAAATTCTTCGTTCAATTCTTGACGAAAAATCTTTTTCGTCAGGTCTTTTGAGCACTCATTCTTTGGTGGAGCAATAATACATTTACCTCAAAGTTTTGTATAAGACTTGATATTCATGCTAAGTACATATATGAATGCGAAATCTCAGCACGATTGGAATCATATTCTGAAAATTATTCGAAAAAATAAATATGTAGGAAAATGATGATGAAAAAAATTTAATTTCATGGTTTTAACGATGCGATTCCCTTTAAATTGTGAATGAACATTCAATATATAAATCTTCATTCAAAAAATGAATTTCACTCGAATCAAATATCTTGTTTTTCAAATATGAAGTTTCTTCTTCCCAATATTCCAATTTAATTTTTTATGGTTCTGATTGATTTTGTTCTGTCTGAGATATTGGAAACACAAATTTTAAATGGCCATATTTTATGGAACACCCTGTACAGGGTATCCCATTTTGGGCACTTTTACGGGATATCTCCGTTATTTTTAACGTTAGCAGAATGCGGTTTTCGCGACAGTGTGCTACTTTTTTGTGAAACTAAAGATGGCGCAATCAGTTTTTGCATAGCCCTCTTAGTTTTTGTTATACAGGGCGGAAATGAAAAGTATCACTTTTTAATAACCCCCCGTATCTCAGTTGTGCTTGAATTTGGAGAAATGGTTGGAACGCATTCCTATAGATTTTTTTCCGTAGAATCCAGTGGCGTAGTCAGTTTTTCGATTAAACGTTCCGTTTTTGAGTTATTGAGCAAATATATGTTTTTTTAAATTGGACACCCTGTATATTATTTTTTATTCTTATTAAGCACAATCTCAGCTTTTCAAAAACATATTATTTTATGCATTTATTTTCAAAACCAAGCTCAGAATTCAAGATTTTGTAATTCAATTGTCAATAACTAACTAGTTGGCTCTATGACTGTTTATTAAAAACAAAGAATAAATGTCAAGATTTCGTTAGTAATCGGAAATAATGTTTACATAATATCTACATCACAAACAAGCATGTCATATTTCTCGTAATTTTCGTAAGCAGCCAAAATGAGAAAAACTTAAAACTGAATCAATAATATAATATAATAAATAATAAAAACTGAGAGAACTGTAAACTTTAAACCAACCAACAAAGCTTTGACATTTTTTTTGTTTTTAATAAACAGTCATAGAGCCTACTAGTTGGTTATTGACAATTGAATTACAAAATCTTGAATTCTGAGCTTGGTTTTGAAAATAAATGCATAAAATAATATGTTTTTGAAAAGCTGAGATTGTGCTTAATAAGAATAAAAAATAATATACAGGGTGTCCAATTTAAAAAAACATATGTTTGCTCAATAACTCAAAAACGGAACGTTTAATTGAAAAACTGACTACGCCACTGGATTCTACGGAAAAAAACTATAGGAATGCGTTTCAACCATTTCTCCAAGTTCAAGCACAACTCAGATACGGGGAGTTATTAAAAAGTGATACTTTTCATTTCCGACCTGTATAGCAAAAACTAAGAGGGCTACGCGAAAACTGATTGGGCCATCTTTAGTTTCACAAAAAAGTAGCACACTGTCGCGAAAACCGCATTCCGCTAACGTTAAAAATAACGGAGATATCCCGTAAAAGTGCCCAAAATGGGATACCCTGTACTATTTATTTGGTTAACGAGCTTTGGAAATTTGGAAACCGAACTTACTCTGAAGAATTCAAGTCTCTAGGATCATCCCTTCGAAAGTTATCGTGCTAACGGCCGGTCAGACGGCCCCATGGACAGAATTGAATTTGACACGCATTCGTCGTCAGGGAGTGTAAACCTATCGTGTGTGTGTGAGACCATTTTCGGCTCGAAATTCGAAAAGTACAGACATTGGTACAAAACAATATAGCACTCGTTTAAGTAGAACGGGCGCTAAAAACTTTTTTGGCACAAATAGGGATGTTGACTACTTTTTGGAATTTATTTTATTTTAAAGATGAACCCTATACAAACACGAAAAAATTACTTTTTCCTTAAAAATATAGTAGTTGACAATAAAAATGAGTAAATGAAAAGACCATTCAAAATTCCCGCGGAAATGCTCAATTTTGTCACGTTCTGATGATTACGTCATAATACAGTGAACATACTTTGACTTCTGTCAAAGCGAACTGATTTTGCCCGATCCCTTGTGGAAAAGTTCAATCTAAGCCTTCAAAATGAATACGTCGGTCTGTAAATGCTGAATGAGGTGCTTCTTTTATTTGTAATAATAAATATGAGTTAAAAGTCTGCTACTTACAAAGACAATTTCACGTTTTTAAGCTCCGCTGCACAAAAATCCTTGTTTTCAGTAAAGAAACTTGCGACCATAAGGGAATTTATCTTCGGTAAAAGTTACTACTATTATCTTGATGAATCCTATCTCCATTATAAAGAAAATTTTAGATTATCGTTCTTGTAACGAACTAGGTATTCTGTTCTCTTTCAGCTTTCAACTTCGTAAGTTCGAATCATAGATATGATATATTATATATTTACTATGGTTCAAGTCACAAAACCGTGGGTTTCACAAAGCTTGATTGGCAATCAAATCGTTTATATTGAAGTAAGTCGATGATTTATGTCAAAAATGAACTGAAAAATTGCAGAGAAATGATGACATTTCAATAATCAAGGTGATTGGAGTTTTGTGGAATCCGGCCTATGAATGTATTTTGTTGATCTGACCACCGAACATTCGAATTTGCAATGACAATACGGATAGCTTGACGTCACTATACGGATTACCTCTGATTGGCGTTCGCAGTCACGTGATAGTTGATAATAATTAACATAATTTGAATCAGTTTTATTTAATTCAACGAGAATAATAAGATCCCTAAAATGGTTTTTTAGGATTGCAAAAATTTCCTTCTATGAGAAAAACCTCAATTTATATGAATTCGTAACATGAGTCAACATCCCTTTTGAACGAAAACTTCAGAAATAATTGTTAGTTTAAAGAAACCACTTTTTTTAGTAAATTTTCAAGTAGAACTTCAACACCTTGTATCTTGGAAACAATGCATAACCGAAGCCACATTTATGGAAACTTTTTTCATAATATTATATGAGGAATCACCACCTTATCAATACAGAGACATCCTGTATAGAATGTTACTTTTTACCCGGCCCAAATTCGATTTTATACCCTAAAATGAAACAGTAGATTATGCAACGAGCGTATAATGATAACTATTATTCACGAGGGGAAATTTAGGCCATGAGCCTAAGGCTCGTGTCTCAAATCATCTAGTTAATAACAGCCATTATACACGATTAGCATACTATAGTTTATCCACGACTACTGAATATATATCTTGAAGATTTTAACCCATATTTTTTAGTTGGAGTATTTATACCCCTACTTTTTTGGTTGGAGTAATTCAGAATACTGAAGAAATATAAATTGGAATATTATATCAAAGTTCAATCTATCAATCATCTGACAGTAGTGATTAATATTGCATTATTCCTTTGTGATTAATGGGTATTATTATGGCCGAGCACAGAGACGTACAATGGACGGATTTTACAATATAGTCGTGGATAAAAGATAAATTTCATTCAAAAAATTGATAATTCAAATGAAATACATTGAAAGTTCTCGAAAACTCTCGTTGCACTCTTCAATACCAAGCCTCCCTGATTGAACTCCCCAATGAAACTTCAAAATTACATCGTTAAACACAATACCTGCCCCTAGGAACTTCGCTATCGAAACCCAGTTCTACCACCATAATCCCAGCAGAGAAATAAATTCTAATGTTACTAAACCACCCCGAGCCCCCCTCCCCTTTCTCACTGATAAACCCTTAATGTCTCCTGAAGGAACACCCTGGCACAAGAAAGGGAAGTCCGAAAGCTATTGGATATTGATCACCTAATAGAAACATAGTGCCAAGTGGGTTTTTAAATAAATTACTTCCCGTCCCTGAACACCCATTTGCAGGTCCGATTGGGGTCCTGAGGGATCTTCCAGGGTCTTTATACAGGGGGTGACTTTCAAGTTTGTGGAATGGAAGGTAGGATACTGAAAGAAAATACAGCATTATCTATTTTTTTGTGCGATTGTCGTGGAAAGTGAAATTTGTCCTCTGTAAAACCGTTTTCAAATCGTTATTGAGCGCTCGTTTTGTCCAAAAGTCGGTAATTTTCTAATTTTGAGGCCGTCCGTTCGTAAACACGATAACTCTCGAAAAGATTGTCCTCCAGACTTGAAATTTTCAGGGTAGGTTCGTTTCCTAAAAGCCGCGGTTGAGTTTGCAGAAAAATCGTACAGGGTGTTCTAATAAATATGGTAATTCAACATTTTTGTTCCTCGATATCTCAGACAGAAGTTAACCGATCGAAATTCAATTTTGTGGCCATATGCAAGATATTCATAAGAACTCTCAAACGATAAGGTTCGACTTCCTGATGACGAATTCATGATCAAATTCAATTCTGTCCGTGTTTGTTCCTCGATATCTCATACAAAACGGAACCTATCGAAATGAAATGTTGCGGCCACATGCAAGATGATCATAATAAGTTTTATGCAAAATTTCGTGTCCACAGTGTAAAAGAATCATAGAAAATTCAACTGTAATTTTGAAGAGAACAAACTTCATATTTCCATTGAAAGATATCCGATTCGAATGAAATTTATGTTATGAATGGAGATTGATACATTGAATGTTCGTGCAAAATTTTGTGGCCATAGTACTAACAGAACCATGGAAAATTCAATTGGGATATTGTAAAGAAGAATCTCTATATCTCCATAACAGAATAACCTTTTCTAATGAAATTTATTTTGTGAATCAATATTGATATACTGAATGTTCATGCAAGCTTTAAGGAGCATCGCATAATCAGAACCATAGAATTTATTTTTTTTATTATTTATGTTTCATTTTTCAAATGATTTCTAGAATTTAATTCCGATTGTGCTGAGAATTGCTTATGAATGTCTTCTAGTGAAGTTCTTTCATCATCTGAGGATCTGAAATAAATAATAATTAATTATAATGACAATATTTCACAAAGGCAATGTGTTCGATATTCTTCAAATGTTTAGGATTTTTTTCCCAAATGATGTGCTACATTGGCTATTTATTGAAAAGCTAATGAGGTCATAAAAATGAAACTTCCAGTGGGATCAATTTGAAGAGAGCAGTTGAAAAATATGTTTCTTTCGTATTTTATTGCAGAATTTTAATGGTTTTTTTGTATATTTTGACTGACAAAGTTGCTTAAGCTATTCTACGCCTTATTTTGTAACTGGATGAATTTTTTACATTGAAATGAATGCTATCATTTTTCATATTAATATTCCATAATAAATAAGTTTGTCACAAGTTTTTCATCTTTATTCCGAAATTAAATTCGATATTTAGGATGAAATACCACTATTTAAATCTATGGTAGATGATCACCCTTCAGTAGGGTCCTGTAGCGGTCTTAGAAGAACAGAAGATTCGAAAATCATCACTTGGAATACCAGACCTGGTTTAAAACACCCTCCTGGCCCAAGAGCAAGAATTACGTATTTTGTATCTAAATATTGAAGGTATTTATTCGAATAGTTTTAAGTTTCAATTTTGTAAAAACGGCGAGGCAGGGTATAATCTACTGAGCTTTCTCCCTGTGCTCTGGTATCATACGACAGAATAGTATGGTACCCCGTTTTGCACCAACCTCAGCTAGGGACTTTTTTGTTTCATGTATTGTATTTTGTTAGCTCTCAATTCGAAAGAATATATAATATATATTAATATAATTCGAAAGAATATATAATATATATTCTTTCGAATTGAGAGTCTTCTATTTATTATATATTATATAATAAATAGAACGTCGATTTCCTCGAATATAATGTTGTATTCAAAACATACACCCCCGTAGATAGAAAAGAGCTGAAGTAAAGAACCTTGTACCATCTGTTTTCATCTCCCCAACATCGAATCAAATCGATCTTGGCTGAAAAGAAAGCAGGAAATCTTGATTTGCCGTTCTGGGGGTTAATGGGGATTTCACCCTTTGAAAAAACGGAACAAGGTAGATGAGATATTTCACGTGATTTGAGAAGGGGGGAAAAAGAAGATCTTGTCGAGAGTTCATTCAGACATCGTCGGGTTGCATGAAAGAGGTCAGGGAAAAGATGATCGTGAAGATTACGGAAGGATTTCAACAATTTAACGAAATATTTGGGAAAATTTCAGAGGAATTTCTTTGAATTCTTCGGTATATTTGGAAGCGAACATATTCAGATCTGTTGAAGTTTTGGAGATTATGAACAGTTTTTGAGAGAAAGAAAAATGTATATCTACTTTCACAATAAGAACATAATCACGAAATAAAAGATTTAAATGTTATAGAAAAGAAGCATTCTTTTTTGCTAACATTTCCATTCGATATCTCCACTAGACCGTATGTCTATATTCACAATGTTCAATAGAATTCAATTCTGTCCGTTGGGCCATCCGGCCGTCTGTTAGCACAATAACTTCTGAAGAGATTGTCCTGAAGACTTGAAATTTTCAGGATAAATTCGGGTCCCAGATGGCTCGGTTGAGTTCGTCAATCAGCCAAATCGTACAGGGTGTTCTATAAAATATGGTCATTCTGAATGTTTGATCCTCAATATCTCAGACAAAACAAAACCCATCGAAATGAAATGTTGCGGCCATATGAAAGATGCTCATAATAAGCTTCATGCAAAATTTTGTGGCTATAGTGTTTACAGGATCATAGAAAATTCAATTGGAATATTGAAAAGAAGAAATTTCATATTTCCATAAAAAAATATCCGATTGAGATGAAATTCATTTTATAAATGAATACATAGTGTTAACACAACCATATAAAATTCAATTTGAATATTGAAAAGAAATATCCCGATATTTCCATAACAGGATATCCGATTCAGGTGAAACTTTTTTGTAAGAGAAGACTGTTATACTGAATCTCCATGAAAAATTTTGTGGCCATAGTGTCAACAGAACCATAGAAAATTCCATTGGAATATTGAAAAGAAGAATCTCTATATTTTCAACACAGAATAACCGATTCAAGTAAAATTCATTTTGTGAAGCAAAACTGATATACTGAATGTTCATGCAAAATTTCAAGAGGATCGCATCATCAGAATCATAGAATTTAATTTCTGTAATCATTTATTTTTTACATATTTCATTATTCGAATAATTTCCAGAATATAATTCCGATTGTGCTGGGATGCTGCATTTATATATTTGGTATCAATATCAAATCCCATATAAAATATTGAGGTACCTAATAGCATTATTGCTCCACCAAAAAACGAGTGCTCAAAAGCTCCTGCTCAGGGTTCTAGTCGCTTTTAAGGCAAAGATATAACACTTTCGAAACATGGCATATTTTCACTCCTTTCTAATAATTCTTAAAACCATATATTACATATTACATACCCAAAAATTCTGGCCGTGTTACAAAACTGAATAAATTTGAATAAAAAACTGAATATTCAGAAGTAAATCACTCTCCCTTCCTACAATCAATATTTGAATTAATTCAGCAAATGAATGACGTGAGGGAAACAAGGAAATAGCATATTTAATCATACTAAAAATACCCATTAAGTAAAATTCCGTAACAACCTGCATGCCTCAAAGCTTCATCCGCAAACTACCCCTAATAAATCGTCCCTCCCTTGATGAAGGTGCGCTATAAGCAAACGAGACGTCCTCATAAAACCACGTGGGGTGTTCTATTTTTAGATGACGCCACACGTACGAGGTCTGTTCAGAAGAAAAATTTTGAGTTTTTCTGAAAAGTATCTATTCATTTATTTATCAATACCATCTAATTTGGTTCCTTCACTCTCAGTAAAGGGTTTTCCAATAAGAGGTGTTATTTTGATATTCAAAGAAAAATGCCATTTTTCAATTCAAATGATCGGATGTTTATTTCATTATATAGAAAAAGCTATGCCGTTAATAGTGGAAAATAACATCAGGCAAATGACCACCACGACCACGCTTACAGGACCATATCCTTTAAATACAATTTTTATAACCAAATCGCAAAGTGGCTGCCCTATGTTCTGGATAGCCTCACGAATTCTATCTTTGAGGTCTTGAAGTGACGCTGGGCTATTGGCGTAGACCTTCTCTTTCACGTGACCCCAAAGAAAGAAGTTGCAAGGTGTTAAATCACAAGATCTTGGTGGCGTATGGTGTCACCTCTTCGAGAGATAGTACAATGGTTTCGTTGCTTGTGTGGCACGTAGCGCCGTCTTGTTGCAAGTAAACGTTGTCCAGATAAATACTACCCAATTTTGGCCATAAAATGACATTTGTGTAATGCCTAATTCCAAAGAACGACGAGGAATGGAAAAACCTGGGTTTTATTCAACACTATCGCCTACAGCAGCAATATTCTCGGCTGTTCTTGAGCGACGTGCACGGGTTTTATTTCCCACATCACTAACTTGTCTCAACAGCTCGAATTTTTTCACCACTTTCGAGTTTCACGAACAGTCTCTGCCAAATTTTCACCATTCTTATAGTGAATTTTAATAATTTCAATGCGTTCTTGAAGCGTGTATCGTTCCATTTTCATTAATGGCGTAGTTTCTACTTGTCAAATGTCAAAAAATGACAGCTTCAAACGTGACATCTATCGAAATAGATGCCAGCGTGTTTGGAATTCATTGAAATATTCCCAAACAAATTACTAGAGGTCCTCTAACCCCCTCTCTGTGTTAAGGAGAAAGCGCTAAACGATTTTTATATTTTAATTCCTTGAAAATTATTACAAGCGGACACACACGATATCTACAGTGCGCCTCAAAATCATGGAACCAATTGATTTTCTCAGAGGAAAAATATTTGGCAACAAAATACTAAAACTGGTCAATTTTAGTTTCACCTTTACCGAAATCTTATGTATTTTTGTTGCATCCTGTGCCATCCCCATCAACCCTCTAATTTTTTTTAACAATATAATAATAATATCTTTTTCACAGTCATGCAACTTTTTACTCGAAAACGGTTAGAGATATGAAAAAATTGCAGGAGTCAAAAAAGTTTTTGAATTGAACGAAGATATCAAAATTTGATTTTACGCTAACCAGTGATGTAGCGCATAAAATTTTGAGAGGGAAAATGATACATTGCTCCAGAAAAGAATAGACCCTGTATATTCTAGTTAAAATTCAGGACGTGCAATGATGGAGACTGTCGAAAATAGCTCGCATTCCAAATTTGGATTGAATTTCACAAAAACTGAAGGAGTTATGCGAAAAAAAAATTTTTTTTTGGAAATTTCAACACCCTATAGCTCCGTAACGGAGCTTTTGCGGAACTATGTTTATATGGACTTTTTTTCTTGAAATTATACGTAGATTCGTCCCCTCAAGTTGTGACATACTACTATGTAACACCCTGTATTCTTCAGAAACTTCTTGTACCCAGTTTTCAGTAAATAAATTATTTTGAAATGAATCTGGGTTCTCAATAATGAAGTTGTCACTGACATAATAACAAAATCGATAATCAAATGTTTCTTTCGAACAAACCTCGTACCTACCCTTATACAGATGACGCAATAACATACCCTCATACCCTCTGACCTAGTTACATCTGACTGCACTCTTTCTTTCTCTGCACGATCTGTAATGACGCCATATTCTTGTTGCAGGTGCCCTCAGAACAAAATAAACATGTCCGTACAAAGCGACACCAGTCGGCAGAACCAGCAACAAAATAAGAGACCCATTGTTATTATTTATCCTACGGGTGAGTATCCCGGTTCCCGAAGGGATGAAACGGGACAATATGCCGAGGTGGCTGCGATGGAGAGAAATAGGTTTCTATTCAGTATCGTCATCGCCAGAGCAGTTTTTAGTTTTCCTTTTTGCGTTTTACGTCGTACACATGTACCGGGTTTTTCACTATAATTGGACCCCCCTTTAACTTTGTTACCGAAGGAGAAACAAAAAAATGTTTCGTATAAAACTTTCACGAAATCAACTGAGATTTTTTGATATGAGTCCAGAAACTGAAACATATACAGGGTGACCAACATATGATGGAAACTTCATTTTTCAAATGGAACACCCTGTATATTTTTCCATATTTGATTAGCTCTTTTTCCCCTGATTTCGAATATGTAACATATGTTGATCTATCTTTCTTATTCTGAGCACCACAGAGTTTCAAATTTCAATAACCATCTGGCATAGCGTTTTGGAAGTTCGTGAATATTTAAGTGGCCAATTTGATCTTTGGATTGGTAATGGCGCACCCATTTTATGGCCACCAAATAGTCCCGATTTAACACCATTGGACACGTTTTTATAGCCGTTCCTGAAGGAAAAAATTTACTTCAGCAATAATGACAATCAATGAAAGCGGAGAATAATATTAATGATATAAAATCAACCAATATTAAACCTATAATTCGGAACTAATCCCGTCAACGCACAAAGAATAATGATAATATGGTAATGATTAGAAACAAATTTTGAAGTTTTAATTTCTGATTTGAATCAGAGCCATAATAATGCTATCAAAAATAGTCTAAACAACTTGAGACAACTATGTGAACTATGTGTATTGAGTGAAGGTGGTCAATTTGAGCAATTTCTTTAGTTGATGTTATTCTTACCATTCTACCATAGTTTATCATTTTTCATTGGTTAAGTAATTGTAATGTATTCATTCTAAAATAATACTTCTAAGTAGATTGTTTGGATTTAAAGAATTTCGTAGGTATTTCACAATTTTTTTATTCGGTGTCATCATTTCAAAACTTTGAACTCTGAAAATTGAAGAGACACATCCACATAAGCATTTATATTCGAGATCAGGAGGAAATCTCCTATCAAGAAGAGGAAGAATATACAGGACAGTGTGAAAAAATAAAGTTGCATTCAATGTTGTTCACCCTGTATATCTTCCCATTGACTCCAAAAATGAGCATTTTCAGTAAACGCACTCTGCCACTTGTAAAATGATTACAGATCTTGGCAGGTGGTTCTTAAAATTTGAAACTCTGTGGTTCTCAGAATAAAAGAGATAGACCAACATATGTTCCATATTCGAAATCAGGGGAAAAAGAGCTAGCCAAATATGGAAAAATATACAGGGTGTTCCATTTGAAAAAATGAAGTTGCCATCAATATGTTGGCCACCTGTATATATCTCAGTTTCTCTACTCATATCTTCTGAATTCATCTCGGGGCGTTTGAAAGGGCGTTATAAGCTCAGCCTTGAATATTTTCACGAAAACCTTTCTTGTTTTCCTTCAAACTACGAAAACAAAAAAAGTCATCCCATAACTTTTGTTTTTTTCAAAGGAAACATGCTCAAAAAATTTTGCTACTCTCAGGCAAAGTTGTGCCGTTTTTATTTTAACAAACATCCTACTAACTCAACCAAAAAATAAAGACATTTAAAAAAAATAGCCTAGCATTTTTCAACGAAAATTGTTTTATATGGTTGTACTCTTTTTGTGCCAACTTGTGCTGGTCAAAGTTTCAAAAAAATCATGAGTTTCCTTGTGATATGAGGGAAGAAAAATCAGTATTGTGGAGAAAAAACCAGTATACCTGGCAACAGTGTGTGTGAAGTTGGCCCAGCACTTTTTGATTTCCGAAAAGAAAATATTGTGCTGAATTGTGCTAGGTTTGTGCTGCTTTGTGCCGCTGACAATTTTCTTTTTTTTATTCAGTTTTTGAGATATTCAACGGAATGTTTTGCACGAACCTACCTAGCATTTTCCGAATAATTGGTTTTCGATAGCTGAAATAGATTGTGGAGTGGATATACTGAGTTGAGTACTGAGTTGTGCCGTTCAAATTTTTCCAAAAGTCATTCTAATCTAAAAATAAATTTAAAAAAAATGTGCTTTCATTGTGGTGACTCCATGCTAGTGGAACTTTCAGGAAAAAAACCTTCATTTCTTCTTTCAAATGGTGAAATTAACTGAAACAGTACATTCTAGGAGATACAGAAAACACGGCAACTTTTTTTTGAATCTGTATTTTTTGGGTGAATTAGCACGATACCTATTTGTTAAAATAACAAAAAAATTTCTACAATGATTATTCCTATTCGGGGCATCAATAGCAAAATTTTCCATTCATTCCAATATATTAAAGATTTGGTAAATACAATGGCACTTCCCTATATATAACGTCTGTATAACGAATTTCGTACAAGACATTGCACCTTGAATCCAAATTCTATGTTAAAAACCCTCTAAAACGAAGTAAATTCTCTCTATAACGAAATATTCCAAGAACATCATTCTTTGAATGGGTTTTGGTAAGAAGGTATAATGTTGGGTTTTTTCCGAAATTTTTCCGGAAGTACGTAATAATTCCCGACCTTAAACTGAATCATTATGGCGAGCAGAGAGATCCTTCTGAAACAGTTTTAAATACACCCCTGGCTGTTTGGTTTCAATTTAACCATTACGCTAGTGTGAAAAGTTGTGTGAAAATGTATAAAAGGAAGTGCTTAAGTTTGAATGACAAACTTAAATCTATCAGTGAAGTCGATCGCGACATTGCCGACTAAAGAAACAAATTTTCTGTATAACGAAGTTTCTTTATATCGAATATTTTTTGCGGATTTAGCGCTCTCGTTATAAGGAAGTTCCAATGTATTTGGATTCTGGGGTTCTACAGATATCTAACAGATTATGGTGTCATTGTATTGATTCAGGCTTCCTGCACAACATCACTTAAACCAACAGATCTCTTTTAATTCAGAAAATACGCGTCCCCAAAGTTCTAAAAATGTCTTATCTTCACGTCACTTTTTCCACTATAAAGACACAAAATTACTGCTCCAATTTAATCTATAAATCATTTTCAGTTGCGCCAGAAACCGTGGTGATCCCGATCATATCCTGCATCTTCGGTTTTCCATTGTTGGCACTCCTGGTCATTTGCTGCCTACGCAGAAGAGCCAAGTTGGCAAGGGAACAGGCTAGGAGAAGGAATTATGACTCAGAGCACGGTACATTAACTATTAGATACAGCCAAATACATTTTTTAGGTAAAATAAAAAAGTTCCGATCATCAGAACATCCCCCATCAACCCCTTTTCACTACATCTATTCGAAAACTCGAGAAGTTATGGAAGACAGAGGATTGTGTTTTGTTTGTTACGTAGGTAAACATGTTTTTTTCGAGAAAAATGCAAAAATAATCCAGGAAATCTCTGAACAACACTTTCAAATTGTTGAATTATTTCATGTTAGAAGTGCTTTCAGAAAATTACGTGAATTTTATGGTTTACAAAATCGTCCATCTAAAAGCATTATTGCTTTTACCAAAAAATTTCGAAAGATCGTTTCGGTGGTAGACCATAAAAGTTAAAAATACAGTTAAAGCGGTCGTTCAAAGAAAATATTGATTTGGTTCATCAAAGTGTTGCTGAAGATCTTGAAATATCCATAAGACGACCGTCGGATGATAATCGATTTTTTGTAGCCTGAATTAATGAATAATTATCTAGAGTATATTTAGTCACACCCCACCCTGCGAATGGCACAATCGATTCAATGGGAAAAATTTGCTGGACGGATAATCTCCAGAAGCGGTGATATAAATTGGACACCAAGATTATGTGATTCGACACTGTTGGACTATTTTCTCTGGAATCATGTGAAAAGCCAGGTCTATATGAATGATCCACAATCAATTCCTGAAGTAAAGGATGAAATTATTCGTGTAATTAGTGAAATAGAGCCTCAATTATTGTCAAATGTCAATAAAAATGTTTACAAAAGAGACATCTGTAGACCTTCAAGCCATCTGGCAGATATCATTTTTCGTACATAAATGTTATAACTGATACTTCAAAAACAAAAAAAATTTCAGAAAATGAATACGAATTATGTGTTTTATTCATTTTTAAGAAACGAGCAATTTTCTATATGTTTCACGAAAATTAAGAACCAATCAATTACTCAAAAACCGCTGCGGATGGATTCAAAAAGTGTGGAAAAAATATTCAGTTAGTCACGTGTGATATAAAAATAGTACTATACAGGGTGTTACATTATAGTATGTCATAACTTGAGGGGGTGTAACTAGATCAAGTTTTAAGAAAAAAAGTTTGAATAATCATGGATCCGTTAAAACTACGTTACGAAGCTGAAGAGGGTGTTGAAATTTTAAAAAAATGTTTTTTTCTTCATAACTCCTGCAGTTTTTGAGATATTCAGTCCGGAATGCGAGCTATTTTCAACAGGCTCCATTATTGCACTCCTGAACCTTAACTAGAATCAACAGGGTGTTTTCTTTTCCGGAGCCATGTCTCCTTTTTCCCTCTGAAACTTTCGCAGTATCGTAGTATGCCACTGATCAGCGTAAAATCGATTTTTGATATTTTCGTTCAATTTAGAAACTTTTCTGACTTCTGTAATTTTTTCGTAACTCGGTATTACTAACCGTTTTCGGGTAAAAAATTATTGAACGATATTATGTTATCCGATAAATAAAAACAAAATAAAAAACTCGATAGCTTTTATTTTAACAGCTCGTCATCTGAGACTTAACTTAAGCTTATTATGCGAATGCATACAATCGTCCAATAATTTTTCACAACTACAAGTGTCAAAAAAGTTTCTAAATTGAACGAAGATATCAAAAATTGACTTGACAAGTGGCGTACCGTAAAAAAGAATGAGAGGGGACATGTAGATTCTAGTCAAGAGTCATGGCATGCAATGATGGAGACTGTTGAAAATAGCTCGCATTCCAAATTTGGACTGAATATCTCAAAAACTGCAAGAGTTATGATGAAAAAAAACAATTTTTTTTGTTAATTTCAAACCCCTATAGCTCCGTAACGAAGCTTCTGCTGACCCATGTTTATATGGACCCTTTTTCTTGAAATTATACCTAGATTCATACCGTTAAGTTGTGACATACTATTTCGAAACACCCTGTGTACAGGTTGTACTATGTTAAATTTCTGATGTGTTAGGACTTTTAGATAACAGGCAACAGAGCAGCTCTGAAAATATTTTAAATGAAAAGAGCAGTAGTTCTTGCTCAAGAAACAAAAAATTCAATAATATCTCACTTCCCGTTATCAGTAAACGTCAACGGAACCATCGACCATGAGTCACCCTGTATAAAACGTCCTCTAGCTTCCATCGCAACCATGATTCCAACCGCCAAGCAGCCCCCTCCCCTTTGACCTACCAACGGAACAACAAAACTTTCGAAAAAATATATCCAATGGACTCTGATGAAAATCCAATCGTTTACAGGTCGTGGAAGGGCAGTATCATTGAGATCAGAGAGGGCCATGAGCCGGGGATTCCCCTCTTTAGAACTAGACACCGTCCTCGAGGAAAGATCGGATCCGGAACCGGACGCGACGGTAATAGAAATGATGACGCCGGACGGCAATGAGACGTCGGAAGGAAACAGATAGCACAGGAAGAAAGAGAGGATTAGTGCGGCTGATAGGTGAGAAATCGTAGATTTCTTCATTCTTCCTTCCGTGCCGCCATCTGTGAATTCAAATCTGATCTACCACAATAGTACAAATACAGAAATCTGTATTCCACAAATGTAGAAACCTGTATCTCCAAAACACGCAGATTTCTTCTATCTTTCTTTATTGTCGCCATCTGTGAAATAGAAGCTGAACTACTAACATCACGAATACAGAAATCTGTATTTCTCAAATACGTAGATTTCTTTCTTACGCTGAACTACTGAAATCATAAATACAGAAATCTATTCCTCTTAAACACGTATATAATCATTTCACAAACGTTTGAGCGCATAGTAAGCGTTTAATCTTTTATCTAAAGTTGGCAGTATTTGCTGTCATAACGTAAAATGAAGTCAATGTTGCCGAATGTATCCGACCTCGTCCGACGACCTTCCGAGTTATCAGAGAACTATATGTTGAATTGACAACATTGCGTATCAATCTGACAAGAAAATAAACAACATTACCTTAAATTTTAATATACATAGTGGAACATGCCAAATTGTCATGACCAACCGACGGCTCAACCTTTCGTGAGCGGACTATAGATTTCTTCATTCTCTCTTTCGCTCCCCTATCTGTGAATTCTCAGCTGAACTACTGGAATCGGGAATACAGAAATCTATATACAGGTTTGGAAATTCACATCTGAAACATACGATATACAATGCATCAGACAGAGAATTCTTCGGTCCAGTTGCCCAGATGAATAGTCGAGACAATTACTTGCTGTAACACACTGAGTTCAGTTGTCTTACTTCTTTATTCTAGTCTTGTCTCTCTCTTATCGTTTAGAGGAGCGTAATTCTTTAGTATGGTAGGCAACAGTAAATACTTGAATCGAGTATTACGGGCAGCCTGACAAATTAAAAATTCTATACGTGTAGTTCGGGTTCCCTACCATACTGCGATAAGAGAGAAACGAGACTAGATTATCGCAGTAAGACAGTTGAATTCATTCAGTTATCGCACTTGATTATCTCGCCTATTCATCTGTGCAACTGGGGGGAAAAATTCTCTGTCTGATGCCTTGTATATCGTATGTTTTCGATGTGAATTTCCAAATCGGTATATCGAAGAAATAGAAATCTGTATCTCATAATATACAGAAATCTGTATCTCTGTTCGGTCATTGTTTAAGGAGGTTCCTTCAACAATGGTTATGAGTTAACCACAGCGCATCCACCATATTTACATTGTATTCGAATATTTCCTTCACTTTTTGGAAAAAGATTGTGAATAAAATGAAATTAATGCCATTATTAAACTTTGAAGCATGATATATTCTAATAATTTTCTTTCATTATTCAGATCTCCCCTATGGACTGCACTGACCCAAGCTCACGCCTTCACTGTCCCACCTCACAGTTGACAAACCAACTGTTACATTCGGAAATTATTGCAGAATACTATGGAATAGCCAGGGAAAAATTCTTGCAGAGAAAACCACCAGACCCTGAGTGCAAACTAAAAAGTAAAAGTCTATTCATCCCAAGAGAAATTTTCATCATCTACAATTTGTTTTTCTGGACCAGAAACTATATTTATTGTGATTTTTCAAGGAGCTGCAGGTCTTAACAATTTCTACAACTCAAGAATATCGTATTTGAATGAGAAGGATTTGGAATTATGATTGATCCTATTGTAGTTTGAATAAATTATTTCAAATGAAGGACTATTATTTGAGCATTATTTAGGTGACGAGTTACAGTGGAACTTCCCCATAACGAAAGCGCTAAATCCGCAAAAAATCGTGAAGAAATTTCGTTTTACAGAAAATTTCAGCACAACTCTCACACCAGCGTAATGGTTAGATCGAAACCAAACAGCCAGGGGTGTATTAAAAACTGTTTCAGAAGGATCTCTCTGCCCACCGTAATGATTTAGTTTAAAGTCGGGGTTTATTACGTACGTCCGGAAATATTTCGAAAAAACCCCACCCTTATACCTTCTTACTAATACCCATTCAAGAGTGATGTTCTTTGAATATTTCGTTATAGAGAGAATTTACTTCGTTTTAGAGGGTGTTCTTGACATGGAATTTGGATTCAAGGTGCAATGTCTTGTAGGAAATTCGTTATACAGAGAAATTCGTTGTACAGACGTTCGTTATAGGGATGTTCCACTGTGTTTAAATAATTTGAGGAAAAAATCAGTAGCGCTTTTTCCCTCACACTATTTCTTGGTTCCTAATGATAAAAGCTTTATAACTGCCTTGAACAATATTACAATACAAATTGGAAGTTTGGATATTCGCTAATCCAGACACTCCATTAAGTAATCCGGACACTACTTTGATTGGAGCATTTTTGGGATGTTTCAGAACATGATTTTGAAGCAACCTGTATATGTAGGTATGTACTAAAGAAGTTTCGACCAGTTTAATTTAAAGCCAAATTTTGTTTGTTACCGTTGATTAACAAACCTCATTTTGATAATTTATAATTTGTTCAATTCAATAAACGATTTTATAAATGATTTTTTACAGTAACTGAATTGGGGTGTCTGGACAAATGAAAATTTATATTTTCTGTCCAGACTATTGAAGTCACACGGTACTTAGGTTGGAAATAAACAACACTCAAATTTGGGACAGAAAATATAAATTTTCAATATGTTCAGAAGGCACTGAAAGTTTTTCGTGAGAGACAAATCAATTTTGTTATACATCAGTGTGTTTGGTCATGAGCGATTATTTAAGGGCATCAAATATGCCTAATATCATTGTTTAAGGAGAGACTCACTCCTTAAACAATGCTAATATTATAGACAAAAACGCCCGCATTGGGAAGTTAAAACTAGGAGTATCCCCCATTTAAAATTTACTTTTTCATTTTTGTTGCCCCTTTCAAATAATATCAATTTCTTTGGACATAAGGGTCCTACAGAAGTGCAAAAAATGTTTTTTGAAACATGATACTACAACCTTTCATTGAGGTAGAACAATATAAAAACATTTAACTTGAAAATTCCATAAAAAATTTCTAAGTTACATAATTTGAGAGTTATTGCTGTTCGAACATGGCCACTATGCGAGCGCCCCAAACTTTTTTTTTGTTCCTACAGATAGTCAGGCGTGTGAACAGGTTGGGAAATATATGGGAACTTCTGTTGATTAATTTGTTCGTTTGATCATTAAAAATTATCGAAAATTTTCATAAGGATCATTTGGAACAACAATTACTTTCTAATGATGTAACTTACAGGATTTATGTTGGTATCGTTTTGTAGCTAATATCCTTGCGTGTTAGCTCATTGAAAAAAAATTATACTCCAATGTGCTAGACCTTGCAGTATTGCGGGTTCACTAAGAAAATCAGTACATTTTTGTAGTAAAACATTTCTGAATTAAATTGTTTCATTTTTTTCACATACAGGTTTGGAAATTCACATCTGAAATATACGATATACAATACATCAGACAGAGAATTCTTCCCTCCAGTTGCACAGATGAATAGTCGAGACAATCACTTGCTGTAACACACTGAATTCAGTTGTCTTACTTCGTTATTCTAGTCTTGTCTCTCTCTTATCATTTAGAGGAGCGTAGTTCTTTAGTATGGTAGGCAACAGTAAATACTTGAATCGAGTATTACGGGCAGCCTGACAAATTAAAAATTCTATACGTTGAGTGCGGGTTCCCTACCATACTGCGATAAGAGAGAGACAAGACTAGATTATTGCAATAAGACAGTTGAATTCATTCAGTTATCGCACTTGATTATCTCGCCTATTCATCTGAGCAACTGGAGGGAAGAATTCTCTGTCTGATGCCTTGTATATCGTATGTTTTCGATGTCATTTTCCAAATCGGTATGTAGGACCTTTGTGTCCAAAGAAATCGCTATTATTTGGAAAGGTCAACTAAAATAAGAAAATAAATTTAAAATGGGGGCTACTCCAAAACTGAGAGGGTGAATTCCCCAGTGTGGGTGTTTTTGTCGATAAAATTAGGTATATTTCATGCTCTTAATTTATCGCCAAGTCATAACCAAACACACTGTATATAAAGAAACCTAGAGACCAAAACACATGATATGTATTTTTGTAATAATTCATCATGAATGGTAGAAAAGTAAAACAAAATTAAATATAAAAATTTATTTAAAACAATCAATTCTTAAGTTTCTGTCTAGTATCAACATCATCAGCAGTCTCATACTCGATTTCAACTCTCTTCCTTCCCTTGGGCGCAATGTCCTCAATTTCCTCTTCCGATTCAAAATCACTATCCAGTTCCGCACCTTCAACAACCCCACTTTCACTCTCATCCGAATCGTAATCAGCTTCCACAAACTCCTCAGTTTCTTGATTGTTCAATTCCTGTTCCATTTCTTCATCGATTTCTACATTTTCATCTTCCGATTGTCCTTCTTCAACCTCAGATTCTATTTCGTTTTCTGTTACAGCGTCATCGAAGGCCTTTTGAGGTATGTTGTACAGATCTTGATAAACACCTTTTTTGAGTCGTTCCAAGAGTTCTTTCTCGACTACTTTGTCTATTTTGGCTGCTACCAACGCCTTTTCTTCCCTACGTTTTTCCCTTCTTTCCACTTTTTGTTGAATCGGTACAAGCAATTTTTGTCTTCGAAGTCTCAGTTTTCTCATCCGAATAAGGTACTGTGTGATTTTTATGAACCTCTGCTTGCATTTCGCTTTGATAAACCCGTTCCAATACAGTAGATTCTCGTTGATTTGATGTATTGCCTTCTCGAAGTTCCTAGATAATTTTACCTTTTCCCAGGTTTTGCTTGGAAAAGCACTTCTTTCCACTGTTTTCATATAAAGATAAATTACACCATTTTCTTCCCTTATAGTTGCGTATTGACTATTTGCTAATGGGCATGAAGCTCTGCTACACAATCCAGTTAAATTATATTCGTTTCTGCAAAATCTTTGAGTTTTTGTGTTCACTTTGTGTGAACAAAAGGACTTGTTTATGATGCTCCAAACCACGTCGTCGTTCTGCATTTTAGAGCACTCACACTCACTAAATAACTAACAAATATTAAATAAATAAACACTTTTCTATAGTATTTATCGAAATTCAAAACTCTTGGGCACGTTTTTATTTCGGTATTTAATGACATGTGATTGAGGTTAGGAAAGGTACGATCACAGAGTTCTTAAATTTGTATTCTCATCATAGAATATAATTCTTCCTTTGGTTGAATCCAAAAATCTAGACGCTCTCTGGTGGCTAATTCACGAACTTGCTTGGTCAATGGGGCTAAATTTAATGATTATTACCATAGACAAACTAATAGAATAGATGAGCCACTCGTATATTCCGCGACATCTGTCGGAGGAGGAGACTAATACACGAAAAAATTATTTTCAATTTGATAGTTATATGTAAAATCATTATTATCAAAAAACCTTTGAATTGTCAACTGACACAAGGAGTGATTTGACACGTTCTTTTTGAAATATAATAAATTTCGATATGCCTGCAAGAGTGAAGACGTGCTGTGTTATTGGATGTGAAAATCGAGATGCAAGAAGGTAATTATACAATATATATTACATATATTCTGTTACCTATAAGAATTAAGATAGTTTTCAAAAAAGTTTTTCATGTATTGAATAAGTTTAGTAGGTAAATACTCATATTTTGTATTATTGAATTCATTATTGTTAGTTTTTGAGAATGTTTTCAATGCAATTATTAGTTTATTGATTAGATATTTATGAAATAAATCTGTATTTTCAATTGGTGATACCTATTTCAGTTAATAAATTTTTATTCTATCCAGAATTTGATTATTGATCCTCATTTCTCGATTCCAAAAGAAAATCAGATGAAAGTTCGTTGCAGGTATTATTTTCATAAAAATAAATTTCCTCACTCATCGATAACTTGCACGAATCCATTTCTGATTTCCTTTTGGAAATTGAATTTCAAAAAACTTTTTGCCTCTTGGGAGTACCTACCTATTCAAAATGTGCACTACAGAATTCTTTTTGCGGCAGCTTTACGATACAGATTCCTTTTTCAATTGAGCTTTTTTCACGAATTAGTATGTCCTCCAATAACAGATGGCATTGAAGGTTGTTCTACTAGTGTCTCATCTATTCTACGTTTAGTTAGTCTATGATTATTACCTCAGGTTGTTCGACGATTAATTGTCTACGAATTGAGCATAAAAACTTTCCATTTGAATCTTAAGTTTTTGAAATATTTCGAAAATAAGAATTTTTCGGAAATTAAATTCAAATTTTTTCCACGTTTCACCTGCAATCTCTTCTGCTGTATGGGGCGCAATGAAATGATTAATACCTCAATTTGTTCGTCAATTAATTGTCTATAAATTGAGCATAAAAACTTTTCATTTGAATTTTTTTTGAATTATTTAGAAAATAAAAATTTTTCGGACCTGAAATTTCAATTTTTTTCGTGTTTTTACTGCAATTACTTCTGCTATATATGGGGCGTAGTGAAATGATTAATACCTCAGATTGTTCGTCAATTAATTAAGTATGAATTGAGCATATAAACTTTTCATTTGAATCTTTCGTTTTAGAAATACTTGGAAAATAAGAATTTTTCAGATCTGAAATGTTATATGGGGCGCAATGATATGATTAATACCTCAGATTGTTCTTCAATTAATCGTGTAAAAATTGATCGTAAAAACTTTTCCTTTGAAGCTCTCGTTTTCGAAATATTTCGAAAACACGAATTTTTCGGACCTGAAATTTACATTTTTTCCATGTTTTAACTGCAATTACTTTCGCTATATGGGGCGCAATAAAATGATTAGTATCGCAGACTGTTCGCCAATTAATTGTGTATAAATTATGCATAAAAACTTTCCACTTGAATTTTTCGTTTTCAAAATATTTCGAAAATAATGATTTTTCGGACAAGAAATTCAAATTTTTTCCAAGTTTTAACTGCAATTACTTCCGCTATATAGGGCGCAATGAAATGATTAATACCTCAGATTCTTCGTCAATTAATTGTGTCTGAATTGAGCTTTATAAAACCTTCTCATTTGAATATTTCGTTTTTGAGATATTTCGAAAATAAGAAAATAAAAAACATCACTGAAGCAGCTTATGAACGTCTATGGACAATCGGCTAGGATCGGAAGTTTTTTTGGTTAAAATTCACTATAAAAAATGGTGAAAATTTGGCAGAGACGGTTCGTAAAACTCGAACATTTTTGGGTCGTCGTGGAGCACCTTGTCGGACCTCGATAAAGAAATTGGTGGAAAAATTCGAGCTGTTGGAACAAGTTAGTGATGTGAAGAATAAAACCCGTGCATGTCATTCAAAAACAGCCGAGAATATTGCTGCTGTAGCCGAAAGTGTTGAAGAACAGTTACGGTAAATAGATGATTGGTGGTTTTTTGGCCGAAATTTGATAGTATTGATCTGGACAACGTTTACTTACAACAAGACGGCGCCACGTGCCACACAAGCAACGAAACCATTGATCTTTTACGGGAAAAGTTTCCGGACCATGTTATCTCTCGAAGAAGTGATCACAATTCGCCAACGATATCTTGCGATTTTACACCTTTCGACTTCTTCCTTTGGGGCCACGTGGAAGAGAAGGTCTACATCAATAGCCCAGCGTCGATTGAAGACCTCAAAGATGGAATTTGTGAGGCTATCAAGGGCATAGGTCAGCCACTTTGCGATTACCCTGATGTTATTTTCCAATATTAACGGCATAGCTTTTACTTTATAATGAAATAAACATATCATTTATATTGAAAAATAGCATTTTTCTCTGAATATAAAATAACACCTCTTATTGGAAAACCCTTTACAATGCTATCAGTCAATATCTATCCGAATAAAACTTGGGGTAGTAAAAAAATTAAAAGTTAAAGAATCAAATAACATTTTATGTAAGGAAGAACAACATATATAATTTCTGTACAAAATCTGACTTATATATACAAAACAATATTAGTTACAATTTCTTTGGCGAAATTATTTACAAAAAAATAACAAAATGAGTATTTCCACTATGGACAAATAATAAGACATGTTACACAAACACTGCAACTCATACAAAAAGATATAATAAATAATCCACTATCGTGTACAAGGTACTAATAGTGTATATAGACATATAAAAATTTTTTAGTCAATAAAAATTTTCAGACACTCATTCCCAATCTAAAAGAATAACATTACGAACATAAGTACATTGAATTGACGATATTAAATAAGTACGTGCCATAGTCGCTAAATTTATATTGCATCAAGTGTAATATTGTATTTATAAATGATCGGAAAACACACCATTGAAACTTATTTGCTAAAGACTCTGATAGCACATAAAAATCAAACGAAATTTGCCAAATCTGCTGTTTAAAATGTACATTGCACAACAATAAATTTTTCGAATTTCCACGGAAAGTTTTCCACAATTTTCCCTAGGATACACAATCATATTAAGCTCTTACATACGAAAACGGAACATCAGATAACGATAGTATTAATATCGTTCTAAATCACAACTATTTTTGAGTTCAAGTTACACAGGTTTTGAATTTTTAAGACTTTTGAATGAAGAAAGATAAAAAAATCGATAATAACAAGAAACCAATTTAAGATATATAAAAGACATCAACAGAGATGTAAGATTGTTGAATAAATATTTAAACAGAAAAATAACTAACTGAGTTGCCAATTTTCACTTCTCGTTAAATTTACTGAGCAGATTAATACACTCACCGGCGAAAAACTCGGCCACATAAAATTTTGCTGAAATTCGTTGTCCAAGAACTTTCGTAATTTTGAATCGATTTCAATTGTTTCTACGTCAAATTGTAGATAAATTCTTTGGTATCAGAACAAACTTCTAAAATATTGATAGCATATTTATACAGTGAAAAATAAACATGTATTTGTGACTTAATCTCCTAACACACTACCTTGAAATCTTGATTTTTTTTCTGAAGATTCACGCATTCAAATAAAAGCCTGTAATTCTATAAATGCACCAAATTCAATTAAAGTGGAGTATCACATGTTTGGTCTGCAAGACAATTGCGCCTACTAACTCATCATTTACTTTTCTAATTTTTCATGTGAAGACTTGATTTTTGTTTTAAAATAAAGCTAAAAAACATCTTGATGTAGTCATGCTAAATGTTGTCTAGTGAGCTTGGTGTGTTTATAAAACACCAGGCTAATTTTGAATACTTGTATCTCCGAAAGAAATCAAAATATCAAGGTAAAATAAAAACTAAAAGATGCCAAAAAAAAGGGCCTGAGCGTAAATTGTACACTTGTTTATAGAATTCCAGGCTTTAACTTGAACACGCGTATTTTCAAAAGAAATCAAGATTTCAAGGTGAAAAAAAAACTATAACATGGCGAAAAGGAAGGTTTTTGTAATGAACTGAGCGGAAACAACAAGTTAAGGAATAAGTAGGTACAATAAATACATGTTTTTTTACCCTGTATGAATATGAGATGAAAATTTATGGAAAATTTTTCTTAAGTTTGTTGTTATACCAAAGAATTTATTAACAATTTGTTGAAAAACACTTACCAAATACCAAAAATGCAAGAGTATGAATTGATATAAATCTGTTCAGTATTTTTAACGAAACTTCAATTAATCTCTGATTATCTCACTGCAAAACTAACGAAAACGAGATTCAAATTTTTATCACAATCAGAGGCAGTCAATTTTCAATTTTGAAGTAATGAATGATTTTTTAATTATTCGTGATAGTTTTAAAACGCTTCAGAATGATTTTTGAAGGTTTCGAACAGTACGCTTTTATCGCTTATGATGATTCCTTATTAATATTACTTTTCCTAGTCAGTCCAAGAATAGAAGGCAAAATGGAAGTCCATAAAAAAGGTGATAATATCGAAAAAAAACTGCAGGCAGTTATCAAAAAACTTGGACATCCATTGAAGTTAACGCATACTTCAGATTTGCAGTGAACGTACAGAAGTATAAGCATTTTTCACCAATTCACAAGAGAAAGGACAGTATCACGTCATGCTTAAGTTTCACAATTTATGCGCGTATTGTAAAATACCTAGCATAACAGAAAATTCATCTAAAAGTGGGGTTTATTTGAACACCTTGTCTTAAATCTTTATCGGAAAGATCATTAGATATAACATTGAAAACATTTCAGCAACGGATAAACCATTGAACATATATTATGATCAAACGGTAAATATTTTATTTCTGTAGTTCTGCAGATATTGGTGCCATTGAATTCTTTGAAGCCTCCTGAACAACATTAGTACAACTAACAGGTGAGGGTTTGTCTTTGTTTAGAAAATATTGGCCGCCAAAGTTCCAGAAATATTCCATCTTTACGTCACTTTTTCCACTATAAACAACGAGAATTACTGTTCCAATTTAGTCTATAAATCACCTTTGAACATTTAAATAACGATTCGATCAGTTTCGTTTCAGGTATATTCAATAATTGAGGCAAAAACATTGAAATTCGTGAAGTACCAGCTAACCACAAATTCGAGAGAAACCGCGCCGTTTTTTATAGTTAGTTTGGCAACGCCGCACCCGTTTTTCGATAAGTGACATATCGAATGATGGCGGCAATTATGAGAAGGCATCGCATCATAATCGCGCGAAAGCGTAATTATTCAGAATTGAAAGAATCTTGTTGGAGAATTGAAAAACATTGTACTCACTCAAAAATAAGTCTGCAATCCTCTTAGCTTTAAAAAAAAGTCCAAAGCTTCAGTCAGGTAGGTGAGGTTATACATAAGTCTAGTCAATTTTCCTCTATTTTCCCAATCAATACTCGTTCGAAATGTTTTATTTATCAATTTCTGAGAATATCCTGCAAAATAAAGCATTCATTTGGTCGAAATCGACGATTTTATTCATTGTTTATATTCGTTACGGCAGCCATGATAATTTGCCTTCAGCTGTCAACCGCGAATTGTGCAACGTTGCCAATGTTCCGAACTTGTAGTTTAATTTAGGATGACTAGTTCGAATATTGTTTCGATAATGTGTTATCAATTGAAATGATTAATTTCGCGCCCTTTTTTTTTGTGAAGCACTCGGCCAGAATGAATTTGCTATATAAACCCTAGGGAAAATATTTCAATTTCAACTACGGCAAATTAATATTTACCGAGAAAATTGAAGAAAAAAAATTCTATTAATCTATAAATGTTAGTGGAAAAGGAATTATAGATTAGCCCGAGTTAGGTTACATTAGGTAAGGTTAGGTTAGGTTAGCTAACATAGAAACGGTGCCAATAAGAGTGGGAATCACTCAAAAAACACTTATTTTCCACAAAAAAAGATCTGGCTCGAGAAATGGCACTTAAATGATCTCATTCATAATTCAATGACCATTTGTTTTAGTATGAGCCTTTTTTTATTGAAAAATAAGTGTGTTTGAGTGATTCCCACTGTTATTAATGCTTGGCACTGTTCCTATCTTAGCTAACCTAATTCAGACTATTCTATAATTCCTTTCATACTAATATTGGGAAAGCAAAAATTGGCTCCCTCCAATCCCATCCTAATAATTTGAAAGTAACTATTCGATTTGAGACATTGGCAACGTTGCACAATTGACAGCTAAAATAAGCCGAAAGGCAAATTATCATGGCTGCCATGAAGATAATAAACAATTAATAAAATCGTCGATTTCGACAAAATGAAGGCTTAATTTTGCAGGAAACTCTCAGAAATTGATAAATAAAACATTTCCAACGAGTATTGATTGAGAAAATAGAGAAAAATTGGCTAGAACTATGTATAACCTAATCTACCTGACTGAAACCTTGGATTTTTTTTTAAATCTAAAAGGTTGCAAACTTCTCCTAATCATTTTCGTAATCTGGGACCAAAATTTAGTAAGTACAATTTTTTTCACATCTCCAACACGATTCTTTCAGTTCTAAACACTCACTCGAGAAAAACTCTGCGGCAGTGCCAAACCTACCATAAAGAACAGAGCATTTTCCCTCGAATTTGTGGGTGAAGTACCTGAAGAATTTTGATGTTTTCGAATCAATTACTGAATATCGAATATTTATGTGAATATTTATAGGGATTATAGACTAAATTGGAGCAGTAATTTCGTGTTTTTATAGTGGATAAAACGACGTGAAGATGGAACATTTTTGGAACTTTGGGGGCCCGTATTTTCTGAACTGAGACAGACCGCCACCTATCGGTTCAATTCAAAAGCAAGATCAAAAAATTATAAGTGGATTCAGAACCATATTCTTCAGATGATTATTTTGTTAGAGTATAAGTTTTATTGTTGTTTTTTCTCTGACACTATCTCATTTTATATTTTCCACGTATGAGAACTTGATCTGAAATAAAGATAAATATCTATCTATCTAGCTAATCTTGGTTAGGAGGCCTAAATGAATACAACAACACCAGAATCTGATCGATATCGACGGGACCCTGAAGTTCAAATATTCACCAATCAAATTATTATCAATTCCAAATTCAACCTCAGAAAGTTGTTTCTCCATCACTGCTCCAACCAATATACAAAGCTCTTTTTCATCCCTTGAGCGATCGGGAAATTCGTGAACTGTTTTGTCGTCACTAAAGAATGCTGGAGGGTAATTTTTCTAAATGTTGTACAGCCTGGCTACCTCTTCGTCGAGGTAAAGTTCCACTACCAGGTATAAAAGTAGATATTTCTGGACAACCGTATGATATCAAAAGTTCGATTAAACTTCTGCACGTTGCCACGTTTGCCTCTGTTGCAGGTGTGTTGTTTGTCTGGTTTTTAGCTATTGCTATGCTCAGAGCTGCTCTGGCATAGGCTAGAGGTGTACGACCATCTTGATCTATGCTTTTGACATTGGCGTTGTGCTGAAAAGAGAAAGATAATTAGAAAAAATGTAAACCTGAAGTAATTGAGGGAATTAATAGTTATTTAATCTTTAATCCATTAGGTCATTAAAGAGAGCGACTAATGGTCAAGATATCAAGATAATAGTGCGAGACCATTAGTCGCTCGATTAATAACCGAAATGATTACAAGATTTTTCCGACGATCTCAATATGAATTTTGTATGAATTCTTGATTGAAATATATTCTCATTTTTCACAAGACTTACATTTAACATAATAAAATTAAATGTATCTATGTTCCAGTTCAGTTTTGACATTTCCCGTAGTGCTTCTGAATACTTTGTGAACGGTTGCCATGAGGATTGCACATTAAAATAGCATAAAGTGAGCATTGAAATGGGTCATTAATGATCAATTTCGTACACATTAGAATCAACTTTTTATGTTGAGATCGACGGAAAACTAATAAAAGTTAAGAAAAGCCCTGAGCAGGAGCTTTTGAGCGCTCGTTCATTGATGGAACAGTAATGCTATTAACCCAAAATTTTCTATAGGACCTGAGATTCAGCACGATCGGAATAATATTTGGGATTCATTTGTAAAATATTCGGGAATTAATCAAAAATGGAATATGTATAAAATAAACAATTTAAACAAATAAAATAAATAATTTCAAAAAATCAAATTCTATGGTTCAGAGATGATACGATCCTCTTGAAATATGCATGAACATTCAATATATCAATCTTCATTCCCAAAATAATTTTTACTCGAATCGGATATCTTGTTATGGAAATATGAAGTTCCTTCTTTTCAATATTCCAATTGAATATCTATGGTTATGTTAATACAATGGCCACAAAATTTTACTTACTATGTATGTTCCATTTAAACGAGTGCTATATCGTTTTGCCCAAATGTCTGTAATTTTCGAATTTTGAACCGAAAATGGTCTCAAACGATAGGGTTAGACTCCCTGATGACGAATTCGTGGTCAAATTCAATTCTGTCCGTGAGGCAGTCCGGCCGACCGCTAGCACAATAACTTTCGAAGGGATTGTCCTAGAGACTTGAAATTTTCAGGATGAGTTCGTCCCAAATGGCTCGGTTATGTTCGTTTACCAGCTGAATGGTACAAGTGTTCCATAAAATATGGCCATTCAAAATCTTTATATTTCTATAACAGGATATCCGATTCGAGTGAAATTTATTTTGTGAATCAACTGATATACTGTTCATGCAAAATTTCAATTTCATCAGAACCATAGAATTTTATTTTTGCAATTATTTATTGTTTACATTTCACATTTTTTGAATAATTTTCAGTAAATAATTCCGATTGTGCTGAGATTCTACATTTAAAGGGCCCACTCACTAAGAGGGAAGCGCGAAGACTTGAATGCGCGTTGTACGTGGTACAGTTAAAAGTGTGTGTGTATGGCGTAAATTTGGAATGCGCATTCATCTCCGTCGTGTGGCGTGTGCATTCTTCCCCGTACGTGGAAGAATGACCAAAAACGACCGTGTATGGGCAACAAGTCTCTGCACGTTTCATATGTTTAGCAACACAGTGTCGGGTTCGATATTTATACCTTAGAAATTTTTTCCTAAATAACAACACACGCCACTGCCATTAACATCAGATCTTTTTTCGACGTCATCTCACGCTTGTCGCACATCCAAACCAACACGCAAAAGTGTATGTGTGTGGGAAATATGAATGCACACGCCGTTTGCTTTACAGCAAACATGCAGAGACTTAACTGCGCATTCTTCCTTCCTAGTGAGTGGGCCCCATAATATACGGGGTCTTTGAAATGATTGTAACATCGTAGGTTGC
Organism: Propylea japonica; assembly: GCA_013421045.1. Taxonomy (NCBI): domain Eukaryota; kingdom Metazoa; phylum Arthropoda; class Insecta; order Coleoptera; family Coccinellidae; genus Propylea; species Propylea japonica. The sequence continues at coordinate 17,338,369 of CM024244.1, forward strand.
TTTGGATATTTTTTATCTTATCGTTTCTAATGGAAAGTCTACAAATTTATAATTCCAGTCACATTATTAAATTTCTTTCGGAATTACCAGCTTAAACTCATAGTATAGTTTGTTTAATTTCAGGTTTACATCAGAATGAAAATATTTATAATAGTCCAACGCCAACTGCGCTGTTATAATCATTTATAAAGAGTAGAGACTCTGTATTTGGTATTAATATCAAATCCCATATAACATTCTGAGGTAATAATCTCACCAAAGAACGAACGCTCAAAACTTCCTGCTCAGGGCTTTCCTTGTGTTTTATTCGTCTGACGTGATGATTGTACATAATAGGGATGTTGACTCATGTTACAAATTCATATAAATTGAGGTTTTCCTCATAGAAGGAAATTTTTGCAATCCTAAAAACCATTTTAGTGATCTTATTATTCTCGTTGAATTAAATAAAGCTGATTTAAATTATGTTATTTATTATCAACTATCACGTGACTGCGAACGCCAATCAGAGGTAATCCGTATAGTGACGTCAAACTATCCGTATTGTCATTGCAAATTCGAATGTTCGGTGCTCAGATCAACAAAATACATTCATAGGCCGGGTTCCACAAAACTCCAATCACCTTGATTATTGAAATGTCATCATTTCTCTGCAATTTTCAGTTCATTTTTGACATAAACCATCGACTTACTTTAATATAAACGATTTGATTGCCAATCAAGCTTTGTGAAACCTACGGTTCTGTGACTTGAACCATAGTAAATATATCTATATCATATCTATGATTCGAACTTACGAAGTTGAAAGCTGAAAGAGAACAGAATACCTAGTTCGTTACAAGAACGATAATCTACAATTTTCTTTATAATTGAGATAGGATTCATCAAGGGTAATAGTAGTAACTTTTACAGAAGATAAATTCCCTTATGGTCGCAAGTTTTCGCTGAAAACAAGGATTTTTGTGCAGCGGAGCTTAAAAACGTGAAATTGTCGTTGTAAGTAGCAGACTTTTAACTCATATTTATTATTACAAATAAAGAAGCACCTCATTCAGCATTTACAGACCGACCTATTTATTTTGAAGGCTTAGATTGAACTTTTCCACAAGGGATCGGGCAAAATCAGTTCGCTTTGACAGAAATCAAACTATAGTCCGTTCACGAAAGGTTGAGCACATAGTAGGCGTTTTTTTATTTATCTGAAGTTGGCAGTATTTGCTGTCATAACGTAAAATAAAGTCAACGTTGCCGAATGTAACCGGCCTCGTTCGACGAGATTGCGAGTTATCAGATAACTCTATGCAATATTGACAACATTGCGTATCAATCTGACAAGAACATAACCTAAATTTTAATATACACAGTGGAATATGCCAAATTTCCATGGCCAACCGACGGCTCAACTTTTCGTGAACGGACTATATGTTCACTGTATTATGACGTAATCATCAGAACGTGACAAAATTGAGCATTTCCGCGAAAATTTTGAATTGTCTTTTCCTTTACTCATTTTTATTGGCAACTACTATATTTTTAAGGAAAAAGTAATTTTTTCGTGTTTGTATAGGGTTCATCTTTAAAATAAAATAAATTCCAAAAAGTAGTCAACATCCCTATTCAAAAAACAACTCACCCAAATCAAGAGCTGAGCAATCGCCAGATTTCCCATAGCGCAAGCCAAATGCAGTGGAGTCCTCGAATCTCTCGGGGCGACATGCGCATTGACCTGATCCGTATTCGCTTGAGCCAAAACGTGAATGATCGCTTTAACATTAGCGCTGCAAACAACGTCCACCAGCTGCTGCCCCAAAGGCATCGTATTGCTAGGCGGAGGTAAGAAGTCTTTACTCTCATATTTCCATCTTATCCACTGTTCTTTTTCTTCCCTACTGGAGTTAGGGCTTGGTTTCGTCCGACCTTGAATATTGCACTCCCACACTGAATTTGCCAGCGTGTTCCCTATAGCTAACATTACACTCAGATTGCTGGGCCTGGAAAGAAAAATACATCTCAATTATACAGGTTATCATTATTATGAATAAAAATAGTGAAAGCAGAGAATAATATTAATCGATTGAAATCAACCAATATAAAACTCATACTTCAGAACTAATCTCGTCCTCGTTCAAGACAAAATACAAGGAAGTGTTATCAAACAGAGCACCTATGGATGGCAATTTCGTCCTTGTTAGGACTCATCAGCACAGGATAGCTCTGAATGATATAAGGTATTTCTTGGAACTTACAGCGAAATGGCATCTTCGTTAAGGTATAAATATGCCGAAGACGCTATCTCTAGATCCGTACGAAAACCATCTTCCATAGCATGAACTTTGAACGAATTAGCGAGATGTTTACCATTTGACGCATTGACCGAAGCGTTCTTGCATTTCGCAAATTTTACGTCTTCAGTCCACGACGCGGATCGCTCAGGGTAACGTCACCGTAGTAAATAATAAACAGAGGTTTAAGCTCAGAGTAATAAGTAAACCTTGAGTTGCCTTCACGCAGCCAAGTAGAATATCTTCATACGCGCTAACAAACTTTCGGCGTTGCAAGGCTATTCCGTATTGGGATAATCATTGAAATAATTCAGTTTATGATCGTCGAATCGAAACGAGAATGTAAACATATCGCATCAAGTAACTAAACACTGACAGAAAATGTTGCTAAACTACTAGAACTGTCTGTAACAAACGCAAGCCGTTAGTATCAGAGTAGGGGAGCGGTAAACCAATTATAACAATACGGATTAAACATTAGGCACGATTTCGCAACGCCGGAAGTTTGTTGGCGCCTATAAAGAGATTCTACTTGTCTGCATAACAAATGCGCGTAGGCAACTCAAGGGTACTTTTTTACTCTGAGGTTAAACCTCTGTTTATTACTTACTAAGGTGTCAATTGACGTTACCCTGAGCGGTCCGCGTCGTTGACTGAAGATGTTAAATTTGCGAACTGCAAGTAAATTCCGGTCAATGCGACAAATGGTAACGTCTCGCTACTTCGTTCAAGGTTCATGCTATGGAAGAAGGTTTTCGTATGGAGCTAGAGTTCGCGTCTGCGGTATATTTTTACCTGAAAAAAGGTACCATTTCGTTTAAAAAAACATACCTTGTATCATTCAGAAATCAGAGCTATCTCGATAATTTCGAATGAAAAAAAGACATAATTGGATATGAAAGATGGAGATGAGAAAAACATGAATAAGCTCTGAATATCTGAAAGAAAATTAATGTGAAAATAAATCTGAAATAAAATAACAAAGATAAACTTACGGCCACTTGTCCAAATCCAGAGATCGAACTCTGGATATGTGAGAACCCAGATTTCTGTGAATTCCCGAACATTCTATACACATTAGGACGCCCAAATTTAAGCTTGCCCAGTCTGGACCTGTAAATAAACAAAACAGCAATAAGCATTTGTTGAGAAATTCTATAAAAAACTAATCATTCACAAAACTAATTATATAATGATGAGAAGAAAGGGGCCCAAGTCTTTGTCTTGGGGAGCACCGTACTTAGTACCACCACAAAATTTTTATTAGAATAAATAAAAACAGAATTTAAAGTGAAGTAAGATGAACTGAAAAAATGATCAGAATATCATGGATCTCATTTCTCGGAAAAATTATAAGGTAGGTACTCACTTGGTGCATCGCAATCCACGCAACATCCGTTTCCGGGTACCCTGGTTCGTATCGACTGAATAGTAGCAGCTTCCACGACGCTCGTTTGTTTTTTCACTTGCGATGATTCGCTCAGTTGCAGAGAATTCAAAATTTGCTGTTCGATAGCTGCCACCCATTCGTCTCTTTCTTCAGAACAAGCGGCTTCGAAGTGCCATTGCTTATTATCCAGAGACACTATGTAGAACTCATAGCCATCTGGATCTGCAAACAGAAAAAAGTGTTAAACTCATCCTATGACTCAAAACAAAGAGAAGACACAGCATGCCATAGTAAAAATGATAACGTAAAAACAGTGAAGCCACCATTTCCACTGTGTGTGACAAAGATAGCAATATCATTTTATACTGTCCTGGCAACACTGTACAGGGTGGGCATATTTCGATGTTTTAGCACTACAACTTTTAAACCAGAGGAGATAGACAAAATCTGATACCCACTTCTCGATCTCTTTTTCTGAGAAACTAACAAGAGTGTTATTCATTTTTGGCTACCTTCTTTTGTTTTCGAGTTATAAGCGAAAATTGGAAAAGTGTCGATATCGAAAAAAATTCATATCTCCGCTAATACTCATGATAGAGCTCTGAAATTAAAACATTATAGAGGCACTTTTTTACGTAGAATCCAGTGGCGTGCTCGTCTTTTTTGTACCATTTCTAATTACGAAGCTATGACCCAAAGTTATGTTTTTTAAATGGGAATACTAGATTTTTGTGCCATTTTCTGAAAGCTTAATTTTTTCTGATTTCAAAAATATATAACATTGTATGGTTTGTATCAATATGAGTATAGAAAATGGTCAAAAACCTATTTTCATCTGAGTCTCAATATTTTCTATGGTTTCAACTGTTGATGAGCACAGAAAAATGGAGCTTCCTATAACAAGAGCAGTCTCCTTCCGTCAATCTCATTATTTCTATGCTCTCAACTAATTTCTACAAAATTCGAACATGGATATATTTCATAAACTCTTATATCTTAAAATGGATTACGAAATAACGGAAAGATCCACATGGTCCTCCATTTAAATATATCTACTTAGTAACTTAGTTATAACAAGATGGATGCAGGAGAATATTTTTATTGCTCTCCAGAATAAATACGCACAAGTGCCAGTCTATTTCAAATCGCATATGAAATAACGCGTATAGATATGATTAAAGTTATCAATTCAATTAGAAAAGTATCAAAGGAAAAATATTTTTCAATATGCAATAGTGATTACAATAATAGGTCAGTAGGTAATAACTTAGAAGGAGGACAAGTTTCAGAGCAGCCCACCATTCTTCGATCTTGGAGAGATTGAGTAAAGAGCATAGAAATGAAAAGACTACTGGAAAGATATTGTGGTAATTATACGATGCTAAATTTTTCTGTGCTCATCAACAGTTGAAACCATAGAAAATATTGAGACTCAGATGAAAATAGGTTTTTGAACATTTTCTATACTCATATTGATACAAACCATACAATGTTATATATTTTTGAAATCAGAAAAAATTAAGCTTTCAGAAAATGGCACAAAAATCTAGTATTCCCATTAAAAAAACATAACTTTGGGTCATAGCTCCGTAATTAGAAATGGTGCAAAAAAGGCGAGTACGCCACTGGATTCTACGTAAAAAAAGTGCCTGTATAATGTTTTAATTTCAGAGCTCTATCATCAGTATTAGCGGAGATATGAAGTTTTTTCGATATCGACACTTTTCCAATTTTCGCTTATTCCTCGAAAACAAAAGAAGGTAGCCAAAAATGAATTCTACTGTCGTTAGTTTCTCAGAAAAAGAGGTCGAGAAGTGGGTATCAGATTTTGTCTATCTCCTCTGGTTTAAAAGTTGTAGTGCTAAAACATCGAAATATGCCCACCCTGTACAAACTAATGGTGGTATTCTGCTTTCATCTGTAAGCCAATCTGTAACTTTTCATAAGCTCACAGGAAAATTGCAATTATGGACCTCTTTAAGGGATCTGTAGTAGCTTACAGAAATCGTTAAATATTTACGAGTACTCGACGGGTGATCGGAAGCATAATTGAATGACATATTGTGAGGTTACGTTGAATGGTTTGTTTATTTTAGGACGAACAGAAACGTTTAAATATAAGAAATTCATGATGAATAAAAATGATATGGCTTTGTTTATTAGATTGTTATCGGAAGAGAATAATAACAGGTAAAAAATTGTTCAATAATATCCTACATGACCAGAAAAACTTTAATTTTTAAAGTAGGAACTTTATGAGAATTGGAAGGAAAAGGTTGCGTGATCAAATGAATCCATTCGAAATGCGGGATGCCCAGAAAATGTTCAGATTGAAAAAATGTTGAATGCCCAGTTTGTGAACATGTTCAGTTTGAAGAATTAGTGAACTATAAACTTTAAAAAAGCTCTACAGCAATTTGAACAAAGAAAATTTTTTCTTTCCTGTTTTCAATTCATTAGATGAAAGAAACAAACGCCAACTACATTCAGATAAATGTATTCTCGAATTCAAATCAAAACCATTTACTCATAAAACATAAAGTTCCATGATCAAATCTTACAATTGAAGGTTATATTTATCGATAAGTAGTTCACTGTAATTAGATAGTTACAGGAACCATTCCAGAATAGCATCATTTACGAATCTGTAGTCGGTCAGTTACAGATCAATCGTACTTATAGTATCGTAACTTAAAGAGCCCACTCACTAAGAGGGAAGCGCGAAGACTTGAATGCGCGTTGTACGGGGTACAGTTAAAACAGTGTGTGTATGGCGTAAATTTGGAATGCGCAATCATCTCCGTCGTGTGGCGTGTGCATTCTTCACCGTACGTGGAAGAATGACCAAACACGACTGTGTATGGGCAACAAGTCTCTGCACGTTTCATATGTTTAGCAACACAGTGTCGGGTTCGATATTTATACCCTGGACGTTTTTTCCTTAAAAACAACACACGCCACTGCCATTAACATCAGATCTTTTTTCGACGTCATCTCACGCTTGTCGCACATCCAAACCAACACGCAAAAGTGTATGTGTGTGGGAAATATGAATGCACACGTTTGCGTTACAGCAAACGTGCAGATACTTAACTGCGCATTCTTCCTTCTTAGTGAGTGGGCCCCTTTACAGATGGAAAGCAGAATACTACCAAAAGAAAAAGTCTAGTTCTCAACATATCGAATGATGGTTTCAGTATTTAATGTTGACTACTATGTCTCCTCTTCAATTTTTTTTTATCGAAGAATATTGTTCTCTGCTCAATTCTTCCCTCGTTTTATTTAAAATAAAATAATTATCAATATGAATAACCTTGGTACCTACCATCGTATTCTGAATTTTTGACTCCGCTACTCTTCATTCTTCGATGTCTTTTTTTGACGTTTGGAGTCTCCGTTTTCAAGCCTTCGCCGTTCAGGAAGGTGCTGCTACTGGATAGGACCATACCTTCATCGCCGCTGGCTTGAGAGTATTTTGAGCTTGGATCTTTGACCACATCTAAAGCACTCAGTAGGCCTCTTTCGGTTACACCCTTTTCTTTGGCTGTAAGAAAATATTTCGGTTAGGAAAAAATGATCAGTTCAGGTTACGTTATTGTTATTGCTGAGAGTCCTAGTTGCGAATGCGGAGAAGCAGGGAAGACACTGGAATATCTCATTAATAATTGTTCCGTATTTAAATTTCTGGGTGGCTTAAGAGCTATACATGGAGTTACAGATGCATTTTTGAATTGGGTTGTTAATTTTTTTTCAAGTTACAATCTTGTAAAAACGGCAAGGTTTTTTTCTACTGAGGTTTTTCCCCGAGTTCTTGTATCATACGTAGAATGTATCCCTTTTTGTACTAACCTCAGCTAGGTATATTTTATTGTATTTATTTTAAGAATATACAATCACCGGTGAAAAAACTCGTCCACCTAAAATTTTGCTGGAGTTTGTTTACCAAGAACTATAGGGTTTTCCAATGAGAGGTATTATTTTGAATAGCCCGCTACTTCGGTAGATGTCACGTTTGAAGCTGTCATTTTCTGACATTTGACACGTAGAAACTACGTCATTAATAAAAACGGAACGATACACGCTTCAAGAACGAACTGAAATCATCAAAATTCAATATAAAATGGTGAAAATTTAGCGGAGACGGTTCGTAAAACTCGAACATTTTTGGGTCGTCGTGAAGCACCTTGTCGGACAGCAATAAAGAAATTGGTGGAAAAATTCGAGCTGTTGGGACAAGTAATTCATGTGAAGAATAAAACCTGTGCACGTCGCTCAAGAACAGACGAGAATATTGCTGCTGTAGCCGTAAGTGTTGAAGAAAACCCAGGTTTGTCCATTCCTCGTCGTTCTTTGTATGTAGGCATTCCACAAATGTCACTACACGGTATTTTGTATGAAGATTTGGGTTATAAAGTTCAGGTAATACAAGAACTCAAGCCGACCGACGTCGTGTCTTTGCGGGAAAAGTTTCCGGACCGTGTGATCACAATTGGCCACCGAGATATTGTGATTTAACATCTTGCGAATTCTTCTTTCGAGGCCACGAGAAAGAAAAGGTCTACGCCAATAGCCCAGCGTCGATTCAAGACCTCAAAGATGGAATTCGTGAGGCTATCGAGTACATAGGGCAGCCACTTTGCGATTTGGTTATGGAAAATTTCATTAAAAGGATATGGTCCTGTAAGCGTGGTCGTGGTGGTCATTTGCCTGATGTTATTTTCCACTATTAACGGCATGGCTCCTTCTTTATAATGAAATAAACATCTGATCATTTATATTGAAAAATTGCATTTTTCTTTGAATCTCAAAACAACAACTTTTATTGGAAAACCCTTTATTACAATATTTCACTGATTTCAGTTGTTTCTAGCCCAATTGTAGATAAATTATTTGGTATTAGAGAGACAACACTACTAAGGCTCTGAAAAGGGGAGTATACCAGACAGCCATGCTGGGTCCAACCACAGACTCGAAAATTACAGAACAATTCGAATGAAATGAAATCTGTATTCGAATAAATGCTTATGCTTACCTGTCTAGTCTCCAACTTTATTGTTTTGAATGAAAAATCAATACTTTCTATTAACTTTTCTTCAAAAAAAGCACGCAACTAACAATAGAGCACAATAACTGAGAAATTGTCATTACCATCTGTAATTTTCGAGTCTATGGTTGGACCCAGTCAGCCTGTCTGGCATACCTATCTTTCTAGTGTTCTAACACTACATTATTGTAATCCGTCATTTATTCAGTTAGAGTTATTCAGCACGTAAATCTCTCGGATATTCCACTGTTCAATTTGACGGCAAAATTTTCTGTCTGATGCATTTAATATCGTAAGTTTCCGATGTGAATTTCCAAACGTGTATTATTTTTTAATCATATTACATTTTTTCCAAATAAAAAGTGAGATAATATCTTACTTACCACCAATAGACAGCCCACCGATGCCCTCATTCAAGCCAGAGCTCCCATTTGCTCCTACCACGGTAATAATCGATCTGGAACCTCTGGGTTTCTGCCCGGGTACCTTAACAGTGACGTACTGCAAGGAAATCTCTTTACCATGAACGTCATCCATGTAGTCGTGAAGACTTGGATGATAAGTCAATCTACCATCGTCACAGAGGGTAACGTATTTCTTTTTCCAGTCCTTATTCAGTGGTTTGCTACTTTTTTTGTACAAGTAGCCTTGTTTGAGTGGGATGGCCCTTCCGCTCCCGAAATCGCCGCCATTTTTCAGTTTTTCCTCCCCTTTTTTCGTTGTGAATAGGTTGGATCTTCTGCGAGATTTTCTTGAAGTTGTAGGTGTTGAGCTCGGCGTAGGGAGGTCTATAAAGAAAAAAATCAGTAATGCAATTTGAAATATTGATGAAAAATCTTTACTCATATTGAAGTTTATGAAGTTATGTGAATCCGACAAAATATTACATAATTCTTCGTAGATTTTTACTGATCAAGAAAGTTTCGAAATAATTTTATCCACAACTAAAGGGTTTTCCAATAAGAGGTGTTATTTTGAATAGCCCGATAGATGTCACACTTGAAGCTGTCATTTTTTGACATTTGACAAGTAGAAACTACGCCATTAATAAAAATGGAATGAAACACGCTTCAAGAAAGCATTGAAATTATTAAAATTCAAAATAAAAATGGTGAAAATGTGGAAGAGGCGGTTCGTAAAACTCGAACATTTTTGGGTCGTCATGAAGTACATTGTGGGACCACAATAAAGAAATTGGTGGACAAATTTGAGCTGTTGGGACAAGTTAGTGATGTGAAGAATAGAACCCAAGCATGTCGCTCAAGAACAGCTGAGAATATTGCTACTGTAGCCGAAAGTGTTGAAGAAAACCCACGTTTGTCCATTCCTCATTATTCTTTGGAATTAGGCATTCCACAAATGTGTTTACACCGTATTTTGCGTGAAATTTGGATCTGAAGGCTCATAAAGTTCAGTAGACACACAAACATTGATGTTTTGCGGGAAAAAAGATTCCGGGCCGTGTTATCTCTAAAACAGGTGATCAGAATTGGATCTTGTGATTTAACATCTTGCAACTTCTTCCTTTGGGGCCACGTGAGGTCGATTCGAGACCTCAAAGATAGAATTCGTGAGGCTATCGAGGAGATAGGGTAGCCACTTTGCGATTTGATTAAGGAAAATTTCATTAAAAGGATATGGTCCTGTTAGCGTGGTCGTGGTGGTCATTTGCCTGATGTTATTTTCACTATTAACGGCATATCTTCTTCTTTATAATGTTGATGTAACATCCGATCATTTAAAATGAAAAATGGCATTTTTCTTGGAATATAGAAATAACCCCTCTTATTGGAAAACCCGTTACAATAGTTGTGAATAGAAGTTTATTAAATAAATTTTTATTTATTATATTATTTTTATTTTTTTATTGTTGGAATAGGTTCAATTATGTCGTTGTTTTTTTCCTCTGTCCTGTAAATATATCAGGTGTCATGGTTGACAACTTGTGATATTTTATTGACTTCCGATGAATTGGTGGAATAGCACAAATATAGTCCGTTCATGAGAGGTTGAGCAGTCGGTTGGCCATGGAAATTTGTCATATTCCACTGCGTATATTGAAATTTTAGGTTATGTTCTTTATGTTCTTGTCAGATTGATATGCAAAGTTGTCAATATTGCATAGAGATCTCTGATAACTCGCAAGCTCGTCGGACGAGACCGAATACATTCGCCAACGTTTTCTTTTTTTTCACTTTATGACAGTAAATACTGCCAACTTCAGATGAATAAAGAAACGCCTACTCAACCTTTCGTGAATGGACTATAGACATTCTGTCTAGGTGTGTTTCGCGGGTTCGTTGGGGGTCAAATGTAACTGATTGTAGCTGATGTGCACAGTAATGTATGTTTTGTAATAATTTCTAAGGGAAATTTGTACCAACTTTTCACATTGTTTTTAAATTATTGTTATATTCTAAAAAAAAATTTGTTGTCCTACCTTTTGAGTCCTTCCCAGAGTTCTGTGAGATCTGTACATTGTCCAGAGTGTGCGATGGCGCAAATTTCGTCACATTATTATTTTCCGTTGGAACAGTTTGCAAGCCCAGCCCTTGAGAAGAACCGTGGCTTCCCAATGTCGAAGATGACGAATGCCATTTTTCTTCGTATGACCTGAATATTGGATCTTTGTCTGTTTGTCTGTACAAATGATGAGTTGATGATGACAGGGTGTGTGTCTGTCGGTTGCCAAGTGTAAGAGCATTCGTGGAATCCTGCAAAAAAAGAGGTGATGAGAAAAATAGTAACTAAGCTTTATTTTAAAATATTGCTCGTTGTAATATAACAGAACAGAAAATTGGCTGAATCAATGTTTTATGATAGCAGTGAAACAATTTGGCATATTCCACTGTGTATATTAAAATTTTTGGTTATGTTGTTTATTTTCTTGTCAGATTGATACGCAATGTTGTCAATATTGCATAGAGTTCTCTGATAACTCGCAAGCTCGTCGGGTACATTCGGCAAAGTTGACTTTATTTTACGTTATGATAGCAAATACTGCCAACTTCAGATGAATAAACAAACGCCTACTCTGCGCTCAACCTTTCGTGAATGGAATATAATCTTCGTTAAGATTTTATTTGTTCGCCTTATAATAATATTCACCTGATGAAGTCAATAATTTGACGAAACAATTGTAAATAAATTTCAGAGGAAATTAAGTGTATTACTTCTACAGGGTATCTATAAATGATTGTAACAGCGCAGTTGGCTTTGGATTATGCAAACCACAGAATTCTGTGATCATGGTATGCTCTGATTGGTTAGAGATTGGTATTCTGCAATCCAAAGCCAACTGCGCTGTTACAATCATTTATAAAGACCCTGTATAATAATATGATGAAATTTCGTCAACTGAAGACCAAAACAATTGAACATTTGTAATAATATCATCTTGATATAGTTATTTTTCTAACAAGTGCGGAAAGTGATATTTTCCCGCACGAAACTGCCGTTACCCAAACGACGCGAAGCGGAGTTTGGGTAAGCAGTTGAGTGCGGGAAAAACACTTTCCGCACAAGTTAGGAACAATATTTTTCTACAAGCGCTTATACGAGATCGACTTTAACACACAGATCAAATGTGAATTGATCATTCCAAATACACATGAATGACAAAAGTCTCTGATAAGTCGTTACCATTGTACTCTCATCGTTTCCATAGTAACGTCGTCGGTGGCATAGAGATATATCATTATTCAGTTTATTCTTTAGAAAAAGCGTGCGAGAAAAACCCTTGCTGATCCATTACCGCACGCATTTGCGTGCGGTAATGGAATAGCAGGGTTTTTTCCCACACTGTTTGGCAATGTGACTCTTTACGAATTGAAATACGTGCGGAAAGAGAATGAAAGTGCACGCTTGTAGAAAAAATGAATTTAACTAGCTCTGATCTATTAATCATTTGTGATTGTCTTCGACAACTTTTGAAAGGCGGTTCAAATTGCGTGGTTTTTGTTAAGAATAAATGGAATATAGATATTCTACAACATTTTATGTTCTGTGTCTACAACCTTGTGGAATATTCCACAACATTGAAAAATATCTTTGGATGAATGACATTAATGAAAATGGCTTCGTATACCTAGGTACGATACAAAAACACGTTCAATTTGTTGAATCATTTTATGAAAATCAACGTTCTGTGAAAAGTGTTGGTAGAAAATTTTTTGCTGTTAAACAACAGAACAGAAGTATGGATGAAATAATATCATCTTGCTAAATGGTTTATTGGTTTACCTTGAAATCGTTTGCATCGTGAGGCATTCACTCTTTCTATAAAAAGTTGTATGTAATATCTATTATTCATTTGTAATTGTTCTTTGGCCACTTGTGAATTCTTTGTTATGTTTTGCTAGATCTATTATGATTATTTATATTTTTGCTTACCTTATGTGCTAAAGTATAATTATGACTAGGCGACATATTGTTTGTTGGTGATTGTCCAATGCCGTTAGTTGATTGTGTGTTGATGGGACCAAAATGTCTTTGGTAAAAATGATTGTTGGGTGTAGAAGGTCTTGAATTAGTCGGAGTTAAGCAAGATGTAGAAGACGACAGCCGCTGTTGAACAATCTTCTGGCATGCTGTAAAAAAACAAAAACTTAAAACTTGGATATAATAAGAGACAATGAAAAAATACATACAATAATAAAAAATGGAATAAACAAAACTTCAATATAAAACGAATTGGACTTTTCGGATATATTTGAAATAGTACAGTATCAAATGTATAATAAAAAAATTTTTCTAACCATGTCTTCACAGTTGTTACAACCTAACCTCACCTAATCAAAACACTAACTTAAAACTTGTATACAATAAGAGACAATGAAAGAAGACATACAACAATAAAAAATGAAATAATCAAAACTTTTATATAAAACGAATTGGATTTACTACAGTAACAAATGTACAATAAAAAAGTATGTCTTACCATTTCTTTACCGTTGTTACAACCTAATCTCACCTAACCAAAACACTAACTTAAAACTTGTATACAATAAGAGACAATGAAAGAAGACATACAACAATAAAAAATGAAATAATCAAAACTTTTATATAAAACGAATTGGATTTAATACAGTAACAAATGTACAATAAAAGAGTATGTCTTACCGTCTTTACCGTTGTTACAACCTAACCAAAACACTAACTTAAAACTTGGATACAATAAGAGACAAAGAAAACAGACATAAAATAATTAAAAATGAAATAATCAAAACTTTAATATGAAACGAATTGGACTTTTCGAATATATCCGAAATTGTATAGTACCAAATGAACAATGAAAGAGTAAGTCTTACCATTTCTCTACAGTTGTTTATTTCAAATGCATTAATATAACATTGAGTCGAAATGTTACAAGTATGAACAATTGTAATTCTTTTTAACCGCCAACTATAACTTCAAACTGATTACAATTTACAACTGATCTCGTTCTCACGTGTTTTGAACAACAAATGAATACGTTTGTGACTTTGTGCTAATTGTGCTACCTGCTTGCCGATCAATGACCTGGGCTTGGGCATGGGCATTGGGCACAAACCGCATGGTCAAATTGTCAAATGACAGTTCTTTGGTGAGCAGTGTTGCCAGACTAGCGATTTTCCCTTCAAAAACGAAGGATTTATTTTTGGAGAATTCTAGATGTTAAATGAGAAGGTTTACCTAACACTTTTTGCACAAATATCATTATTGTAATGAATTTTTAATGGATGATACAGAAAAGAATTATGCCAATTTTAATGTTTATATTTCAATATTACATGTTGGCACTGGAAACATATCTGTCTGTACCAACTGCATTGGATAACCGAGAGAATTAAGAATTAACTACAAAGATTTTTTTTTAGGGATACATTATTGTAAATCATCGAAAATAAATATTGTTGAATGGCTAACCTAACAATTTTAGCACAAATGTCAGTGTTGTGAACATATAAATGCACACAATCGGAATTATATTCTGAAAATTATTCAATAAATAGAATATGACAAAACTAAATAATTACAAAAATTAAATTCTATGGTTCTGATGATGCGATCCCCTTGAAATTTTGAGTGAACATTCAGTATAGTAGTTTTCATTCTAAAAATAAATTTCATTCGAATAGGATATTCTGTTATGGAAATATAAAGATTCTTCTTTTCAATATTTCAATTGAATTTTCTATGGTTCTATTGACACCGTGGCCACAAAATTTTGGATGAACATTCAGAATATAGTTTTCCATTCACAAAAAAATCACTCGAATCGAATATCTTGTTATGGAAATATGAAGTTTCTTTTTAGCAATATTCCAATTGAATTTTCTATGGTTCTGTTCACACTATGGCCACAAAATTTCGCATGAGGCTTGTTATCAGCATTTCATTCCGATTGGTTTCGTATTTTCGGAGATATTGAGGAACAAAAATTTTGAATGGCCATATTTTATGGAACACCCTGTACGATTTGGCAGATCAATGAACTTAACCGAGCCGTTTGGGACCCGAATTCATCCTGAAAATCTGAAGCCTCTAGGACAAGGAGTTGGATTCTACTTAAAAATATTCCAATCGATTTCAGTTGATAAAGGAGAAATATTAATTTCGTTTCCGCACCCCCAAAAAAGTACGGCTCTGCATTTCGTTTATAATGAACTGTAGAATTTCAAAAGGACAACCAAAATTTCCGATGTATTGTATATATGTTCCTCAAATTCATTCCATTGATATGAGCTTGGGTCCTATCTACGTTTTTCGTTGATTTGAGATGGAAATGGTCCAAATTCAGAGAATCACACTTGTAGAGGCTCACTTCCATTTCACAATGATGTTAATGGTAATGGTGATGTTAATGTTACTACGATGTTAACGCCTAAAAACAATAGGCTTAACATTAACATTGATGTCAACAGTATCGTAGTATCTTTATTATTTAAGATTTTCATTAACATGACGATTACCATTAACATCATTTTTGAATTTGAATTCGTGGACACACTATTATAAATCACTATCACATTTCCATAGTTTTCAGAACACTCATCATCAACAATATTTCCCCATCAAATACTGATGTAAATACAACCACTCACCCTTCTTGGTTCTTCTAAAACTTCCCTTGCATTTCTTCCTCAATTCATCAATAAAAGAAAAAACTTCCATTTCACGTCAAGAAATTAAGAAAATTGCGCGTCGAGTGCTAAACAACACGCGACGTCTAACACATAAACACGAATATTTTTGTTTACCTCTAATATTTCTGGCAGTGTTTTATAGAAACCAGACACCTAACAGACGGTTAACAACTGTCAAAAGTCAAAAATACCCTGACCACTTTTAATGTGAAAGAATCAACACCCAGGTAATTTATTATTATACGTAAAGGGACTGAGTACTTAGAATCACAATACACACAGGTAATATTGAAAAACATGAAGTGCGCGTTTTTCTTGGAAACAACTTTACTGCTGTCTGAAGATAAGAATATGCGAAAGAAAATATCGATATTAAATTATTAATTGCTTCAAGATAATGTTCAGTTCGTTATCATTTTGGTCATCTGGAAGAAGGAAAACAATGACTCACCTTTACTTTCTTAATTACTAGGTACTTTGTTCTGAGGGAATTACTAACAATCATTAAATGAAAGTGGAAAAAAGAAATTGATCAAAAGTAGGTGATTTAGGGACATTTCGGAAACTGTCATATACAGTGTGAAACAGCCAAATGGAATAAATTCGATAACGAATAAATGAGAGCGTGTTGGGGAAAATGCTTGGACACGATTTGTATTTTTAGATGCCCATTTTCTCGAAAACAAATAATTATATAGGGTGTGTCATGTGACAGTGGCCGATACCAACTTTCTTATTTTAAATACAACCCCCTGTATAATATTAATTTTTTGGATTCTTCAGAAAATTCTAGACGTAATTCATGTACAATATCCCTTACCTATCTTCAACTGTTTCGGAAATATTAAGTGTTTTCAGATGTATTATGTACAAAAATTAATATTAAAAATAGGAAATTATTTTATTTCACTAATTCGCTACATTACACTCAATACATCTCTTACATTGGAATTTACGTTTTTTGTTGTTTTACATTATTCGTGAAATAAAATAATTTCCTTTTTTTAAATTTAATTTTTGGAATACATCTGAAAACACTCAATATTTCCGAAACAGTCGAAGATAGGTATAATACATTGTACATGAATTACGTCTAGAATTTTCTGATGCATACAAAAAACTAATATTATACAGTGGGTTGTATTCAAAATAAGATAGTTGGTATCGGCCACTGTCACATGACATCCTATATAATCATTTTTATATAAATGCGCATCTAAAAATACAAATCGACGTGTCCAAGCGTTTTTCCCAACACGCTCTCATTTATTAGTTATCGAATTTATACCATTTGACTGTTTTACACTGTATGCAATAAGTGGGTAATAATATTATAATTTTTGGCGGAAATGTGAATTTTTTTTGAATTTATGCGAAATATTTGGGGAGGTGATTCTTCGATCATTCAATGAAAAAAAAGTAACAATAAATGTAGGCCCGGAAGATCATTATTTCAAAGATACAAGGTGTTGAAATTTAACTTCAAAACTGACTAACGATAACTTTGGAAGGGATTGTCCTAGAGACTTGAAATTTTCAGGGTGAGTTCGGTTTCTAAATGCCGCGGTTGCGTACGTTAACCAGGCAAATTGTACAGCGTGTTCCATGAAATATGGCCATTCAAAATTTTTTTTCCTCAATATCTCAAATAGAAAGAAACCAATTGAAATGAAATTTTTGCTCATAGTAAGCCTCATGCAAAATTTTGTGGCCATAGTGTTAACAGAATCATGGAAAATTCAATGGAAACCTTGAAAGGAAGAATTTTTATATTTCCATAACAAGATATCCGATTGGAGTGAAATTTATTTCGTGAATAGAATTTAATTTCTTCTGGAAAGAATGATCACAGAAAATTTCTGCTCATAATGACCAGAAAAATCTAAACACAGTGGAACATCCGTATAACGAAAGAGCTAAATCCGCAAAAAAATTGTTATAAAGAAATTTCGTTATACAGAAAATTTGTTTCTATAGTCGGCAATGTCGCGGTCGACTTCACTGATGAATTTAAGTTTATCATTCAACCTTAAGCACTAGCTTCTAGTGATTTTCGCACAACTTTTCACACTAGCGTTATGGTTAGATAGAACCTAAACAGCCAGGGGTGTATTTAAGATGTTCTTTGAATTTTTCGTTATAGAGAGAATTCACTTCGTTTTAGAGGGTGTTTTAAACATGGAATCTGTGTTGAACATGCAATGTCATATATGAAATTCGTTATACAGACAATTTCGTTATACAGACGTTCGTTATAGGGAAGTTCCACTATATAATAAAAAAAAATGTTTACTTACCGTCCTGAAAAACACGTTC
Source organism: Propylea japonica (assembly GCA_013421045.1). Classification (NCBI taxonomy): domain Eukaryota; kingdom Metazoa; phylum Arthropoda; class Insecta; order Coleoptera; family Coccinellidae; genus Propylea; species Propylea japonica. Next base: position 17,356,528 of record CM024244.1, read on the forward strand.
AACGTTCAGTCCATAGGTGGCGCAAGTCTCGTAGTAAGAACACCGCTTCAAGTCGTTTGCCAATTTTCTGGCACGTGAGTCATCAATCACACGTGGATTATTTTCGCTTATTGCATCTGTTAAGAAAATGTCAGGGATGAGCTAAAGAATGAGTAAACACTGAGATCAGTATTCTCTATGACTATGATTAAGTTTATTTCGACGTAGATTGTTTATTGTTAAAACACCAACTCGTGGTTGAAATTTATGCGTTTAATAGACAAGCGTTCATTTTCGTCGTAAATATGTTATAAATAGAGGATTTAGAAGCATTTTATAGTGTTTTCTTCAAGTTTCAGTTTAGGTAATATTGAGTTGCTGGCAACTGTACTCTGTGCTCTTCTTCTTCTTCAATCCTTTACCTAGCACATAGTAAAGGATTGAAAAAGAAGAAAAATGTATAAAATTAACCATAATTCATGAACAATAACAGATTCCCAGTTTTTCACCAAGAAGCAAATTTTATTCAGAAGGGGAAACTCGAACATTTTTGGGTCGTCGTGAAGCACCTTGTCGGACCGCAATAAAGAAACTGGTGGAAAAATTCGAGCTGTTGGGACAATTAAGTTAGTAATGTGAAGAATAAAACCCGTGTCGAGAATATTGCTGCTGTAGCCGGACCGTGTTATCTCTCGAAAAGGTGATCACAATTGGCCACCGAGATCTTGTGATTCAACACCTTGTGACTTCTTCCTTTGGGGCCACGTGAAAGAGAAGGTCTACGCCAATAGCCCAGCGTCGATTCAAGACCTCAAAGATGGAATTCGTGAGGCTATCGAGAACATAGGGCAGCCACTTTGCAATTTGGTTATAGAAAATTTCATTAAAAGGATATGGTCCTGTAAGCGTGGTCGTGGTGGTCATTTGCCTGATGTTATTTTCCACTATTAACGGCATAGCTTCTTCTTTATAATGAAAGAAACATCCGGTCATTTATATTGAAAAATGGTATTTCTCTTCGAATATCAAAATAACACCTCTTATTGGAAAACCCTTTATAATCGTAATAATTCAAGAAAAGAATATAGTCCGTGTGTAAATAATAATATAGTTTATTCACGACTGTTCAGATCACTTCTTAAGAATACTTCGGGATTGTAAAGGGTATTTGACAGTAGAATCAAATTCTAATGAATGATTATCCTCGAGTTTTTAATAATCTATTCCTTATACGTCTGTTTGCTCCGCCATAACAAAATCCATTAATCACTAGTGGATTATGAGTCATTATTCACTGCTCTCAGATGCTTCTCTGATTTAGCTATACTATAATATTATATTGTTAGAACTGACATCTCTTCAATGTTTGAAAGTTCCCTAACCAACAAATATGCCCTGGAATACCTTTTCAATCGGGGGCCAAATCTACTTTGAACAATATCAACTTTTATCACAAAATATACAATGACAAGTTCATCAAAAAATTGCTAATTATATGTCAACTTGACTCTTTCCACACTAGTGATAGAAAGGACCTTTTAAGGCCGCCAAATGTCAAAAACTCAGTAGTCGTGGATAATAGTATATTATGCAACGAGAGTATTATGATAGCTATTATTAGCGGGGTGAAGTTAAAGAGACGAGCCGTAGGCGAGTGGCCCATATTACCGAGAAAATAACAGCCATTATACGCGAGTAGCATACTATACTTATCTACGACTACTGAATATATTTCTTGAAGATTTCAACATTTGGCGACCGCGACAAGACCCTTCTATGACAAGTGTGAAAAAAGTCAAGTTGACAAACGAGAAATTTTTGGAGAACTGGTCATTGTTTGTTTTGTAATAAAAAAAGTATCAATAGATATAATGACAGTAGATTTGGCCCTCGATTGACAAGGTATGCCCATATTTGTTAGTTGGTGACGGGTGTGACAGCAGCAACGGATTTCAAGACGGTATATTTATATGATCGACTGAAACCGCCGTTGCTAGGGATTTTTGATGTCGATCGTTTATTTAGATCCCGTAGAACACGATGTGCATAATGGAAAAATTTGTGACCCTCAAACTCCCCCCATACTTGCCCCCAAAGTTTGAAAAATACAGATATCGACTAAAACGACCGTTGCTGGGGGTTTTTTGATGTCGATCGTTTATTTAGATCTCGTAGAACACGATGTGCATAGTGGAGTAATTTGTTTCCCTCGAATTATTTCACTATATACATCGTGTTCTAGGAGATCTAAATAAATGATCGACATCAAAAAAAAACCCAGCAACGGTCGTTTTAGTCGATGTCTGTATTTTTCAAACTTTGGGGGGCAAGTATGGGGGGAATTTGAGGCTCACAATATTCCACTATATACATCGTGTTCTACGAGATCTAAATAAACGATCGACATCAAAAAACCCCCAGCAACGGTCGTTTTAGTCGATGTCTGTATTCTTATAACTTTGGGGGACAAGTATGGGGGGAGTTTGAGGGTCACAAATGATTCCACTATATACATCGTGTTCTACAAGACCTAAATAAACGATCGACATCAAAAAACCCCCAGCAACGGCCCTTTTAGTCGATGTCTGTATTTTTCTAACTTTGGGGGGGGAAGTACGGGGGGACTTTGAGGGTCACAAATTATTCCACTATGCACATCGTGTTCAACGAGATCTAAATAAATGATCGACATCAAAAAACCCCCAGCAACGGTCGTTTGAGTCGATGTCTGTATTTTTCAAACTTTAGGGGGCAAGTATGGGGGAGTTTGAGGGTCACAAATTATTCCACTATATACAACGTGTTCTACGAGATCTAAATAAACGATCGACATCAAAAAACCCAGAGCAACGGTCGTTTTATTCGATATCTGTATTTTTCAATCTTTGGGGGGCAAGTATGGGGGGAGTTTGAGGGTCACAAATTTTTCCATTATGCACATCGTGTTCTACGAGATCTAAATAAACGATCGACATCAAAAATCCCTAGCAACGGCGGTTTCAGTCGATCATATATACCGTCTTCAAATCCGTTGCTGGGATCCGTTGCTGCTGTCACACCCGTTAGTTGGTGTACAGGGTATCCCATTTTGGGCACTTTTACGGGATATCTCCGTTATTTTTAACGTTAGCGGGATGCGGTTTTCGCGACAGTGTGCTACTTTTTTGTGAAACTAAAGATGGCGCAATCAGTTTTTGCATAGCTTTCTTAGTTTTTGCTATACAGGGCGGAAATGAAAAGTATCACTTTTTAATCACCTCCCGTATCTCAGTTGTGCTTAAACTTGGAGAAATGTTTGAAACGCATTCCTATAGATTTTTTTCCGTAGAATCCAGTGGCGTAGTCAGTTTTTCAATTTAACTTTCGGTTTTTGAGTTATTAGGCAAACATATGTTTTTTAAATTGGACACCCTGTATATTATTTTTTATTCTTATTAAGCACAATCTCAGCTTTTCAAAAACATATTATTTTATGCATTTATTTTCAAAACCAAGCTCAGAATTCAAGATTTTGTAATTCAATTGTGAATAACTAAGTAGTAGGCTCTATGACTGTTTATTAAAAACAAAAAAAATGTCAAAGCTTTGTCGGTTGGTTTAAAAGTTTACAGTTCTCTCAGTTTTTATTATTTATTATATCATATTAATGATTCAGTTTTAAGTTTTTCTCATTACGGCTGCTTACGAAAATTACGAGAAATATGACATGCTTGTTTGTAATCTAGATATTATGTTAACATTATTTTCGATTTCTGACAAAATCTTGACATTTATTTTTTGTTTTTAATGAACAGTCATAGCCTACTACTTGGTTATTGACAATTTAATTACAAAATCTTGAATTCTGAGCTTGGTTTTGAAGATAAATGCATAAAATAATATGTTTTTGAAAAGCTGAGATTGTGCTTGATAAGAATAAAGAATAATATACAGGGTGTCCAATTTAAAAAACGTATGTTTGCTCAATAACTCAAAAACGGAAAGTTTAATTGAAAAACTGACTACGCCACTGGATTCTACGGAAATAAATCTATAGGAATACGTTTCAACCATTTCTCCAAGTTCAAGCACAACTGAGATACGGGAGGTGATTAAAAAGTGATACTTTTCATTTCCGCCCTGTAGAGCAAAAACTAAGAGAGCTATGCAAAAACTGATTGCGCCATCTTTAGTTTCACAAAAAAGAAGCACACTGTCGCGAAAACCGCATCCCGCTAACGTTAAAAATAACGGAGATATCCCGTAAAAGTGCCCAAAATGGGATACCCTGTACATTAGAATACCATTTTAAAGAATATTATATCAAAGCTAAATTCGACAGCAGTGATTTATAATCTCATTATTCCCTTGTGATAAATGGGTATTATTAAGGCCGAGCACAGAGACGTACAATGGACGGATTTCACAATAGTAGTGGATAAAATGTTTTTTCAAAATAGAACTCACCTTGTGTGCCTACCAGGATCAAAGGAATTTCGGCAGAATTCCTGTAGTGCGACATCTTGGTGTAATAGTTGTAGATTGCGTTGAAAGAAGATTCGTTTTCCAAGCTGAACACGAAGATTACTGCGTCAACCCACGCTGTAAACTGAAATAAGAGAAGAAAAACGATTGAAATAAGAAAAATCAACGTTCTGTTGTGTGTACAGATCGGTACAATACAGGTGAAAAGTGCGAAAAGCTCGGAGATGTTTATCATTACGCGACCAGTTTTACAAATATGGAAACGACGTGGGCTACGAGACTAGACAGTCAAATGTTCAATTTGCACAGGTGCCTGAGATGTACTCGATCGAAATTTGAAAGAAAACGATCTTAACCAAGAACTTTCAAATACGCACTCTACGTCAAAAGTAAGCCCTAGTTTGTCATATAAACATATTATGTCGAGAAATGCTTCCTCCCCAAGTTACAGGGTGTTGAAATTATAGAAGGAAAAATGTTTTTTGTTGATAACTTTTACACTGCTCGACATATTCATGAATTTTTTTAGAGAGTTCTCATTCACCAAGGAGTACTTTCTTTCTACAAGAAATTATTTTTTTCATTTCACCAGTGGCGTCCGCACTGCATCGAAACTGAATATTTTCAGATAAAAAATAGCATACGCCACTGGTTTCGCGACATATTTTCATATGAGAAAACAAGGGCTTTTTTGACGAAAAATAGGTGGTTAAAATTTCGTGGTTTACATCTGGAGCAGCCTGTATCAAGAAAACTATAATGTATTAAATAATAAATTAGGGTAATCGAAATGGAGTACAAATAAATGGTAAAAAGATTGTCAGTTTGCATGACCCATGATTATTTTGAATATGTCCCCATATGAAATGATTCTTGTAACCTAACATACATATCGCGCACAAAATAAGTACTTATGGTAGAATCAATTTAGCTATGAATCAATATTACCAACATTACCGCGATGAAACATTCACTGATGTTTGTCTGCGGCATACGCATCAAACTATATTGAGGTTCTTTCATTTATAAAGGGTGTTTTAACTTGAGCGTTTTTTGGGAATAAATAAATAATAGATGGCGCAATGAATTCGTTTGGGAATTAAGACATTTAAGAAGTGAGATGTAAAAGGTTTCCAATAAGAGGTGTTATTTGGATATTCAAAGAAAAATGCCATTTTTCAATATGAGTGCTGATTCACAATGGACGTAACCATAACGAACACGTAAACGTACTTTGTCCGTAAACGTAATGGTGTTCAGAATGGACTTTGGGCGCAGTAGCAAATTATAGACTAAAAAGATTTCATAGCTTAAACAAATTGTTACTTTGCGTTTCAAATTATACTCACCCAACTGAAATACAATATAAATGCCCAAACTTGTCGCTGGCCCCAAACTATTATTATTATTGTCTTGTCTTTTCACGTCAATTTGACGTATTGGGCTCACAACTCACAGAATGTGAACAAATTTCTAAAATTAACGTTAGAATTACGGACAACCATAAGCTCAACGTAAACATAAAAATTACAGAGCCTATTGTGAACAGTTCCATATGATTTGCATTGGTTCAACTTTGCGTTTTTCGTTTACGTTTTGGGAGTTTTATAGTTACGTCCATTGTGAATCCAGCATGAATGATCGGATGTTTATTTCATTATAAAGAAGAAGCTATGCCGTTAATAGTGGAAAATAACATCAGGCAAATGACCACCAAGACAACGCTTACAGGACCATATCCTTTTGATGAAATTTTCCATAACCAAATCGCAAAGTGGCTGTCCTATGTCCTCGATAGCCTCACGAATTCCACCCTCGAGTTGAGGTCTTGAATCGACGCTGGGCTATTGGGGTAGACCTTCTCTTTCACGTGGCCCCAAAGGAAGAAGTCGCAAGGTGTTGAATCACAAGATCTCGGTTATCAATTATGACCACCTCTTCGAGATATTACAAGGTCCGTAAACTTTTCCCGCCAAATATCAATGGTTTCGTTGCTTGTGTGGCACGTTACGCTGTCTCGCTGAAAGTAAACGTTGTCCAGATCAAAAATACGTTTAATGACGTTTGTCGAATGCCTTATTTCAAAGAACGAGGAGGAATGGACAAACCTGGGTTTTCTTCAACACTTTCGGCTACAGCAGCAATATTCTCGGCTGTTCTTGAGCGACGCGCACGGGTTTTATCCTTCACATCACTAACTTGTCCCAACAGCTCGAATTTTTACACCAATTTCTTTATTGCGGTCCGACAAGGTGCTTCACAACGACCCCAAAATGTTCGAGTTTCACGAGCCGTCTCTACGAAATTTTCACCATTTTTATTGCGAATTTTAATAATTTCAATGCGTTCTTGAAGCGTGTATCGTATTTAATAGCCTAGTTTCTACGGTAAATGTTAAGGAAATGGAGCACACATTTAGTGCGGATATTTTAGAGAGAAAATACATATAGTCTTTCTTTCGAATCTTGGTCCTAATTCCCGAATCCGTTATAAAATAACATTTACCAAATTTTTTTGTAGGTGAGTGTAGTTGTAAGTTCTTCGAAAATAATCTGATAGTTCTGTAGCAGTTTATTGATATTTCGATTATATACCTGATCGAAGGTGGTGAGCTGAATTAAAAACTTCAATTTTATATCAATGTGCAAAGTTAACCTCAATTTATTCCACTAATCGTCCAATCGAAACAATTAAGAGATTTAAAAAGAAAATAACGAACTGAAGTTTCCAATAAAAGAGTGAAATTTCATTAAGGTTTAATCTCATCAATTTCCTTTTTGTAATAATCCACAGCTTCCTGGTGCTTCTTAATTTCTTCTTCGTGGAAATCTATTTCATCTTGCAAATTTTCCCTTAAAATATCCTTCCTTTTCTTCTCTTCCTTCCTGAAATATTCTTTCTGTTCCTGAGCTTCCATTTTGGGATAAGTTATGTTTTTTTCATCATCCTTCGATATTGGTGGTTTCCCTGGAGGATTATCAGAGAAGAATCTCAATAAAATGAAACGTCTGACGAATCTCGAAGACAGCATCGTTTTTTTGGATCACTCATGAATTTTGACAAGTGGAAAATTGAGTGACAAGGTTATGCAATTCATAGATCTAAGATGTCTAAAATATTGGTGTAATCACTTGTCATCCATAGACTGTAGAGTGTTTCGTCGGAGGCGCCGCTAGGTGGTGCAAAGTCAAAATTGTCAATTTTCTATTTAATTTTTTGGACATAAAAATAAAAAAACCCTGTGGCAGCTAATGCCTTAATTTAGGTGGACAGAACTGCCGACATAAGGAACCTATAGTGGTGACTTCATGATCTCGCTTTTCCTTTTTTCCCACCCCTATTCCCTACCTGCTCCCCGTAATAAATAAGGAACCCGTTTCTTCCATGTTTTTTGAGTAAGTCTTGTCCCACATTAATCATAAAGTGCCATCGTGACCCGTTTTATGATAATGCTCTGTACCCAAGATGGCAGACCTGGTTCCAGGCTTTCGTTCGAAGTTGAAACTTCTGTAATAACTAGATTAACTTCCTTGAGGGGCTCTCGGGAAGGGTACAGGACCGGGACCATTGGCAGGGTGGTGAATGTTCGGAATACGAAATTGTTTTTTCATCTGATGGTGTTGTAATTTTTTTTATTTAATTATCGCAATGACTGCATTGATGATTCTCCCTCGGTCTTTAGAGGAGCAATAACACCATAACCTCAAAATTTTATATGGAATTTGAGATTGATACCAAATATATAAATGCAGAATCTCAGCACAATCGGAATTCCAGTCTGAAAAGTAGTCAAAAAACGAAATATTTAAAAAATAAATAATTACAAAAATTTTTATGGTTCTGATGATGCGATCCTCTCATAATTTTGCATGAACATTCAGTATATTATATCAGTTTTGATTCACCAAATAAATTTCACTTGAATCGGATATTCTGTTATGGAAATATTAAGATTCTTCTTTTAAAAATTCCAATTTAATTTTCTATGATTTTGTTAACACTATGGCCACAAAATTTTGCATGAAAATTCAGTGTATCAATCTTCATTTATAAAATAAATTTCATTCGAATCGGATATTTTTTTCTGGAAATAGGAAGTTTCTTCGTTTCAATATTCCAATTGACTTTTCTATAGCTCTGTTTACAGTATGGCTAGCTTTATAATGAGCATCTTGCATGTGGCCACAATAATTCACTCCGATGGGTTCCATTTTGTTTGAGATGTTGATTAACAAAAATTTTAAAAAAGTTTAGAAATTAATTGTTACGATACTGCGTTTGCAACCCCAAGGAAAGAGGGTACTCCATTTCTGAGGCCGCATATTCCCCTTTTTTACGAGCACGTATTCCCGAAATGTTCAATTTCTTCCTTCTTTCCCTCTTACTCCGGAAAATGTCCCAGCTTTTCCTCCGGTTTTCCCAGGCATACTCCCAATTTTCTGACGTACTCCCTTTGAGATAAATCGTTAATATCTGCTCAGATTTATCTGTTGATATCGCTTCGAAAGTACGCCTATAATTTCGCTTTATTGCTCTTGTGCTCCATTTCCTAATTTAGGGCGATAAATCTCGAGGTTGATTCAGCCTGAAGTTGTTTGTTGTTGTTGTTTGTATTGCAGAGTTATGGATAATTTAATTAATTTCTACTGCCTGAATTGTGCTTCAGTCGTTATTGGCTCGGAAAATTGGCTTTGCGATTTGTTTGGGCTTCCCTGGTGATTTAAGGGGTGCTTCAAATTGCGCAATGAATAAAACACATAATTTGCGTTCATTTTTATCGGTTTTTGATGTATCAGTTATGACATTTATGCACGGTTAATAATACAGGGGGTCCTTAAATGATTATAACATCGCAGTCGGCGTTGGACTATTATAAATATTAATATTCTGATATAAACTTTAATTTAAACAAACGATACTGTGAGCTTATGCTGGTCATTCCGAAAGAAATTGAATAATGTGGGTGGAATCACAAATTTTGTAGACTTTGTATAGGAAACCGTAAGATAAAAAATTTCCAAAGTAACCTACGATGTTACTATCATTTATAAAGACGCCGTATATGCCAAGTGGCCTCCCCTTGCAGCTCTACATAATCCACTATTTCGTTAAAATGACAACGCTCAAGTTGAAACACCCTTTATAAAATGGAAGAAACCTCAATATACTTTGATGCGTATGCCACAGACAAACATCACTGAATGTTTCATTGTAATATTGATTTATAGCTAAATTGATTCTACCATAAGTACTTATTCTGTGCGCGATATTTATGTTAGTTTACAAGAATCATTTCCTATGGGGTTCCATTCGAAATAATCATTATAGGCTATGCAAACTTACAATCTTTTTACCATTCAATAGTTCTTCAATTCGATTACCACAATTCATTAATGAATACATTATATTTTTTATTACACAGGCTGCTCCAGATGTTAACCACGAAATTTTCCTTTAATATTCCAATTGGAATTTCTATGGTTCTGATGATGCTATCCTCTTGAAATTTTGCATGAACATTCAGTATATCAGTCTCAACTTACAAAATGAATTTCATTTGAATCGGAAAGTTGGTTATGGAAATAAAAAAATTCTTCTTTTCAATATTCTAATTGAATTTTCTATGGTTCTGTTGATACTATGGCCACAAAATTTTGCGAGAGGCTCACTATAAGCCTCTGGCAAGTTGCTGCAAAATTTCATTCCGTTTGCCCTCGTTTTGTGTGAAATATTGAGGAACAAAAATTTTGAATGGCCACTTTTTATGGAACACCCTGTACGATTTTTCTGGTTAACGAACTTAACCGAGCTATTTGGGAGCTCAACACACCCTGAAAATTTCAAGTCTCTAGGACAATCCGTTCGAGAGTTATTGTGCTCACGGACGGCCGGACGGCCGGCCCTACAGAATTTGATTTGACCTCATATTTTCCATCAGGGAGTCGAACCCTATCGTTTGAGACCATTTTCGCCTCAAAATTCGAAAATTACAGACATTTGGGCAAAACGATATAGCACTCGTCTAAGTAGAACGAGCGCTCAAAAAGAACAGTGAAACAAAGGTATAATAAAATTTAAATTTTTTTGTAATAATCAAAATTCCTTCAATAATAATTCAATAAATCAATCATAACTCACTCATTTTTCTCCTCTCGCCGTTGCCACACTTTTCGTACGATTCTTTGAATGAAGACACTAATTTCAACCCCCTCTAACCTCTAAGCTACCGCAACCCCGACTGAAGACCAGACCGCGAGCTAAGGTGCGTGCGGCGCCGGTGAGCAAGTAGGCGTCACGACGGCGGGAACGTCAGTTCAGGCGCCGGCACAGCAATTTTTCCAAGAGGGTCTGAGCGGACTACACGACAAATACGACGCCGGTGTCACGCGAAAGAACGCCTTATAATTGGTACATGAAAATTGAGGAAATTATTGAATTTGAAATTACAGGTTCAGTTAAACTTTTTGTCAAATTTGTACTTTCGTCGAATCCTTTGGCGTGTGTCTCCTTTAGGGACAAAATGAAAGAATACTTTTCGAAAAAAATTCTGTTTTGAATCTTCGAAATTGCAGTTGTGATTAGTTCTTATGAGTGTGTTCCTTCCAAGCCCCAAACCGTAAAAAAAAATTGAAAATTTTCTGTTCACTCTTCAAAAAATTAAGAAAAGCCACAACTAGAATCTTTTAGCGATCATTCTTTGGTGGAGCAATAAGACTATTACCTGAAAATTTTATATGGTAAATGAGATTGATACCAAAATATTAATGCAGAATTTCAGTACAATCGGAATAATATTCTGAAAATTCATCAAAACATAAAATAGGTAAAATAAATGATCAGAAAACTTGAATTCTATGGTTCTGATGACGCGATCCTTTTGTATAAAAATTCAGTATATCAGTTTTTGATTCACAAAATAAATTTTACTCGAATCGGTTATCCTGTTATGGAAATAAAGGGATTCTTTTCTTAATATTCCAATAGAATTTTCAATGGTTCTGTTGACACTATGGCCACAAAATTCTGCATGAAAATTCAGCATAACAGTCTTCATTTACAAACAATTTTCATTTGAATCGGATATTTATTCTTTCAAAAATTCCAACTGAATTTTCTATGGTTCTGTTAACACTATGGCCACAAAATTTTGCATGAAGCTTATTATGACCATCTTGCATATGGCTGCAACATTTCATTTCGATGGGTTCCGTTTTGTCTGAGATATTTAGGAACAAGAATTCTGAATGGTCCTATTTTATGGAACATCTTGTACGATTTGGCTGGTTAACGAACTAAACCGAGCAATTCGGGAACCAAACTCACCCTGAAAATTTCCAGTCTCTAAGACAATCTCTTCAAAAGTTATTGTGCTAAATGACGGCCCCACGGACGGAATTGAATTTAAACCACGAATTCGTCATCAGGAAGTCTAACCCTATAGCTTGAGACTATTTTCGGCTCAAAATTAGAAAATAACAGACATTTGAACAAGACGATACTCGTTTGAGTAGAACGAGCGATCGAAAACTGAAAAATTATCTTCCTAGCTTTACTGCTTATTTTTGTGTTAGTTTCACAGTCTATGCTTTTTTGTTGGATCCTACATCATTCGGCTATACCTGTTCGTATTCGGTGTAGACAATTAAATAAATAAATGTATAAATAAAAAATTCCTACATGTGTATCCTCTTCAAACCAAAAATCGGGAAAAAATTGAGAAAGTTTCGGTTAATTCTCTTTGGAATTGCATCTGCGTTAAGTCCTTAAGCGTGTGTCCCCTTTAGGCCCCAAATCGGAAAACCCGCCTGCCTCGATTCGGAAAATCGATAGAAAAGCAGAAACCTCCACCGCACGGTGTTCATATGCAGGAAGCTCCTTTGAACTCTGCCGCCGCTAATGCAGTTGTTGATGCACACAAGGTCATAGGACACGAAGCTAGCCTTCCGGCGTGTTTCTCCCACAGAAAAAAGTATAGAAATTGTGACTTTTTCCCGCCGACTTCGAATTAAAATGGGATTTTTCCGCCGACCCCGAAATAAAAGGCGATTTTAATGTTAACGAAATTTAGCATTAATAACCCATTTTAATGCTTAATTTTTCAGCCATTTTAATGTGCAATCCTTATGGCAACCGTAAACAAAGTACTCAAAAGCACTACGAGAAATGACAAAACTCTACTGGAACATAGAGACATAGAAATTCCATTATGTCAAATGTATGTCTTGTGCAAAATGAGAATGTATTTCAATCAAGAATTTATACACAATTCATATTGAGATCGTCGGAAGAATCTCGTAATCATAATCGGTTATTAATCGAGCTACTAATGGTCTCGAACTATTAACGCGTTCGCTCCGCTCACGCATTAAAATATCTTGACCATTAGTCGCTGTCTTTAATAACCTAAATGATTAAATAACTATTAATATGTAAGAAATTGAACATTAATGACCCATTTTAATGCTCAATTTGTGCTATTTCAATGTGCAATCCTCATGGCAACCGCAAACAAAGTATTCAGAAGCACCACGAGAAATCTCAAAACTCTACTGCAACATAGATACATAGACATTTTTTCATGTCAAATGTAAATCTCGTGCCAAATGAGACTGTAATTCAATCAAGAATTCATACTCAATTCATATTGATGTCGTCGGAAAAATCTTGTAATCAACTCGGTTATTAATCGAACGACTAATGGTGTTGAACTATTAAGAAAAATCTTGACCATAGATAAAATAATTTATTCTCTTTCAATCCGATCTAGCTCGATTCATTACTGAGTCAGTTCGAGTTCTAAGTGCTGATTCACAATGGACGTAACCATAACGAACACGTAAACGTACTTTGTCCGTAAACGTAAATGTGTTCAGAATGGAGTTTGGGCGCAGTAGCAAATTATAGACGTTTTTGTAGAGTGAGAAGATGTTTCTGTACCTTTATAATAAGTGTTCTATGAATTTTTTTGACAATTGATTATTGTGAAGTGTTGTCATTAATTAAAAATGTATGAAGTATTAAGTCTGTTTTTATTGAGACGATGTTTGAAAAAAAAAGAAATTGAAGAGCAGAATTCTAAAAGAAGAAAAAAACGACGTTGGCGAGTTAGACCTACAAATCACAGAATGTGAACAAATTTCTATAATTTACGTTAGAATTACGTACTACCATAAGCTCAACGTAAACGTAAAAATTACAGAGCCTATTGTGAACAGTTCCATATGATTTGCATTGGTTCAACTTTGCGTTTTTCGTTTACGTTTCGGGAGTTTTATGGTTACGTCCATTGTGAATCCAGCATAACCGATTTAACACAGATCTTCCATTTTTCAGAATGCTTTTTCATTTTCATCAGTATTTTGAAGAAAACTAGAATCCAAAATTATACTCGAATGACATTTTCGTTTCATATAAATGAACATTGAATTAAAGTGAACTTTAACACCCATTCTACTCTATTTTTCATTAGAAAACATCGGGTGTTGGGGCGTCACTATTTTTTCCTCAGCACAATCGTAAATTTCTACCTACGTTGGAAATGCGAACGTATCTAATAAAAAAACCACACAATTCCCGTATTAACCGACAAGGGAATTCTTGGGATAAAGCCTCTTTGGGACCCAAATCACCATGGAGATCTTCCCCAAGCGGCTCTAGAAGTTGCTAAAAAGATCCGACTTTCTACTCGTTCTTATAAAATATACATCGGCTATTTCAATACAGGGTGATCAAATAAAAGTTTGCTCCTCTTTTAGTAAGGGCGTCAGCTTTCTCATTCTCCTCAATGTTCCGATGACATTCGTTTAGTGAACAGATAACTTTTTAAGTAGAACAATATTTTTCGTGTAGTTCAGATGAACGGTAGATCAGTTCAACCGGTAGATCGTTTGAAGGGTAGGCAAGTTAAACCCTTAGATCGAATGAATGGTAGACAAGCTGAACCCCTAGATCAAATGAATAATGGTCAGTTTAACCCATATATCGATAAGTACAGATCAGTCGAATGGGTAGTGTCGTTATTCGAAATATATCTGGAAGGAAGATAAACAGGTTGATTCGATGATTTAAATAAAATTATACTGAATCATATTGATTGATATACGGGGTGTTACATAATAGTATGTTACAACTTTAGGTCCATGAAAACATGGGTCCGCAAATGCTTCGTAACGGAGCTACATGGTGTTGAAATTAATAAAAAATTCGTTTTTTTTTTCTTGATGCAGTTTTTGAGATATTCAGTCCAAGTTTGGAATGCTAGCTATTTTCCACAATCTCCATCATTGCACGTCCTGAATCTTAACCTGAATCTGCAGGGAGTTGTCTTTTCCGGAGCCATGTCTGCTTTTTCTGTCCTAAACATTTTGCGGTACTCCACTGGTCAGCGTGAAATCAGTTTTTGATATCTTCGTACATTTTAGAAACTTTTTCTACTTATGTAATTTTTCGTATCTCTAACCGTTTTCGAGTAAAAAATTATTGAACTATTTTAGTTTGATATTGAATAAGCTCAAAATGAGTCCCAGAAGACGATCTATCAAAATAAAAGCAAATTTTGGGCATACCTATGGAGTATTTCTATTATTAACATCAATAATTCATCACTCGAGAATGGTTAGAGATACGAAAAGTTACAGGAGTCAGAAAAGTTTTTACATTGAACGGCGATATCAAAAACTGATTTCAAGCTGACCAGTGGTCTAACGCAAAAAAGTTTTAGAGGGAAAAAGGAGACATAGCTCCGGAAAATGATACACCCTGCAGATTCTAGTTAATATTTAGGACGTGCAATGATAGAGACTGTCGAAAATACCTCGAATTCCAAAGGACCCCGCACATTTAGTATGAGAATTGGCTCCCGGTGGATTTGGCTGAAAATTTGATATGATGTTCTACTAATCCTTCTGATCAAATGTTTCTACAGTCACGAAGCTGAAAAATGCATACTTCTAGGAGTTTTTAGCGATTTTTTTATCCATTATGGCTTACGTATTATGGGAATTGGCTCCCGGTGGATTTGGCTGAAAATTTGATATGATGTTCTACTAATCCTTCTGATCAAATGTCTAAACAGTCACGAAGCTGAAAAATGCATACTTCTAGGAGTTTTTAGCAATTTTTTGTATCCATTATGGCTAACGTATTATGGGAATTGGCTCCCGGTGGATTTGGCTGAAAATTTGATATGATGTTCTACTAATCCTTCTGATCAATTGTCTCTACAGTCACGAAGCTGGAAAATGCATACTTCTAGGAGTTTTTAGCAATTTTTGTATCCATTATGGCTTACGTATTACCGTTCACACAGAAATGTTTGAAAATATTTCGAATTGACAGAATCTGCTTTCAATAATCACGAAATATTCTCAAACATTTCTGTGTGAACGGTAATACGTAAGCCATAATGGATACAAAAAATCGCTAAAACTCCAAGAAGCATGCATTTTTTCAGCTTCGTGACTGTGGAGACAATTGATCAGAAGGATTAGTAGAACATCATATCAAATTTTCAGCCAATCCACCGGGAGCCAATTCCCATACTAAATGTGCGGGGTCCTTTGAACTGCATATCTCAAAAACTGCAGGAGTTATGAAGAAAAACTAATTTTTTTGTAAATTTCAACATCCTGTAGCTCCGAAACGAAGCTTTAACGGATCCATGTTTATATGAACTTTTTTTCTTAAATTACATGTAGATTTACCCCCTCAAGTTGTTACATACTATTGAAACACCATTATAGAGATATTCAGTCGCTTTGAGTACACTATAGACAACCAATAACCAATATACAACAATGGACACCCTGTATAAACGTAGCGTATTCAAGAATGTCGTCAGGCGCCACAGTTGCTAGCAAACTCGTACCGTTTCCTCGTCCGTATAAAATATTCATCTGATATTCCAAAGCAAACGACAAAGTAAATTATATGAGCTATAAATAGAAAATAAGACCATTTACCTGTTCGAGGAGGTGCTCTAACAAGTCCAACAGATAAGAACTGCACGAAGATAGGCCTAGAAGACCGTTTTGCGTCCTCTGCTTCGACATTGTTCGAGAGTTGTCTTCGTAGTGTTGAGGAAGGAAAAGGTACAGAAATGTGGTTTTATCATCTCGCGAGATAAGATGAGTGCTTGAACTTTATCGAGGTAAAATATGCATGCAACATTGTCTGAGGACTCTTAGAGCAAGAGCTCGTGAACGCCAGACCTTCGTTATTTTATAAAAGCTAAAAACTTGTCTACGCATGCTCACAACACAGGTAAGAACGATGGACCATTATGAAGTTTCGGTTACCCTGGCTTTGGCAGGTAAACGGTATTAAAGGGGTGTAAAATACTGATCTAATTTCATCAAATTATAAAGTGTGATTTTTTGATATTACCTTCAGAATATCATTAAAATTCACGTCATTAATTGCCAGACACTTACTTTAGTGGCAACCCCTTACCAGACACCCTTAATGTTCATTAAATTATATGTAATTCTACTTACGTTATAGTATAAAAGCTGATCTTCATATATAATACTTGGATAATAATTAGATAATGTTTCCTCATTAGCCAGACATTTTTGATAGTGCCAACCCTTTGCCAGACAAGCTTGTAGTTTAGCTGCAGGTGCGAGCGCGAGACATATATATGAGTGGGTGCGAGTGAGACGGCATGATTATTATGACATATGCAAATAAATTTTTGGTACAGATTTATATAACTAATCATTTAAGTGAATCTCAAAAACATCTGAAGAAAAGACATTCGATGCTACAACTAAATTAAATTATTGATAGAATAAATTGAAATTTTCAACAATTTAATTTAGTTTTAGCATCGAATGTCTTCTCTTCAGATGTTTTTGAGATTCACTTAAATGATTAGTTATATAAATCTGTACCAAAAATTTATTTGTATAAGTCATAATAATCATGCCGTCTCACTAGCACCCACTCATATATAATGTCTCGCGCTCGCACCTGCAGTTAAACTACAAGCTTGTCTGGCAAAGGGTTGGCACTATCAAAAATGTCTGGCTAATGAGGAAACATTATCTAATTATTATCCAAGTATTATATATGAAGATCAGCTTTTATACTATAACGTAAGTAGAATTACATATAATTTAATGAACATTAAGGGTGTCTGGCAAGGGGTTGCCACTATAGTAAGTGTCTGGCAATTAATGACGTGAATTTTAATGATATTCTGAAGGTTATATCAAAAAATCACACTTTATAATTTGACGAAATTAGATCAGTATTTTACACCCCTTTAATACCGTTTACCTGCCAAAGCCAGGGTAACCCAAACTTCATAATGGTCCATCGTTCTTACCTGTGTTGGGAGCATGCGTAGACAAGTTTTCAGCTTTTATAAAATAACGAAGGTCTGGGGTTCACGGGCTCTTAGACTATCTTGATTCTTCTTGAGAAATGCTGGATAAGATTTTTTGATCCATGGGAACTTTATAGGTAGTTCTTTTGTGTGTTTATAGCAAAAGGATTGAAATGTGGAATTTTACGTACTTTATTCAGGGTGTCTCATTTGAAAGTATCCACCCTCAACAACGAATCAAAATTTGTGAAAACACTCAGATAGGTCGATGTTTGATGACAGGGGGACATGATCTGGGATACAAAGCTTGTTTCTATTAGCAACCCCTTGAAGAATATTGCAATCTCATCAGGAATTTGAATAGAGAGTGTGGGTAGTTCTGTAGCACAAATGTATGCATGCATTCAAATTTGTATGAACCTGCGGTCTGTGTTCTATAAAGTGCATATTTACAAAGTTACAGGGTGTTTTTATGGAATTATGCTACCGCTAAAAAGAAATGAAACATTTACTTTATAGACTAAAACTCTAGGTTTATACACATTTGAATCAATGTTACATTTGTGCTACAAAACTACCCATTTTCCATGTTCAAATTCCTGATGGGATTGCAACTGCTCCAGGGAGTTGCTAGTAACGGGTTTTCCAATAAGAGGTGTTATTTTGAATAGCCCGCTATTTCGGTAGATGTCACGTTTCAAGCTGTCATTTTTTGACATTTGACAAGTAGAAACTACACCATTAATAAAAATGGAACGATACACGCTTCGAGAACGCATTGAAATTATTAAAATTCGCTATAAAAATGGTAAAAATTTTGCAGAGACGGTTCGTAAAACTCGAACATTTTTGGGTCGTCGTGAACTACCTTACTGAACCGCAATAAAGAAATTGGTGGAGAAATTCGAGCAGTTGGGACAAGTTAGTGATGTGATAAATAAAACCCGCGCACGTCACTCAAGAACAGTCGAGCATATTGCATATTATAGCCGAGAGTGTTGAAGAAAAACCAGGTTTGTCCATTCCTCGTCATTCTTTGAAATTAGGCATTCCACAAACGACATTACTCAGTATTTTGCATAAAGATTTGGGTCTTAAAGCTTATAAAGTTCAGTTAACACAAGTACTCAAGCCGACCGATCATCAACAACGTTGTGTCTTTGCTGATTGTGTCGTTGGAATGCATGAAAATGATCCAGAATTCCATCGAAAAATCATCTTAAGTGATGAAGCCCATTTCCACCTCGGTGACTTCGTCAACAAATAAAATTGTCCGAGTGTTTTCACAAACTCTTTTTCGTAGTTGAGTTATTGAGTGTGGACACCCTGTATATATTGAAGCTTCAAAGTTTTCCAGATATATAATATCCTACCTGTCGTCGCATATCTTTAGCTGTCACCGGCGTATGAATTATTTCTTGTTTTGAAATCACCGACCGCAACTATTCGTGAGTAATTGAATAAATCTCGTTTCTTAGCTATGGAATTACAGTTCCAGTCTTCATTTTCATATCTCAGTTGCGCAAGTAGGAAACTCGCCATGCGTTTAATTCAGTTACACAGGGTATTCGATATCATTAGCGATTGAATGTAAAGAATTTTATTCGATCAATATACGAGCTCGAATATGCTATAAGCTTTTCCTTAAGATAATTACTTTTTCAAATAATCGAATTTTTGTGGAAAAATCTGGAAAATTGCAGATTGGTCCTTTGCGAATCAGAATATGCAATTTTCATTCACCTATCTCTACCAGTTCAGATAATCTGATTTTTTCTGCGGAAATACAATTTTTCCGATTTTCCATCGATCATAAGTGGAAAAATAGATGTGTCACTGAAAAACTGTTTGCATATTCTTAATTTACGCCTTCGAATTAATGAATGGTGAAATCCTGATAGTGATCGAGACAGTAAAAAACTGTTTTGGAAAATCTTTGAATACTAAAGGGTTTTTCCAATAAGAGGTGTTATTTTGACATTCAAAGAAAATACCATTTTTCAATATAATTGACCACCACGACCATGCTTACAGGACCATATCCTTTCAATGAAATTTTCCATAAAACCAAATCGCAAAGTGCCCTATGTCCTCGATAGCCTCACGAATTCCATCTTTGAGGTCTTGAATCGACGCTAGGCTATTGACGTAGACCTTATCTTTCACGTGGCCCCAAAGAAGAAGTCACAAGGTGTTATATCACAAGATCTCGGTGGCCGGATCATTTTCATGCATTTCACCGACCCAATCAACAAAGACACGACGTATGATCGGCCGGCTTGAGTTCTTTTGTTAACTGAACATTATAACCCTTAAGACTCAAATCTTTAAGCAAAATATGGTGTAATGACGTTTGTGGAATGCCTAATTCCAAAGAACGACGAGGAATGGACAAACCTGGGTTTTCTTCAATACTTTCGGCTACAGGAGCAATATTCTCGTCTGTTCTTGAGCGACGTGGACAGGTTTTATCATTCGCATCACATCACGACGACCCTAAAATGTACGAGTTTTACGAACCGTCTGCTAAATTTTCACCATTTTTAAAGTGAAATTTAATAATTTCAATGCGCCCCTGAAGCGTGTATCGTTTCATTTTTATTAATGCGTAGTCTCTACTCGTCAAATGTAAAAAAAAGACCGCTTCAAACGTGACATCTACTAAAATAGCAGGCTATTCAAAATAACGCTTTTCATTGGATAACCCTTCATTAAAGAAGTTGTAGAGGATGTTGGCATATCAATAGGCTCATGCCATTCAATTTTCTCGAATACTTTGGGCATGAAACGTGTGGCAGCGAAAATAACGATAGTGCACCATCTGACATATCAATGTTTGTTCGTGATTTTTTAGCCAAAAACAACACCTTTATCATTTCTCAACCACCATATTCACCAGATTCGATTCCCAGTGACTTTTTCTTATTCCCAAAAGTAAAGAGACCAATAAAAGGAAAGCGTTTTGCCCCAACTGATGAGATAAAGTCAGAATTGAAGAACGAGCTGATGCCATATCGAAAAACGCATTTAAAAAGTGCTTCAAGTATTGCAAGAAGCGCTGGCATGGTGGCATTATATTTTAGAGGGATTATTTTGAAGGGATCAAAGTGAAAGAGGAAAAAATACTTTCAAAAAAATTAAAGTCACCTTTTTCTAACAGTCCTCGTAGATCTATTTCGATAATACATGGGTAAAACTGATTTGAACAGAAATTTATCTTTGATTTATGCAATGAAAATTATCATCGCATACTGTGGCCAATAACTTATTACTGATAATGGAGACCTCTAAAAAACTGGAAGTCTTAGCTCTAATCAGATTTATTGAATTTCTTGAATATTGCCATTCTGGGAGTGGTTCAATTGAAAATCATCATTTTTGAGGTGTGCCATCATTATGTCATGTGAATAAAAGATGAGGTTAACTAACAATGGATTAATATTCATCGACACTATAAATATACACGCGCTTGAGCTTCCGTGAAAGAAAATTCTTGATAGCAGTTTAAATTTTGTACTTTCCTCATATTTATGATGGGCAGTTCCTGTGATTCCAAAAAAAGCTATCATTTTGAAATGACGGACTCTCAGAAAATCATAGCGATTATCCGATTATTGTTTCGTAGTCAGTCAGAAAAAAATCATTGAAATAAGCTTGTGAATTCAAAAGATCAGAATTGTCGTTTGTGTGTGACGTACGCGTTAGCATTTATTCCATTGGTTGAATTTTGAATCCCAGTTTACAACGATACCAACTAACCAGTCTGTTTTGAATCGTCATCATAATCTTGTTATTAAAAAGAATAACCCTTACCTGTAGTTCTGGTGGGCCCCCTTCGTCTCTGATGAGCAGAAGGTAGCTCTGATTGTCAACCATTATCTCCTTCTTGAACCGACCGCCTTCCGGGGACTCTTCTTGCATGTACGAACCTGTCAAGTAACGGTGAACAAGCGCTGACTTGCCTGAAGACAAGGAACCGACTATTCCTAACCTCAGGTCTGGTACGGCCCTGGAAAGCGTCCATTCTTGGCTGTTCACGAAAGAATCTGAAAGAAATTATGAGATTAGTTGAAAATTTTCAGCAAAAATGTTTTTAAATTTTTTTATTTCATATAAGTAGGTCAACAACATTACGTAATTTAGCTCTCAAGGCATATAAGGATAATCTCCAGAAACGGTGATGTCAATTATTGGCCAACATGATCATTTGATTTGACACCGTTGTGCTATTTTTTTTGGGATTATGTGGAAAGCCAGATCTATAAGAATGATTCACAATATATTCCTGAGCTGAAGCATGAAAAAGAGTTGCAAGTACGTCAAAATAACATTGAAAGTTTTCACGAAAGAGTGGACCTCTTCAGAGCTGAAAAAGGAAGCCATTTTGTAGATATTATTTTTCGTACATAAATGTTATAACTGATAGTTGTACAACCAATAATTTTTTTTTAAATCGATGCAAGTTATGTGTTTTATTTGTCCTCTGAAAAACGAGCAATTTCCTTCAATTTTCTAAATCGATAAATATTCCAACACAGATTTGAAGTTTTGAAAATTTTCGAAATATAAAAGTTCAAACCATCATAAATCGAGAACTACCAGACCGATTGCAACGTATTATTCTAAAATATTCCACTTATTTTGTGGTTAAATCTCTACATTTAAAATCATCGAAAGTAATCATAAGTTCCCAATTCAACAAAGTTAAACTGAAGTAACTATCGATAAACTCTTGAAATATACCGATTCGAATTTAAAATTCTCCACAAGCGCGAATTGCAGTGAGAATCTCTTTGTTTCACTTTAAGCCTATAATTAACTGAAAAGTTTTAATTATAGCGGTTATTAGCAAAAAAGAATGATATGCGAGGTCGGGACAGCAATATATCATACTTCGAAAGTTCCTTACTAAGTAGAGAAATCATTGGATATTATAATATTAACATTGAACTTTGCAGAGCTCAGTTTCACCGAGATTGATAATATACCACACCTCCACAATTAGCAGGTTGAAATACGCATTCAAAATATGGAAACATTTTTTTTGTTAGGAAAGTTAAGGTACATAGTTCTGGTTTTTCAATGCCGAGTTCATATATTCATTTGAAAAAACGAATCTGAAATTACAATTCAGTTTGTGAAGAAATTTAATGAAGGAAATTCTTATCAGATTGAAATAATTTATCCTAAGTGGTTGAAACTTCAAATCACCTTGGTTTTTGGCTTCTCTGTAATTATCACCTAATATTTTAATGTATTTCCTTGGTATATTTTTTTTTGTAACCTGGGAGATCAAATCGACGAATGGATTGGTTTCTTCATATAAAATGTAGCTTCGCCAATATGAACAAGGGTGCAAAAGCTTCTTATTGGGCATTCCCAGTGAATTCCAGAAAAATTCATCTATACTAATATTATAAAGAGGAAAGATTTGTATGTTTGTGGGTTTGTGGATTTGTGGGTTTGATACGAGTTAACTCATAAGCTGCGAGACCGATTTCAATAATTCTTTCACCCTTAGAATGCTACACTATCCCTGAGTAACATAGGCTATACTTTTCACCCGAGAAAATTAAGGAAACATACTATAACTTCAATGATAATAACTATGAGTACCAAAATCAGCCATGATCAGCTATTTTCAGGTGCGCTGCAAAAACTGTAAGACGTACATGGAAACAATGTATGACGGAAATGTACCTCTTTAATAGTTCTACAAAAAAGTCCGCGATAGCATATAATATCTATCTTTCAAGGTTTACTCGGTATCACCTTTTAAAGGTATCCGAATGTTTCTCAAAATTTGGAAGTATTTTTTATGAATACGCTATTGATCCTTATCCAATTAAATACGTCGTTCATACCCAGTATTTAATTTAGAACGAAATTGCCTTTTACATCATTCAATTATGATGAATACATCAAAAGATATGGCAGGTTGAAGATGAAATCGCACCAAAATGCGTCTCCGAGGTAGGCACTAGGCGGGTAGGAGAAGGTACCGAAGTGTGAGGGATGTATGAATGTATTTTGGATTGATGCCCGTATGTTTATGATCACAAATCAGATCAACAGATGGCGCTGTAGTCGTTATCCAGGTTAGTCATCTATTCTGCAACTAAACGGCTGGATCGAATTGAATGAATTTTTGTGTATACAGAACAACGTCTGTTGGGTCTGCTAGTTTAAGATATAACGAACCCTCAAAAAATCATAACGATTTTCCGTTTTTGGTTTCGTTGTCAGATTCTCGAGAAAAAAAATTTTGAAATCACCGAAGTAAGCTATTCAATTCAAATGATCAGAATTGGCGGTTGATTATGACGTATTAGTTAGCATTCATTCAATTGGTTGAATATTTGAATCAACTTTTGCAATGATGCCAACTGATCACTCTGCCGTGAATCGTCATCCCCACTAATTATGCTTGCCCGTACGTCATGACGCGTGACGTTTGAACGAGTATAGAAATCGCATTTTCAATATTTAATTAAAAATTAATTACTTGAATTTAAAGTGAACAAATGGATGGGTGTAATTAACACAACTCTCAATACTGTCACATGATGAGACCCTATATTGCTTCAAATAATATTAAAGAAAAACTTCAAATGAAAATCTCACAGAAGTTTCGGAAAAATTGTAGGATATTCAAACTTAAATTGCTCTGTCACAGTCTATACAGTGTGGAACAGCCAAATGGAATTAATTTGATAACGAATAAATGAGAACGTGCTGAGAAAAACGCTTGGACACGTTGATTAGTATTTTTAGATGCGCATTTGAAAAAAAAAGATTAGGGGCGTGTCATGTGACAGTGGCCTATACCAACTCTCTTACTTTAAATACAACCCCTGTATATTATTAGTTTTTTAGATTCTTCAGAAAATTCTAGACATAATTCAAATTATTTCATTTCACGCATAATGTAAAAAAAAACAAAAAATAGTTATTATTATTAATGAAAAAAGGAAAAAAGTATTAGATTTTAGATCGAGAGCTAAAATCTATTATTTTTCCCGTGTATAGTACACTTATTTTTTTCTGTGACAAGAAAACAACGATTTAATAGTGAACGAAGTATAACTTCTCACGAAATCACTTTTTTTCACGGGAAAAAGCGAGTACTTTTTTCCCGGATATATAGACACTGACTTTTTGACAGGGAAAAGTAATTTCGTAAAAAGTTATATTTTGTGACCTGTCAAGAGATATAAAATGTAAGATTTTTTTCCAGTCACAGAAAAACATTAATTTCAATATAAGAGATATATTGAATGTAAAATAGCGAATTCGTAGAATAAAATAATTTTTTTATAATGTAAATTTTTAATACATCTGAAAACTCTTAATATTTCCGAAACAGTTGAAGATAGGTATGGGACATTGCACATGAATTATGTATAGAATTTTCTAGAGAATCTAAAAACTAATAATATACAGGAGTTGTATTTAAAATAAGAAAGTTGGTATCGGCCACTGTCACATGCCAAACCCTATATCGTACTATTTATTATGAAAAACATAGTTAACGAATTCATGTGAGATTATAATTGATTTATTCCGAATAAATGAAAGATTTCGTTCTTTCATTTATTCGGAATAAATAATGGCTCCAATTAATAAGACATATCTGATATAATTGATTTAATCAATTTTCTGAAATCCCAAAATCAACTCCAATTTAAATGCGAAAGAGATATCGCAAAATATTTCACCAATTTCAATAAATATTCTAGTTGATCAACTCTTCAATAATTCATTAATAATTCCGTACTCCGAAATACAAATTTCGATGAAAGTGAAAATTTTATGCAAAGTGCAAAACGCTGTTGGTCAAAATAATCATTATATCATTCATTGAAAGTGAAAAGAAGAAAGTGAAATTAATTCGAACATTGATGAATGAACTCTCGCACGATTTTCACAAATCCACAATAGTAATAATAAATTGTTATCTTCCTTTATCGACAGGACTTCCTTATTGAAGCTTTCCATTATTTTGCATTCGTTTATCTCGTATTTTTCCATACATAAGACTTGCGAATTAATTCACCAACTATGGTTTCGAGAAAAAATTCGAAAGAGTTAAGGTTTTGAGCGATGTTAATTGTTATTTAATCCATTAGTTTATTAATGAAAATTTTAGGATGTTCAGCAACGCTTTCACGAACAAAATCGATATTTTCTTGTGAATGACCGCTATGACTGTATTTTTCACTTTTTTCCCGCTCGTTCTACTTAAACAAGTGCAATATCATTTCGCCTCAATGTCTATTATTTTCGAATTTTGAAAGAAAATGGTCTCAACCGATAGGGTTCGACTCCCTGATGACGAATTCGTCATCAAATTCAATTCTGAGACTTGAGATTTTCAGGATGAGTTCGGTTCTCAAATGACTACTGCTAAGATTTTGGATTCATTTCGTTAGCATAAATCTCAAGTCCTATACAAAATTTTGAGGTAATAGTATTTTTGCCCCACCAATGAACCAGCGGTTGAAAGCACCTGCTCAGGGCTTTTTTAAAATTTTTTTTGATCTTCCATCGAACCGGTCTTTAAAGTTTTTTTGATAATTCGACCAAAGGAGCTTTCAGATAGATGATTATATAAGCCTTAACCATTCACGTAATTTTCTAAAAACAGTTTTCACAAAACACTCATTATAATAAAATAATTCAACAATTTGGACGCTTTGCTGAATCGTGTATAGGAAACCATTTATGTCATATCATACATCGCACTTCTCAAATGTCAAAATACCCAGAAGAATTCAGTGCGCCATCTTCATTTTATTTATTCACAAAAAAAACCACTCAATTTGAAACACCCTTTATTTGTGTAGAAACGTTGGCGGTTCAAATAGGCGTCTCAAAAACCGACAGTAACTTTCCAATATCTCAGAAGTTGGGGGAAAACACCCGCCAACTGTACAAAACCTTTAACTTGAGAAAAAATTCCATGAAAACATTATGACTAGAAACTGTTTTCTGTACGATTTTTTTTCTCAATTTCGACACCCCGTATCTCGAAAATGGCACATTTTAGAGGATAGGCCAATAGAATGTTTTGTTAACTCTTTCGGGCGAGCCACTAACTAACCCACTAACTTTGTCGCACTTATTCACCCTGTATTTATATATTTTTTTGAATTGAGAGCTAACAAAATACAATACATGAAACATAAAGTCCTTAACTTAGGTTGGTACAAACGGGGTACCATACTTTTTTGGCGTATGATACCAGAGCACAGGGAAAAACCTCCGTAGAAAAAACCCTGTCTCGCAGTTTTTACAAAATTGAAATCTAAAACTATTCGAATAAATACTTTCAATAGTTAGATACAAAATACATACTTCATGCTCCTGGGCCAGGAGGGTGTTTTAAAAACCACGTCTGGCATTCCAAGTGATGATTTTTCGAATCTCCTGTTCTTCTAAGACCGCTACAGGACCCTATTGAAGGGTAATCATCTCCCATAGATTCAAATAGTGGTATTTCATCCTAAATATCGATTTCAATTTCATAATATTTTCGGAGAATCTGGAGCTATTCCATGACATCGACTTAAGGTTGCAATTTGAAGTATAAAGAAAGGAAGAAATTCTGTACTGATAAAAAACGTGTGACAAACTTATGTCAAAATGACATAATATTCACCCAGTATAACTGTGGGAGTCAATCCCACATATTCTTGTATCTTCATCAAATGCAGCAACCCCATTCAGAAATTTATCACGTCGTAAAATATCTTGAATACTTTTCAAGTCAGAACAAATGGCGTGACACAAAACTCCTGTAAGTCTTCTTCAGAAGTTGAACTTTACTAACGGCCCTTCTGAAACTCGGTCGCATAGAAAAGAATTAGATGACACTGCTGCCCACAAAGCGGACACTGTAAAAGAAATATGTCTCAAAGTTGAAAAGATGGCGATGAGAGTACAAATGAGGGTGGAAGTAGGCCATAAGGGTGAGTGTAAGGGTCACTTTTGTTATTACGTGAATTGTTCGTTACAATTCTTGGATTTATTGGATTTTCCCGTAATAAATTTCACGGTGAATACTTTCGACGATGAGATGCTTGAGAAGCATAGAACAACCGTCGTGGGCGATTCATTCAAGAATATTTGATTTGTTGCTATGGGAAAGTTAGAAGTTAGAATCTTCGACTTAGCAAATTGTCGTTGATTCTATTTCATTAATTAGTATTTTTACTATGTAATCTTGACACGAGGTTATCACAAGTTTTTTCACCGCTATTCCACGATTGAATCTGTACCAAATTATAGTTATTTAATCAACTATATAGTCTAAGAGCCCGTGAACCCCAGACATTCGTTATTTTATAAAAGCTGAAAACTTGTCTACGCATGCTCCCAACACAGGTAAGAACGATGGACCATTATGAAATTTGGGTTATCCTGGCTTTGGCAGATAAACGGTATTGAAGGGGTGTAAAATACTGATCTAATTTCGTCAAATTATAAAGTGTGATTTTTTGATATTACCTTCAGAAAATCATCAAAAATCACGTCATTAATTGCCAGACACTTACTACAGTGGCAACCCCTTGCCAGACACCCTTAATATTCATTAAATTATATGTAATTCTACTTACGTTATAGTTTGAAGCTGATTTTTATATATAATACTTGGGTAATAATTAGATAATGTTTCCTCATTATCCAGACATTTTTGATAGTGCCAATCCTTTGCCAGACAAGCTTGTAGTTTAGCTGCAGGTGCAAGCGCGAGTATATATGATTGGGTGCGAGTGAGACGGCATGATTATAATGACTTATGCAAATAAATTTTTTGTTACAGATTTATATAACTGATCATAAGTGAATCTCAAAAAAATCTGAAGAAAAGACATTCGATGCTACAACTAAATAAAATTGTTAAAAATTTTAATTTATTCTATTAACAATTTTTTATTTAGTTGTAGCATCGAATGTCTTTTCTTCAGATGTTTTTGAGATTCACTTAAATGATTAGTTATATAAATCTGTACCAAAAAATTTAATTGTATAAGTCATTATATCATGCCGTCTCACTCGCACCCACTCATATATACTGTCTCGCGCTTGTACCTGCAGCTAAACTACAAGCTTGTCTAGCAAAGGGTTGGCACTATCAAAAATGTCTGGCTAATGAGGAAACATTATATAATAATTACCCAAGTATTATATATAAAATCAGCTTTTATACTATAACGTAAGTAGAATTACATAAATTTAATGAACATTAAGGGTGTCTGGCAAGGGGTTGCCACTATAGTAAGTGTCTGGCAATTAATGACGTGATTTTGATGATATTCTGGAGGTAATATCAAAAAATCACACTTTATAATTTGACGAAATTAGATCAGTATTTTACACCCCTTTAATACCGTTTATCTGCCAAAGCCAGGGTAACCCAAACTTCATAATGGTCCATCGTTTTTACCTGTGTTGGGAGCATGCGTAGACAAGTTTTCAGCTTTTATAAAATAACGAAGGTCTGGGGTTCACGGGCTCTTGCTCTAATAGGTTATTGAAGACAGCGACTAATGGTCAAGATATATTAAGGAGAGATGCTTCTTTTCAACATTTCAATTGAATATATATGGTTCTGTTGACACTACGGCTACAAAATTTTGCATGGAAATTCAGTAAAGCAATCTCCATTCACAAAAAAAATTCATTTGAATCGGATATCCTGTTATGGAAATATAAAGATTCTTCTTCTTAATATTCCAATTGAATTCTCTATAATTCTGTTAATACTATGGTCACAAAATTTTGGATGAATATTCAGAATATCGATCTCCATTCACAAAAAAATTCACTGGAATCGGATATTTTTTTATGGAAATATGAAGTTTTATCTTTTCAATGTTCCAATTGAATTTTCTATGGTTCTGTTCACACTATGGTCACAAATTTTGCATGAGGCTTGTTATGGGCATCATGCGTTTGGGCGTAACATTTTATTTCGATTGGCTTCGTTTTTTCTGAGATATTGAGAAACAAAAATTTTCTGTCTAGGACAAAGGACAATCCCTTCGAAAGTTACTGTGCTAACGGACGGCCCCACGGACAGAATTGAATTTGACCACGAATTCGTCATCAGGGAGTAGAACCCTATCGTTTGAGAACTTTTTCAGTTCAAAATTCGAAAATAACAGACATTTGGATAAAACCATATAGCACTCGTTCAAGCGAGCGCTCAAAAATGAATGCAAATTATGGATTTCATTTATTCTTGAAAAACAAAGGCGCAATTTGAAACACCCTTCATTTTAGTGATTCATTGGATCGTCGAAATTTAGTTGTTTTTTGAATCCTGATCTTATGGCCCCACTCACTTCTTCGTTCTTCTGCGCCGTTTTTACCCGACGGTTTAAAAACGGTCGGGTAAACTGCCGCAAAAACGAAGTGTATGGGCTAAAAACGGCGCACTTACCCGACGTTGCAGACTTTACCGACTCTTGACGTTTTTAACCGTCGGGTAAAAACGGCGGAGAAGAACGAAGTGAGTGGGGCCCTTTATTATTGAAGCCTAGATCATTCTGGGTTACCCACTGGTGAGAAAAATATCACGTCAATTTGGGCCTATCACTTTTCACCGTATAATCAACCTCTTACTATTCGCAAGTTGGGAATACTTTCTACAGATACAAATTAACATCTTCCGTAACATCTCAAAAAACTATCATTACTCAATACAAATAATCCTAATTGCATTCAAATTATCGTTAACGTATGCATAACCGACCTAAATAATTGTTCATTTCATACCCAACAAAATTATTATTGCTCGTTTTTATGAACTACGCGATAGTTAAACTAGCAATAATTGCAATTTTCGCTTCAGGAAGTCAAAGAAGTGTACTTCCTGGTTAAGATGGTCACCTGCTAGATATCCACCTGCTGTGAGCGTTAATCTACATGTCCTGCGGGCAAGCTTGACCCATATAAGTGAAACCTAAGAAATGCTTGACCATACAATGTAACATTTTGTCCTATCTTTTACTATATAAAAATAAGTCGGGTTTTCCTCCCTGACGCTTTAACTCCAGAACGCACGAACCGATTTCAACGGTTTTGCATTCGTTGGAAAGGTCTCGGGCTCCGCGAGGTTTGTAGCAAAGAAAATTCAGGAAAAATTTCAAGATATCGAGAAGAACGTATATAAGAAATTGGTAAATTTCTGACATTTCTGAAAATTTCATTATTTATGACATCGAATTCAATGACAACTGTCAAGTCTCCTTATTAGAGGAAGTGCTTCCAACAATTTCCTCATTTCAGAAGAAAAAGGCCAGATCCGAATCAAAAAAGGTACGAATATCGTTTTCGAGTAGTTCTATAACGTTAATTAACGAAGATATTCGATGCAAGAATTCTGAAATAACCAGGAAGAAGAAAATATTTTTGACATAGGTACGTCTCATGTGAAGATTTGTTCGTTTCGAGTGGAAAACGTTATTTGAATAGGTAAGTCCATATGAAATCATCAACTTCAACGTTCATTCAACAAATTCCTAACATTTCAGCGATCAAAAGCATCATTTCAGGTCGCAGTGGTATTTGAGGTTTCTACTAAACCGAATTTCCCTGACAATTAACGTAATGAGAACAAAATTCGGGGATTATTCGTATTTTAGGAAAAAATAC
Organism: Propylea japonica; assembly: GCA_013421045.1. Taxonomy (NCBI): domain Eukaryota; kingdom Metazoa; phylum Arthropoda; class Insecta; order Coleoptera; family Coccinellidae; genus Propylea; species Propylea japonica. The sequence goes on from CM024244.1 coordinate 17,387,963, forward strand.
GCCAGGAAATGATATCAAACTGTATGTATTATGATAATTATCGATATTTCAATATATTTTTTTCGATTTCCTGATATGTTTACATGTTAAAACCCGTTGAAATCTGAGATAAACAGTCTTCACGTGTAACAAGGCAAGTGGTGTAACGACTAACGTCTAAAGCCGGTCCCAGACATGCGTGCATTCGACGATATTCGGCATTGGCGGTGCTTCGCGTAGTGTGTGGGAGCTCAACTTCGTGTATCATTCGGCATTGGCCTTCTATCCGAAGCCTTGTCGGTACGGCTGCACGAACCAAGGAAGACGAAGTACATTCGCGCACATTCGTGTTAGCTCCCAGACAATGTGTTTATCTACGCGTACTATACGGCCTATTCTGTCTTCAGTCAGAGTCGTGCGACGTGATTACACGGTGTTTTTAGGTATTATTCGTTTAGCCTCTCCGCTACTGTTCTATACTGAGGCCGTTTGGCGAACGTTTGTCAACAGAATGACGAATGTCGAATATTTCGCGATTGGCGCAGTGTCTGGGAGGGTACCCGAAGGCGAACTACGAAGGCACATTGGCCGAATGCACGCATTGTCTGGGACCGGCTTAAGTGTGTGGACCTGGTAGTGTACCGGTTTCGAATCCCCATGGTGGCATGTTCTGTTTATTCTGGATAAAAAGTATTTTTCCAGGTTCAAAAAAGCTGATGAAAATAATTCAAAATTTTCATGTGCATGTTTTATAGAGGAACGTTTTAGATATATACAGGGTGTTTCTATAAATCTATCAATTATTTCACATTTCTACGTTATAACAGAAAGCTTTCAATGAAATTGAAGGGGCTTTTGAATTTCGAGTGATTCGTTATAGGAGGTGGAATTTTAAATATAGATACTATGCTTCGGATTCATACGGGGTGCTCCTATAAACATGTCGAATATTTTGAATTTCTGCATTATCACAGAGACATTTCCACAGAAACGAAGAAGTTTTTGAATTTCAAATGATTTACTATCGATGGTGGTTTGATTTATACAGGGTCTCTTCATAAAAATGCCAAATATTGTAATTTTCTACTTCCTAACACGAACATTGTATTACTTTTCCCATAAATGTTCAATAGACGAATATATCAAATATCTATGAACATCAATAACCAATGATGATCTATCGAGGTATACAAAACGGTTCGAAAGACCTACTGTTCATCTGATCTATCGGTTCAATTGATCTACCGGTTAAATTATTCTACTTAGAAAGGTAGATCTACCGGTTTCACAAATCTACTTAAAAAGGTAGATCTACTGGCCTGACTAGAAAATCATTGTTTTTTACATGGCAGTTATACTTTATACGTGTTCACGAGTTGGAAAACCATCCGCTTTGTTTGTGTTTACGTCAGGCCAAAAAACAAAAAAATGGTTTACCAAAGAGCATTTCAAAAAAACGGATAGTTTGCGGAAACGTATAACGCTTCGATTCAGTATTTACTTGGGATTCTCTTTCATTTATTTAGAGAAGTTTAACTAAGTAACACTTCATTCAATCGAAATGAATTTAATACTGTTGTTCCTTTTCAAATATAAAAAAAAAATTTTCTTCATTTTTTTATCACCAAACGAAATGTTACAGAAAACGAAGCCATCTGGTGGCGAAACGGAGTTCGCCTGGTTTTCTAGTTAAATTATGAAAAACGATAAAAAATATAATGAATTGGATGCAGGCACAGCTGCATAGATAAGAATAACTGTATGAACTTGAAACAACACTGTATATTCGGAAATTAATGAACCGTGAAATTAATTTATTCATCAGGTATTTATAGATCAGCTAGATTGGAGTTGATGCCAGGCGACAGCGTGAATTAATAACCTTTACGTGTGTTGAATATTGTTGTTAAATCATCAATAACGTCTTCAGAGGTGAGGAGTTGCTTTTTTCTCCGACTCAAGTGAATTTTATGCGAGAAATTCACTTTTTCGTATAACTTTCTTGCGTTGAAATGAAACTTCGAAGTTGAGATAAATTCTTATTAATTTTTTTAAATGGTTTTCGCACTTCAAATAAAGGGTTTCCCAAAAGAGATGTTATTTTGATATTCAAAGAAAAATGACATTTTTCAATATGAATGATCAGATATTTATTTCATTTTAAAGAAGAAGCTATGCCGTTAATTGTGGACAATAACATCAGGCAAATGACCACCACGACCACGCTTACAGGACCATATCCTTTAAATGAAATTTTCCATAACTGAATCGCAAAGTGGCTTCCCTATGTCCTTGATAGCCTCACGAATTCCATCTTTGAGGTCTTGAATCGACGCTGGGCTATTGGCGTAGACCTTCTCTTTCACGTGGCCCCAAAGGAAGGATCACAAGATCTCGGTGGCCAATTGTAAACACCTCTTCGAGAGATAACACAATCCGGAAACTTTTCCCGCAAAAGATCAATGGATTCGTTGCTTGCGTGGCCCGTAGCGCCGTCTTGTTGAAAGTAAACGTTGTCCAGATCAATACTATCCAATTTCGGCCATAAAAAACATTAATCATCTCTCGATAGCCCAATCAATTTACCGTAACTGTTGCTCCAGCCTCATTTTCGAAAAAGTAGGGTCCAATGACTCCGCCGGACCATAAACCGCACCAAACAGTCACACGTTGAGGATAGAAAGGCTTTTCAACAATAACTCTTTGGTTTTCCGAGCCCCAGATGCGACAATTTTGCTTGTTGACGAAGCCACCGAGGTGAAATGGGCCTCATCACTCAAGATGATTTTTCGATGGAATTCCGGATCATTTTCATGCATTCCAACGACTCAATCAGCAAAGACACGACGTTGTTGATGATCGGTCAGCTTGATTTTTTGTATTAACTGAACTTTATAAGCCTTAAGACTCAAATTCTTATGCAAAATACTGTGTAATGACGTTTGTTGAATGCCTAATTCCAAAGAACGACGAAGAATGGACAAACCTGAGTTTTCTTATACAATTTCGGCAACAGCAGCAATATTCTCGGCTGTTCTTGAGCGACGTGCACTGGTTTTATTCTTTACACCACTAACTTGTCCCAACAGCTCGAATTTTTCCACCAATTTCTTCATTGCGGTCCGACTAGGTGCTTCACGACGACCCAAAAATGTTCGAGTTTTGCGAACCGTCTGTGCCAAAATTTCAACATTTTTATAGTGAATTTTAATAATTTCAATGCGTTCTTGAAGCGTGTATGGTTCCATTTTTATTAATGGCGTAGTTTCTACTTGTCAAATGTCAAAAAAATACAGCTTCAAACGTGACATCTATCGAAATAGGGGGCTATTCAAAATAACACCTCTTATTGGAAAACCCTTTAGTTATTCTAAATACAATGGATCTAATTCAACATTCAGTTTTTCGAATTTCTTAGCTGGATTCTGCAAACCAATAAAAACATCGAAAGTTCCATTGTTCATTGTCCAAATCCTTAGTTAAAAGCAATTTTGCTCAGGCCAATTCAGCGTCCATCTTATAATTACAGTAATTTCTATTCTTCCTTAAGTCGTGATCACTTTAAACATCCGATAGATCCAATCGTAAAAATATTACCGTCATACTTTCACTAACAAGTTATTATGTTACGTTGACCTTTCAAATTAGCTTTGTTTCCTTACTGTACATTTTTGTGTTTTGATAATATTCGCTTATCGTTTATTTTCGCTTATGCAGTTTACCTTCAAATACCATTGGGTAATTTACGAAATAATTCATAAATAATTTTGTTTATTGATTGAATATCGAGTTTGTATTGGTTTCGTTCGTAAATATTATCGATAAAGAAATCGAGAAATGCTGAGTCAATTCATTATGGTGCTTTTCTTATATCTTGATTGCTCTAGAAGTCCAAGAGCGAAGTTAATGATGCCTTGCTCATTATTTTGAGTGAGTATATTGCGAGCCAATCGAGCGTAACGAGGAATTCATATTTTAAATCAGTAAAATGCGAGGGTTACACAGGAATCGAGCCTTTTACCGACAGCAAAAAACGCTTATTACACGGTTTGATGAACTTTTGAATTGATTGGACGAAGGTTCAGTTCGTTATTGAGTTGAGTATAAATATTCGTTGTGAATCAGATTTATCCAATGAAATGATTCTCAATAATTGTCACTATGACATGAAGAAAGAACCGATGTAACTTCGAATTTAAATAGAAAAAAACTTCTTCAATACCATCAGAGATTGATTGGCAACGAAAGTTTATAAATTTTCGAGTTTATTTTCTCACCGGCAAAAAATTCTGCTATCTTGAAATTTTCCGAAGTACGATGTCCAAGAACTTTCGTAATTTTTCATCTATTTGAATTTTTTCTAGGCCAAATTGTAGATAGATTCTTTGGTATTAAAACGAAATTAAAAAAAGTTTTTCAAAAAAGTTAACAGCATATTTATACAGGGTGACAAAAACCATGTATATGTGGGCTCATTTTTGAACGCCCTGTGAAACATTTCGGGAAATCTGGAGAATTCACGTTCAGTTTTTTACAAAGACAATTTTTCTCACCATCTTTCAGTTTTTATTTAACCTTATATCTTGATTTTTTTCGAATAAACACGTATTCAAATAAAAACCTGGAATTTAATAAACACGCCAATACAGTGAAACTTCCTTATAACGAAAGCGCTAAATCCGCAAACAAATTCGTTATAGAGAAATTTCGTCATACAGAAAATTTGTTTCTATAGTCGGCAATGTCGCAGTCGACTTCACTGATAAATTCAAGTTCATCCTTCAAACTTAAGCACTTACTTTTAGACATTTTCGCACAACTTTCACTTTAGCGTACTGGTTAGATTGAAACCAAACAGCCAGGGGTGTATTTAAAACTGTTTCAGAAGGATCTCTCTGCCGCCGTAATGATTTAGTTTAAGGTCGGGATTTATTACGTACGTCCGAAAAAATTTCGGAAAAAACCCATCCTTATACCTTTTTACCAATACACATTCAAAGAGTGATGTTCTCTGAATATTTCGTTACAGAGAGAATTCAATTCGTTTTAGAAAGTGTTTTTAACATGGAATTTGGATTCAAGGTGTAATGTCTTGTACGAAATTCGTTATACAGAGAAATCCGTTATACAAACGTTCGTTATAGGGAAGTTCCACTGTACTACTAGTCAATATTAACAACTTCTATACCTTTTCAATTATTAATTTTTTTCAATGACCACATGGCAGTCTTAACTACTCAAACCTTCACAGTCCAAAATACCACTAGATTGATCTTAATCAAAATATCAAACGTAATAATCAAATTCCAAATTATTGTTCCTGATGAGTTTTCCCACCTTTCAAAACTAAACGAAAGGGTTTCAAAATTAGTATCTTCCAATAACAACTTGTCAATATTAACTACCATAACACAATTCCAACCCTAAATAGCACCTAATAGGTCTTAATCAACCACCATGAGGCACAAAATTCACGAATAATAAAAGGCTTTCACAAAAAACCACACATTAAAGATGCTAATAAGTATCGGTTTTCCGAATGGGTTGGAACCAAACTTAAGGCCTATAAAGGCCTATAATCCACGTTAATTGGTACCTCAGCCCCTCCCCCCGACTGTCAACTGTCACCGGAAACAACAGGCATCATGCCTACACGTAAAATGTCCCGCCAGCAGATGCAAGAAGACCAAATCTGAATCAGAACAAAATCCAGGTAAGACGTTTTGGTCCGCCCTGTTCTTATTTATTTTTTGGTCGGATGAATGTTTGGCTTGCGCCGATAAAACATCTGTTCCTTCTTTTGGCCCGTGTGTAGGGGGTATTTGATTTTGTTGTAACAAGCTATCGGCAAAAAGAAGTGTTTGGTAGATGGCTAGTGATGTTGAAGTGACCAGAAATGTGGTATTATGTTGGAAATGATGGATTGGGTACTTGTAACAAATGAGCCATGATGGTCCAGTTTGTTTGGAGATAATTTCGAGGGTTTTGGTACTGTACAGGCTGTTTCGAAACTAATACAACAGAATTTTGTAGCAGATTCTCAAGACAAATTTCGGAAGACCTTAATTTTGATTGAGTCCTCTCTTTCGGAGATAGAAACCCTTGAAACTCGCTACTAATTATGGTGGTTTTTTATGTCACAATCACAAGTTTTTCATTGTGATGTTGGTAGTCGTCTTAGACCTATACTCCGTTCACGAAAGTTTGAGCGCATAGTAGGCGTTTGTTTATTTATCTGAAGTTGGCAGTATTTGCTGTCATAACGTAAAATAAAGTCAACGTTGCCGAATGTACCCGGCCTCGCCCGACGAGCTTGCGAGTTATCAGAGAACTCTATGCAATATTGACAACATTGCGTATCAATCTGACAAGAAAATAAACAACATAACCTAAAATTTTAATGTACACAGTGAAATATGCCAAATTGTCATGGCCAACCGACGGCTCAAACTTTCGTGAACGGACTATACTTACAACTTGAATGTTTTCGAAAAAAGCTTGAAGAACAACACTTGGTAATAGAGCATTAATTCATGATATGATAGTTCGATTGCAAGAAAATTTAGTAAATGTAAATTTTTCTATAGAAGGATTTTATTTCTCTTCATCTGATTGGTTGTCTAGCAATTGCATCTGAAAAAAACAGAAAAACCACGAGAAAATGTTAACATAAATATCACTTCTGCGCTGATAAAGCATCTGTATCTTCCTTGACCCGTGTATCCAAAACTTAAATTATATTCTGTCTTTGACAATTTGAAAGGAAACATTTAAAATATAAAGTGTTTGTCCTGACATTCCAGGTACCTAACTGTAAGAAATATTAAAAGAAAAGCGTAATACGTACTTTCTTACTGTATATTCTTTTGAATTAGAAGCTATTAATTGAATAACTTCAATATTCAGTTACAAAGTACTTAATTATTTGCATCTTAGCCAGAAGGGTGTCTTGAACCAAGTCTGACCTTCCAGGCCATGATTTTTCGAATTTTCAATTCTTCGAAGATCGTTACAGTGTCCTACTAAAGGGTAATCATCTCTTATAGATTGAAACAGTGGTATTTCGAAATAAATATCGAATAAAGTGACCATCCTTCATGATACGACGTAACGCCTTTCCCAATCAAAATGACCTCAAACTCCCATATCATATATCATGATAAGAAATCACTCTAGACTTTCAAACTTTAATCCTGTTCTCTATTCGGCACCATTTAACCCTTGATCAAGATATTACCGATAAATCACAACCTAAGCACGATTAAATCTCGAATTTATGCTTCTGTATCAACAGATGAAGGTTAGGTTAGGTTAGGTTAGGTTAGGTTAAAAAACTTTCTCGTTAATTCAATCCCAGATTAACCGAATTTTTTATCCGCGATTTTATGACTGCATCTGGGCGATAACAAAAGTCATCTCGCAATGTACAAACCATGATAAATCCCATCATGGGACACCCCATCACTTTATCGCCGATCTGGGTATATCTGGTTCCATTGTGCGCGTGGCACGCTCTCATAATAACAAACCGAAAAGGATTAAAAGGTGAAATTAATTTGGCAACAGATTACGCTCAGTATGCAAACAGTTACTCTCGTAACAAAATAAAAATAGAGCTATAAAAAGCGTTGAATAGGTTGGCTTAGGTACGTCATGTCGAGTGTAACCGTTAATTTGGGATTAGTATGGAATTATTGGTTGATCTTTGGTGTGTTTTTTGAGGATTATTATATGCTGAGTGTGAAGGGAGCAATGTGCGTTGAATATTTTGCATCAGGGAGTTGCAGTTGGTACAACTGAAGAGACTACAGTTGTATATTCGTTTATTCCGTTCACGAAAGTTTGAGCGCATAGTAGGCGTTTGTTTATTTATCTGTAGTTTGCAGTATTTGCTGTCATAACGTAAAAGAGAGTCAACGTTGACAAATGTATCCGACCTTGTCTGACGAGCTTACGAGTTATCAGAGAAAGAACTCTATGCAATATTGACAACATTGCGTATCGATCTGACAAGAAAATAAACAACATAACCTAAAATTTTAATATACACAGTGGAATATGCCAAATTTCCATGGCCAACCGACGGCTCAACCTTTCGTGAACGGACTATACATACAATTATAAAGGATTTTTCGCTAAGGACGATATGATTCAAAATGAAATTGAATAGAGAAGCTTTCAGATGTGACTACACTTTTTACCTTGTTAATGTAAAGGGTGTTTCAAATTGCCCGGTTTTTTCAAGAATAAATAAAACACATAATTTTCATTCATTTTGAAAGCTTTTTATTGGTAATATCACTTATGAAATTTATGAACCGAAAATAATATGTGCCAAATGGCCTCAACATACGTTCACTCTTTTTTAACATTTTCAATGACATTTTGACATAATTGAGGCTTTATCTCACTAATGACAAGAATAAATTTTTCCTTCAGTTCAGGAATCTATTGTGGAATATTCTTATTGATCTGGCTTTTCATATAACTCCAAAGAATCTAACGGTGTCAAATAATTTTTGGGAAAAATATAAATATATACTGATAATAAAGGGAGCTCAAGTGTCAATTTTTTTTTCGTTTAACAACTGCTGAGTTGATTATAATCATTCATAGAGAAGAAAATGCGAAAATGCAAGTAAAATATGTAAATACAGAATAATATCACAGATTAAACAGATACGCTACTCTGTGATATTGGAGAATTCAGATTTTGCTACAATGAAAGCAAACGTGGTGTTCCTTCTCAGATGAGCCACCCTGTATATTTCTTATTCCATATTGATTGAAAAAGTTTCACGACGCATGTCAAATGATTTTGTTTTGTGGACATTATTGACGCTTCAACAGCTCAAAATTGAATAGGTTGAGATAATCCATTTTGAAAATTTTGGAACCCTTTTTTATAACGGCGTATGAAAATAGTATGTTATGCAACGGGCGAATAAGAGCCATTATACGCGAGTAGAATACTATACTCTACCCACGATTACTGAATATTTTTCTAGAAGTTTTTAACATTTGGCTGCCAACTGACCCAAATCTTTATGCAGAATACGGTGTAATGACGTTTGTGGAATGGCTAATTCCCAAGAACGACGAGGAATGGACAAACCTGGTTTTTCTTCAACACTTTCGGCTAAAGCAGCAATATTTTCGGCTGTTCTTGAGCGACGTGCACGGGTTTCATTCTTCACATCACTAACTTGTCCCAACAGCTCGAATTTTTCCACCAATCTCTTTATTGAGGTCCGACAAGGTGCTTCACGACGATCCATAAATGTTCGAGTTTTACGAATCGTCTCTGCCAAATTGTCACCATTTTCATAGTGAATTTTAATAATTTCAATGCGTTCTTGAAGCGTGTATCGTTCTATTTTTATTAATGACGTAGTTTCTACTTGTCAAATGTCAAAAAATTACTGCTTCAAATGTGACATCTACCGAAATAGCGGTCTATTCAAAATAACACTTCTTATTGGAAAACCCTTTATGTTTGCATTTGAAAGATGAAGTTAAGTGTGGTAGCAGCAAAGTAGTGGAAAAAATAACTCATTTTATTGCCAAAAAATGTAAAAGTGTAAAAAAAGTCAAGTCGACATATTATGAGTGATTTTTTGCTGAACTTGTCAATGTATATTTTGTAATAAGAGTTGATTATTTTCAAAGTAGGTTCGGCACTCGATTGAAAAGCTATTCCCAAACATATTTGTTAGTAAGGGAACTCTGAAACACTGAAGAAATATCAGTTTTAACACTAAAATTTATAGCTAAATCTATAAAGCATCTGACAACAGTGAATAATGACTCATTATTTACTAGTGAATTAAGGGTATTACTATTATAGCCGAGCAAACAGACGTTTAATGGGTAAATTATAAAAGAGTCGTGAATAAAATTTTCAAGCTGGCTCATTTGGGCTTAAAGATCGATTTTTGGCGAAAACGGTTCATCATATCAGACATTTCAAATGAAGTATCACTTAACTCTTTTATTGCATTAGAACATTATAGTAATCTTTTCCGGTTTTTAGAATTTTGGGCTAGACTAGTTCTTATTATGGATTTCAGAATTTGTTATCTGCTAATCTAATTTAATTTAATCTACATTATCTTCTACTATATAAAAATAAGTCGGGTTTTCCTCCCTGACGCTATAACTGCAGAACGCACGAACCGATTTCAACGGTTTTGCATTCGTTGGAAAGGTCTCGGGCTCCGAGAGGTTTGTAGCAAAGAAAATTCAGGAAAAATTTCAAGACATCTAGAAGAACGTGGTAAGAAGAAATTGGTAAATTTCTGACATTTCTGAAAATTTCATGATTTATGAGATCGAATTCAATGACAATTGTCAAGTCCCTTACGAGAGGGAAGTGCTTCCAAAAATGTCCTCATTTCAGAAGAAAAAGGCCAGATCCTAATGAAACAATGTATGAATATCGTATTTTAATCGTTTTATAACGGTTACTACTGAACATATTGGTTCCAGAAACTATGAAATTATAAGGAAGTACGTGACAATTTTCAATTCAGTTTAGAGGTAAAAAGCTCTAGGAAATTTGCAATTTTGAGAAAGAAAACGAACAGCTCCGAATCAAACAAGGTACGAATATCATTTTTGAGTAGTTCTATAACGTTTATGAATGAAGATATTCTGAAATAACCAGGAAGAACAAAATATTTTTGACATAGGTACGTCTGATGTAAACATTTGTTCGTTTCGAGTGGAAAACGTTATTTGAATAGGTCCATATGAAATCATCAACTTCAACGTTCATTCAACGAATTCCTAACATTTCAGCCATCAAAAGCATCATTTCAGGTCGCAGTGATATTTGAGGCTTCTACTAAACCGAATTTCTCTTTTCACTGACAAATAAAGTAATGAGAACAAAATTCGGGGATTATTCGTATTTTAGAAAAAAATACGCCAGGAAATGATACTAAACTGTATGTATTATGATAATTATCGATATTTGAATATATTTTTTCGATTTCCTGATATGTTTACATGTCTTTTGATTCATAATAAAACCCGTTGAAGTCTGAGATAAACAGTCGTCACGTGTAACCAGGCAAGTGGTGTAACGACTAACGTCTAGGTGTGTGGACCCGGTACTCTACCGGGTTCGAATTCCCTTTCGTGGCATGTTCTGCTTATTCTGGATAAGAAAATTGTTTCCAGATTCAAAGAAAGCTGATGAAAATAATTCAACATTTTCATGTGCATGTTTTATATAGATACGTTTTAGATATATACAGGGTGTTTCTATAAATCTATCAATTATTTCAGATTTCTACGTTATAACAGAAAGCTTTCAATGAAATTGAAGGGGCTTTTAAATTTCGAGTGATTTGTTATAGGAGGTGGGATTTTAAATATAGATACGTTACTTAGGATTCATACGGGGTGCTCCTATAAACATGTCGAATATTTTGAATTTCTGCATTATCACAGAGACATTTCCACAGAAACGAAGAAGTTTTTGAATTTCAAATGATTTACTATCGATGGTGGTTGGATTTATACAGGGTCTTTCAATAAAAATGATTTACTTAAAACGGTAGATATACTGGCCTGACTAGAAAATCATTGTTTGTCACATGGACAGTTATACGTTGCGTGTTCACGAGTTGGGAAACCATCCGCTTTGTTTGTGTTAACGTCAAACCATAAAACAAAAATATGGTTAACCAAAGAGCACTTCAAAAAAAACGTATAACGCTTCAATTCAGTATTTACTTTGGATTCACTTTCATTTACTTAGAGAAGTTCAACTAAATAACACTTCATTTTTGTAATCGAAATGAATTTATTACTGCTGTGAAATTAAATAAAAGTTTTGCTTTTCAAATATGAAAAAAAAATTTTTTTCTTCATCTTTTCTCCTTTTTTTTTCTTTCATCTTTTAATCACCAAACGAAATTTTACATAACACGAAGCCATGTGGTGGCGAAACGGAGTTCGCCTGGTTTGCTAGTATTTTATAATTGTTTGTAATACAATTCCAGTTCTCTAGACATTTCAGGAACTGTTATTTCACCAATATAAACAAGAATTCTAAAATTTTCATTATTTGAGAATGTAATTTCTATCTACTAAATCTCTAAATGTTCCAAAAAATACAGGTGATTCGGTACTCGTATGTCTGAAAATTTAAGTGGAACTTTGACACAATCACAACAATAAAATCGAATCAAGGTCGGAGTAATCTCTCAAACGAAACGGTTCCAGATAAAAAAACAGTATTACCAACCTTCACGACTTTGAAATATGGCGTTGCGAATCTGTTTTGTTTGCTTACGGATTCTGTATCAAAATCGCATTCGCAATTCAATTCGAGAACCGTGAAAAATGATTTTAAGATAATCCCAGCACCGTTTTCAAACTTTATTTGCACAAATACCGTACAATAAAGAAGATACGCTGCGAGGATAGAGCTGAGCGTGTTTTGTATACAGAGGATACCGATAACAGATTAATTTTCTTTTGTTGGGGATGTACGGTTACGTGGACGACATCTGCTAGGTGCCGGGTATCGCCTGCTTCGATCCACTTTCTCAGCTGGTGCTTATCCTATGAAGGATGTACGCTTATATACGTCAAAACAGATTTCCTTTAAAATACGTAACGTTTTTGTTGGTCTGAATCAAATCTTTTTGGACTCCTGATGTATAATAATTTATTATGCATCGAGGGTATGATGATGATATTCATAAGGTCAAGTTTAGGCTACAAGCCTCAGGCGAATATACAGGGTGTCCCAAAACTCGACGTCAACCCGGAAGCGGGTGAAAAGGCAAGTATGCTGGTTGTCAGAAAAATATAGAAAAAATCTGAGTTGCTTGATTTTAAAATAATGCGCATTTAAAAAAACACGCAAAATTCCACACCCTGTGACAGTCTTTTCGCTCTTGTTGCCACAAATTTAAACTTTTTCAAACTTTTTTTTGCTGTGTAACCTTGAATAATGCTTGTCTAAACTGTTATCAAAATTTGGATACCAGCTGCTATAGGTTTCATAAAAATAGGGCTTGCTATTCAGAAAAAAATTCAAAATAAACAATTGCCTAGTTTCAACTGACTGTATCGAAAAAAATGTAGGTACTACGCAAGTTTGGCATGTCAAAAGTTGGCGCATTTAGTACGGATTCCAGAATGGTATAATACTTGTTAAATTTCCGATCCATCTTCCGGGAGAAATGTTACAAGAAAAAAAAATTTCCAGAGAAAATAACTTTTTCAGAAGAAATTTTGCCGGAGAAATTCCTCTGGAAATTTTTTTGTCCGATAACATTTTTTCCTGGAAGATGGATCGGCCGTTCTGGTCCAATTAACAAGTATTATACCATTTTGGAATCCTTACTAAATGCGCCAACTTTTGACAAAACATGCGAAACTTGCGTATTACATTTTTTTCAATGCAGTCAGAAGCAAGCCCTATTTTTATGAAACCTAGAGCAGCTGGTAACCAAATTTTGATTACAGTTTAGACAAACATTATTCAAGGTTACGAGGCAAAAAAGTTGGAAAAAGTTTATGTTTGTGGAACAGGAGCGAAAAGACTGTCACAGGTTGTGAAATTTTGCGTGTTTTTTTAAATGCCCATTATTTTAAAACCATGCAACTTAGATTTTTTTTTATATTTTTCTGACAACCAGCATTACTTGCCTTTTCAACCGGGTCCGGGTTGACGTCGAGTTTTGGGACACCCTGTATAGTATACCAATCTTCATTCACAAAATTCTTCCTTTCAATATTCCAATTGAAATTTCTATGGCTCTGTTAATGCTATGGCCACAAAATTTTGCATGAACAGTCAGTATACTAATCTTCATTCACAAAAAATATTTCACTCGAATCGAATATCCTGGAAATATGAAGATTCTTCATTTCATATCGAAAAGTATAAATGCAGCAATGCTCACTCCACTTCACAAATCTTCCTCCATTATATTTTGTTCCAGTTGACAAAACCAAAATAATTTCCAATTTTTTTATAAATTGCCTAACCACACCCTGGCATTCTGTAACATGATCCCACAAAGCAGAAATGAACCATCACAATCAGACACTGTCTACCGGAATATAAGAAATAAGGGTTGCAACCCCTAATGCTTTCTGAAATCAATTAGTTTCGGATATTGAAATAATGATAGGATACACGGTCTATGGTGTTTTTGAGGGTTGCAATGGTAGTTTTTTTTGTCTTGGGACGTTTTAAATCGACGACTTTTTAAACGTTATTTATTGCGGAATTTTTTTTGTCGATTCCGGTTGTTCAGTTAAAAAACTTTTCGGTTCCTTTGAAAGCTTTAACAAACCTGAACGAATTAAGTTGTTTGGTCTGAGGAGAATTGTGGAATATTTCTCACATTTTATAACGTTTTTCTATTTTTCATTTCAAGGGAGATGAAAAGTTTTTTTTTACATTTTGTCATGGGTTTCACTTGACTAAATATTTTCTTTGTTAGGAAGTCATGAAGTATGATTATCTTGATGAGTTGTAAGCATTTTTCGGGAGTTATTTCTATCTTTACGAATTTTGGACAATAAAACTGAATAAACTGATAATTCTTCTGGAATAAAGCGTATGATCTTGAGATTATACAGAATCTCTATTAATGATTATAACAGCGCAGTTGGCATTGGACTATTATAAATATTAAAATTCTGATGTAAACTACGATTTAAACAAACGATACTGTGAGTTTGGGCTGGTAGTTCCGAAAGAAATTGAATAATGTGATTGTAAAGGGTGTCCCAAAATTAACGCAAGATTTGAATTTGCCGCCATTTGTGCAGTGAAGTGTTGGAAACCCTGAAAAAAAAGCAATTTGACAGCTAACAGTATAGGGTTATTAAAAATGGAGCGTTACACGAAAGAACAACGTGTCTTCATTATTAAAGAATATTTCAAAAATAGTGAAAGCTTGGCGGCTGCAGTTCGAAAATTTCATACAGAATATGGTCGGAATAGTGTTTTAACTTCGTCAACTGTGAAGAGATTAATTGAAAAATTCATGGAGACTGGATCCGTTGGAGACGCCAAACACACTGGTCGTCCAAAAACAAGCCGTTCAAATGTAAATGTCGAAGCAGTGCGTGAAAGTGTTGCTGGCAATCCAAGAACCTCAATTCGACGCCGTGGACAAGAATTGCAAATTTCAAGAACCTCTCTACAGCGTATACTCACCAAAGATCTGTGTCTTCATGCTTACAAAATTCAATTAACACAACAATTGAAGCCTAATGACCATGGACAGAGAAGAGAGTTCGTTGATTGGATTATTGAACATCAACAAATGGACCCTGATTTTTCGAGCAAAATCATCCTAAGCGATGAAGCACATTTTCATCTTGATGGCTTTGTCAATCGCCAAAATTGCCGCATTTGGGATTCGGAGAACCCACATGTGATTGTCGAAAAATAAATGCATCCACAACGCGTGACTGTATGGTGTGGATTTTGGGCTGGAGGCATAATTGGGCCATATATTTTTGAAAATGATGCTGGTCAAGCAGTGACTGTTACTGGTGCTCGATATCGCGACATGATTACACAGTTCTTTCTGCCAAAATTGGATGATATTGATGCGTGCAATATGTGGTTTCAACAAGACGGTGCCACATATCATACAGCCTGTGAAACAATTCAATTACTGCATGAGACATTTCCAGGTCGTGTACTCTCTCGTTTCGTTGATCAAAATTGCCTCCTAGATCGTGTGATTTAACACCATTAGACTTTTTTATGGGGTAATTTGAAATCACAAGTCTATGTCAACAAGCCCACAACCACCCGTGCATTAAAGGAGGAGATTCAACGCTGCATCAACGAAATTCAGCCACATTTATGCAAAATGGTCATGGAATATTTCAACAAAAGAGGGCGCATGTGCATGCAAAGCCGTGGAGGCCATTTGTCCGATGTGTTATTCCATACATAGCCCTATCCTATGTACTTTACGAGTCAATAAAAATAAAACTATCAAAAGACTAAAAACGGCGTTTTCTATTTAATTCAAATTTTGCGTTAATTTTGGGACACCCTTTAATTATAAATTTGTAGAGAATTTGTAAGAAAAGATGAGATAAAAATTTCCAAAGCAACCTGCGATGTTACAATCATTCATAAAGACCCCGTGTAACTAGCGCTCAAAAACGCAATTAGAAAAAAAACTCTTTACAATATTTCACTGTATAGCGAAAAGCATAAATCGAGTACCTATCGTGTTCGGTTTGCTTTTTCAGTCCTCGAAAACATCGAGGTTGTGTTAACAATAATTCCACAAGAAAAAAGCGGTTACAGAGACTGTTCGACCGAAACCACAACTCGTGGATTTTACGATATTTCAGCACGATCTACAATGTTGTATATTCGTGCAAGTCCTTAAAAACTAAGCCGCGTATCTTTGTCGAATCATGTGGTTTAGAATATCACTTTGTTACAACATTCACGAAATTACTTTATAATTGCGGTTTTGAAACTAGCCTGAAATTGGTTTTTTATTCGTGAACGAAATTTTGCCCGACACGCTATTCGATTGTTTATGGAATTATTCTTAAGAGGTAGCCAAATCATCGTATTGCTTGAAGAATTCACTGGTGTGATATAATGGGTTATTTGAAAGTTTGAAACGGCTTGAAATATTGCCGAACTTATTTTTGCGTTGTGAAGTTCAATTTAAATGGCTGGCCTTACAGCACCCTATTTGATTGGACCAATTTTCGATCACTTTTTCGAGTGTACGGGGTCGGTTCTCGGCAATGGCATCAATCATTCTTATCTCCAAATGATCATTTGTCTCTGGTTTGTCTTTAACATTTTCTTGTCAGATGACGGTATGTTCTGACAACAGCAAGGGTTAACACAAGTTTCACCTGTACTTATACAGGGTGTTACATAAAAGTATGTCACAACTCAAGGGGATGGGGGTGTTGAAATTTACAGAAAAATTGGTGTTTTCTTCAAACTCCTGCAGTTTTTGAGATATTCAGTCAAAATTCAAAACGAGAGCTACTGTCTCCATCATTGCACGTCCTGAATCCTAACTTGCATCTACAGGGTGTTTTCTTTTCCGGAGCCATGTCTCTCTTTTTCCACTCGAACTTTCTTGATCAGCGTAAAATCAAGTTTTGACATCTTCGTTTGGTTTGAAAACTTTTTTGACTCCTATCATTTTTTCGCATTCCTAACTGTTTCCGAGTAAAAAATTCTCTTCTTTTTTAGTTTGATATTGAATAAGCTTGAGTTGAATCTCAGATGACGAGCTATCAAAATAAAAGCAAATTTTGGGCATACCTATCGAGTATTTCTATTTTTTTTCATTCAGAGAATAACAAACAATCGTTCAATAATTTTTTACTCGAAAAAGGTTAGAGATACGGAAAAATTACAGGAGTTAAAAAGTTTTTAAATTGAAAGAAGATATCAAAAATAGATTCTACGCCGACCATTGGTGTACAGCAAAAATTTTGAGAGGGAAAAAGGATACATGACTCCGGAAAAGAAAACACCCTGTAGATTGTAGTTAAGATTCAGGACGTGCAATGATGGAGACTTTCGAAACCATCTCGCATTCCAAATTTGGACTGAATATCTCAAAAACTGCAGGAGTTATGATGAAAACCCCATTTTTTTTGGAAACTTCAACACCCTGTAGCTCCGGAACGAAGTTTTCACGGACCCATGATTATAAAAACTTTTTTTTTAAATTACATGTATATTCACCCCCTCGAGTTGTGACATACTATTAGGTAACAACCTGTATTTGCGGCGTTACCGATGCACCAAATAGAATCGAATTTCGAAGAAGGGCAATAGCAACATTCCAATAAGCTACATTACAATCCGATAGCTTCATGTCGATCAAATTCAAACCATAGAGATATCTATCAAATTCAAACCATAGAGATATCTATCTCTATGAATTCAAACAGACTAAAGTCAAATAACTTCGCTCAATGTCACAACACAAAAAACAAATTCCGAGTATCCATATCAATCAAAAGCATCCATACCTTTTTACATTCTTCGGCGACTCGGTTCGCAGCATTCCATTACCTTTCACGCTCTGTGATCACGCATTTCTATGCACCCTTCATTAAGCAGGCACTTTCTGCGGCTAAAATGTAATTTGTGTTATCCGTAACGAAATCGTAAAGCAAACTTATGGCTACTTCTTCGTTAGAAATATGAAGGACACGTCAAACCTTGACAGCGTATAGATTATGCAGATGAACGATCGTGCCAAAGATCGCTCTACGTACATTTCACGGTCGATTTTTGCATCGTACGGTATACTGTTAGCTTTGGACGTGCTGATTGTTGATGGTCCAAAGACTCCAAAGATATGGAGCAAGAATTTTTTATTCAGGGTGTTGGTGAATGAGCATGACGAACTTCAGGTGGTGATTCTGCATGAAAAAATTCAAGAAAAGCCCAGGGCCCGTATTCTCGACAAGTGATATTCGAAAACGTATACGAACTTCATTGCGCGAGTCCCTGTTTTACCTGCAAAAATGCACACCGCGCAATGAAGTTCGTATACGTTTTCGAATATCACTTCTCGAGAATACGGCACCTGAGCGGGTGCTTTTGAGTGCTCGTTTATTAGTGGAAGCTTTTACCTCAAATTTTCGTATAGGACTTGAGATTGATACTTAACATATGAACGCAAAATCTCAGCACTATCGAAATAATATTCTGGAAATTATTCAAAAACTGAAATATGTAAAAACTTGACAATTAAAAAAATTAAATTTTATGGTTCTGATTATCCGATTCTCTCGGAATTTTGTATGAACATTCAGTATATCAATCTTTGTACACAAAATGAATTTCACTCGAGTCGCATATCTTGTTATGGAAATATACAAGATGTCTCGGAAAATGTGAGAAATCTCTCGGATTCAGATGAAACATAAAAATGAAGGTGACAAGTTCCCATAATTTTTTTCCTAGCGCTCTTGTTCAGTGTCGATAAAATGAACCGTTTTGGAGAAAATTTATGAAAGAAGTAGGTAATTGAAATTTATTCCACTAAAATGAATTTCCAGTGGCGTCATTTAAGAGGTTGTATCTTCGTAGGAAAGGCCACTATGAAAAAAAATATAGGAACTTGTCATCTCATTTTTTTATGTTCTATCTGAATCCGAGAGATTTCCAACATTTCCGGACACCCTGTATATGTACCTAGCTTTTTGTGAATAACTCCAAAAAAAAGAGTTCAAAGGTGTTGTACTTTGTCTGAGGTGTTGTATAACATAATACTGGTAGCCAATTTTCAATGATCTTGTAAAGTGCTTTCAGAGCTAAATCCTTGTGTTACACAAGCCATGTTATGGATCCACTCAGTCCAATTTGTTGTAAATGTGAAGGTCGTCTAATGGACATTACACTTTTCCAAACCAAATCAACATTTTCCCGTGAACTACAGCTACGACTGTAAATTTCACTTTTTGCTATATTGTTCAAATCTTGTTCAACTCAAACCTCAGATTGATTTGAAATAACTACGCAGTTTGAGCAACGACCTCAAATTTTAATCAGAACACAAACCAATATCCGATATTTGATCGAGATAAAATATGCTGAAATAGCCAATGATGATACTGTTCGAATTGGAAACGGGACACAAATGTCGAGTGTGCACATTTACAATGCAAACAGCAGCAGAATGATAACACCAAATATTACGTACACAGGTGTTCCATATTTACCATTAACGCTTGTGAAATTGTAGTTTCAATTGCGATTCACTCGAAAATGTGGGACGAGGAAGAATGTCATCTATTTGGAGTGGGATGAGGAGAAAATTCCTCCTGTAAGGATTTATTCGATCATCAAGGATTTTATTGCAATTTGATGAGATGAAATATTTTAATTTTCAGTTAACTCTTCTCTATTGTCAAGAGTTTTTCAATAGTTATTAATTTAAAGAACAAATATAATATAAATGGCGCAGTGAATTCGTCTAAGTATGTATTTCGACATTCAAGAAATGTGATATATGACATTTATAACAATGGCTTCGTACACGATACAACAAGATGGTAAAATTGTTGAATTATTTGATGGAAATCAAAATTCTGTGAAAAGTGTTTTTAGAAAATTGTATGAATGTTACGGATATTATAATCGTTCATTCGATAGCATAACTGGACGAATTATTAAAAAATTTCCAGAGATCGGTTCAATTCAAGATCAAAAAATTTCAGAAAAGCACTGAGCAGGAGCTTTTGAGCGCTAGTTCTTTGGACTCTTACCTCAAATTTTGTATAGGATTCGAGATTGATACCGAAAATATAAATGCAGAATCTCGTTACAATCGGAATTATTTTCTGAAAATTATTCACAAAATGAAATACAGTAGAATCCGTTTATTATGACGCCGGCTATAGTGACCAACCGCTTAATATGACGCAATTGCAGTGTTAAGTTTAGTTTTCATATAAAACTCCTTGTAACATTGTTCGGATTTAATGACTTCGCCTATAATGACATGTCGGTTTTTATGACCTAATTCGAAGAATTTTTTCGGTTATAGTGACGGCTCGATCGTTTTCGCTAACCAATTCATCCCTTTTCATAGGACGTTGGATACGTGATATAGGTACTCGTACCGACATGTTCGTTTTTATTTTTCAGTCTAGTTGATACCGTTGATAGTGTTGCCGAAATGACATCGCAACGTCGTAAAGCTTTCACAATTAAGGAGAAAGGTGCAATTTCAGCCAAACTAGAAAATGGAGAATCCAACTCAACTCTCGCAAAAGAATTTGGTCAGTCACTCGACAATTCCCATTATTTTAAAAAACAAGGAAAGAATTAAGGAATCATTCAATTCAAATGTTTTAAAACCAAAGAAGCTTCGGAAATCACAACCTGATAACATTGATCAAACGTTATTGCAATGGTTCAAAATCACAAGAAACAAAGAAATACCTATCAGCGGCCCTATGCTACAAGAAAAGGCCAATATTTTCGCCTCTGGTTTTGGCAACCCAAACTTTAATTGCTCTGCTAGCTGGATTAGTCAATTCAAACCTCCTAGAAAAATACCATCTATTTTGCTGAAACTCTGCTTTATATGACGTCCGGTTAATATGACGTCTTTACAATTTCCCTTCAATGTCATTATAAACGGATTTCACTGTATGTAAAAATAAATTAAAAACAGTTAATTCTATGGTTCTGATGATGCGAATCTCCTGAATAGTTGCATGAACTTTTAGTATATTAGTGTTCATTCTCAAAATAAATTTCACTCGAATCGGATATTCTGTTATGGAAATAGAAAGATTTGCTTTTCAATATTTCAATTGAATTTCCTATGGTTCTGTCAACACTATGACCACAAAATTCTGCATGAAAATTCAAAACATCAGTTTATATTCATAAAAGAAATTTCACTCGAATCGGACATCCTGTTATGGAAATATAAAGATTGTTCTTTTCAATATTCCAATTGAATTTTCTACGGTTCTGTTGATACTATGGCCACGAAATTCTGGATGAACATTCAGAATATCGATCTCAATTCACAAAAAAAATATCACTCGAATCGGATATATTTTTATGGAAATAAAAAGTTTCTTTTTTTCAATATTCCAATTGAATTTTCTATGGTAATGTTCACACTATGACCACAAAATTTTGCATGAGACTTATTATGAGCATCTTGCATTTGGCCGTAAAGAATTTCATTTCGATTGGTTTCGTATTTTCTGAGTATTTATTGAGGAACAAAAATTTTGAATGGCCATATTTTATGGAAAACCCTGTTCGATTTGGCCGGTTAATAAACATAGGCGAGCCATTTGGGACTTGCACTCATCCTGAAAATTTCAAGACTCTAGGACAATCCCTTCGAAAGTTATGATGCTAACGGACGGCCCAAGGACAGATTTGAATTTCACCAAGAATTCGTCATCAGGGAGTCTTACCCTATCGTTTGAGACCATTTCCGGCTCAAATTATGAAAATTACAGACATTTGGGCAGAACGATATAGCACTCGTTTAAGTCTAACGAGCGCTCAAAAATCACACAATTTGAAACACTCCTCTACAAGGTATAGAAAAAAGAATATACTCCAATCCTAAAATGGAACAACTTCTCTAGATTGTCGGTGATATCAAAAACAAACAAGGAAGAAGTAAAGGAAGCACGTTCTTGAACGGATACACATCGACTTCATTATCATTAACTTAATATTCAAGGCGAAACGTCAAGCCATCAAAATTTAGCCAATAATAGTTGCCGAAGTAAAAAGATATATGGTCGATTTGCCGAACAGTAAACATAAATTGCTGAAGCGATAGAAATTCGCCCATTTTACTTTCACCTTCACTAGATGGTTAGATTAGACTGAAAGTGGTCATGAAACGAGAAATACGTGATTTCTTGCTATTTCTTCTAAAAACTGGTTGGGAAATAATAAAATTCAATGTCTTCATCATGGCAGTGAAAGAGACTTCTAGACTTAGAATAAAACTGGGGCTTATTGAACTGCAGCATTTTATTATTTTTCACATCGCTATATTTAAGAATCCACAATGATTTTGATTGCACACATCACTTAATAATGTTTTTATCCACAACTATTTTATAATCTACCCATTATAGGTCTGTTTGCTCGACCATAGTAATTCCCATTAATCACTATTGAATAATGAGATGCTTCATGGATTCAGCTATAGTATTATGTTGTTAAAACTGATATTTCCATAGTGTTTGAGAGTTTCCTTTACTAACAAATATAGGTGGAAATACCTTTTCAATCGAGGGCTAAATCTAATTTGAATATAATAAACTTTTATCACGGAATATACAATGAAAAGTATTCCAAAAAATTACTCATAAGTTAATTTGACTCTTTAATGAATAATTTCGAATTTGAAAAGTAGGATCTTCATGTTGACGAAAGGCAAAACTTTGAAATATCCTTTATCAACGACTACTATATAATCTAGCCAGAATAATATTCACAAAAGATTTATGCGATATTAATCACTGCTGTCAGATGCTTCATAGATTTATGATATAATTTTCTTTGAATTGGTATTTCTTCAGTATTCTAAAGCACTCCAACTAACAAATATGGTCATACCTTGTCAATCGAGGGCCAAATCTATTTTTATCATATAAATTAAAGCATTTTTGATTACAAACTATACAATGACCTCCAAAAAATTCTCGATTTATAACCTATTTCATAGTGAGGATGAAATCATATGGGTATCATTTTCGTGGGAGTTAAGGAAGTGATGGAAAATTACATAGCTTATAAATGGTCAGATGCAATATGACAAGGTTAATTAAATGCTATTTTTTCTGAGAAAAAGAAACAAAAATGCAAAACTACCTTCATTCCTTTCAAACAGAGCCATTAAAGAACAAAAATCTCGGTAAATAATTCCTGTTCAATCAGAAAGGTTCATTATATTTAAATTATAAACCGACAGACACCGTAATATCAATTTGAGTTGACATATTCTCGTAAATTCTCAATTAAGTGCTACATAAAACGAAAAAAAGTAAACCAAATGTCAATTACATGGAACAGGCTTAAAACTTCATATCCAAATATAGACTGTCGTTTAATTTGGCCACTGGCAAGGACGCCAATGACTAATGAGCCAGATGTAAACAAAATTTAAGTTTATATTCAGAGAAATATCTCGATTCTGTCTCAATTCAATTGAAGTTTCTTATAGGTCAAAAATTTGCAATCTTTAACAGACCATAACTTTGAAAATAATTGTTCTATAAAAAACTGTTTTGGATATTATTGTCAATAAACTACGCCCCCGATTTTATAAATGGCGTAATTTTGGTTGCCATGGGAGAAAATTCATTTTGTGGCAAGATTTCCATACATCTAATGTATGGCAAATTTTCGATTTTTGGGCAAACTTTATTTGTCTTCGATCGAAACCAAATTTATACTGTAAACTCATTCGATTTAAATAATTATTCCGTCAACCTCGAATAAAAGGTGATGTTTGTGTATGAAATTGATCATTAATGGCCCATTTTAATGCTCAATTTTTGCTATTTTAATGTGAAATTCTCATGGCAACCGTTCACAAAGTATTCAGAAGCACTACGAGAAATGTCAAAACTCTACTGGAACATAGAAATATAGAAATTTCATTATGTCAAATGTATATCTTGTGCAAAATGAGAATGTATTTCAATAAAGAATTCATACACAATTCGTATTGAGATCGTAGGAAAAATCTTGTAATCAACTCGGTTTTTGATCGAGCGACTAATGATCTGTCGCAGTCTTTAATAACCTAGTTGATTAAATAATTATTAAATATCCAGATTTTTGTACAATACATATTTCATTAGTTTTGGTCTATCAAAATTTGAAAATTTTCACTATCACGGGAAAAAATCGAGAAATCAGAGCTGTTTGATATATGTGAATGAAAATTTGATCCATACAATTGCGAAAGATCAATCTATAACAAAACAATCAGCATTTGTTTCTAGCTCCTACAGCATCCCAAAGTTGACCAATTTTCAAAGAATTTTATACAAAAAGACTTTAATTTCCCAGTATAATTTCTTTAACGGAAAACTAATAACATATTCGTAATCTACCACCCCTAATTAATAAGTAATATGACTCTGTAGATATAAAACAACGAGAAAAAATTTTACTAGAGACAAATCTATTATTTTGTTGCAAATTATTCCTCATTCAAATTGGGTTTTTGTTCAAAATGAGCCTATAAGTATATTCGTTCATCTACATTCAAATTATCGCGAAAATTTCAGTAGCATAATTATGTATATTATGTTTGGAATATTTTTCGACTATTATTCGAATATTATTTGTCTGTTATTTTGTTGCAAATTATTCTTCATTCAAATTTGGTTTTCGTTCAAAATGAGCATAAGTATATTCGTTAATCTACATTCAAATTATCGCGAAAATTTCAGTAGTATATGTTGTTTGGAATATTTTTCGGCTAGAAATATTAGTAGCAACACAATCTAAGTTCTCCTTTCTTCGAATTTAAATTTTCGAAATTTATTATACTATTAAGATATTTCCTGAAGAATATTGTAGTGAAACGTCAAAAATAACCATAATAACTAGTGATTGATTCAGCCCGAGTATTGACAATATGCCAATCTTTCATAAAAAATTTTTCCTCAACGATTGATGCAGTCCATTTCCCACATGTCACATTTCCCACACAATTTTCCCAAATGACACCAAAGAAAACTTGAAGAAAACTCACCGGATTTCCTTTTTTCCGGTAACACCAACGATTTAGTCCGTTTAATGCGTAAAGATCTCCTCCTGAGCGACCGCAAAAAATTTTCCGGCATTTTCTGAAACTTCGGAGTTTCCACAACAATTTTCCTATCGGGCATCAGCCAGTTTTTCACCATGTTGATGGAAATTCCTTTGGACTTCTTCGGCGCGGGCGCCGGCTCGTTCTTTAGGTCCACCATGGCTCGGGAAAACGAGGAAAACACAAACTGGGAAACTCGCGATTCACCCGGAAAACTGACACAAAAGTTTGACCGTATTTTGCGCGAGCCGTGTCATCTTAACACCCGGAAAACTCGGGAAAATCACCGCGAACTTATCTGGTCGGAAAAGCGGGAAATTTCGCGCGCTGTTTTTTCGCGGAGTGGCGCAGGGATGTGTGTACGGTCCGCGAGTTAATGCAAGTGTGGTTAGAAGCTTCAAGACGGTAAACAGTGTCGGGGAAACCGGTGGGTCGTGCAAAGTTGGGGTCCCCCACCCGTTTTAACCTCGTGCTTTTTGTTGGCGCAAACGCCAAGGAAAGATCTTCGAATCCACGATGTTCCAGATGTTACAATTGTAACGTTTGTGTTACATTTCAGAGATGATGTTACGGTGACACTGTCAATTCTAAAATTACGCAGAAGTGTTACAATTTCCGTTTCAGCAGTTTTCACTGATGATTTGAGTTGTTGTAGATTGATTCAATATTTTCACTGCAAAATTGACCAATTCGCATTTGGTGGCCTTAAAAATTTAAGAAAAGCCATGGGCAGATGCTTTTGAGCGCTTGTTTATTGGTAAAACAATAAGACTGTTACCTAGAAAATATCAGCACGACCGGAATTATATTTTGGAAATTATTGAAGAAATTAAATACATATAGTCCGTTCACGAAAGTTTGAGCGCATAGTAGGCGTTTGTTCATTTATCTGAAGTTGGCAGTATTTGCTGTCATAACGTAAAATAAAGCCAACGTTGCCGAATGTACACGGCCTCGTCCGACGAGCTTCCGAGTTATCAGAGAACTCTATGTTAAGTTGACAACATTGTGCATCAATCTGACAAGAAAATAAACAACATAACCTAAAATTTCAATATACGCAGTGGAATATGTCAAATTGTCATGGCCAACCGACGGCTCAACTTTTCCAGAACGGACTATACAGGGTTTTCCTTCTAAGATGGCCTAATAGACGTTTTTGGAGAACTAGTGAATATTTCGTTCTCAAATGTTAGGTGGAGCTTTGAGGGTGAAGGGACTCTTCGCCTAAAATATTTTCAATTTGACAGTGTTGCCACGTCTAACTCAAACACTTATCTACTTTCTTATTTCAAATGCCTACCTAACCTATATGTTCATTAATGTATCGATTATATACCAAATTCGCAGTAAAGCCCACTAAAAAAAATTTCTCTGCTATGCACTGTTGCCAAGTAATGCACAAATTCCTGAAATTTTTGACATATGTATTGCCAGTTTGGAAACGCAATATCTCGATTATTTTTTATGCGAACGGAACCAAACTCAGCAGTCTCATAGTAGGGAATCCATGCATTCAGTGTTTTGATACATCGTAAGGTTTTTCGAAGATATTGCTTCGAAAATGTGGAACTTAAAATTGAAATATTTGGAGATTTTCAAATGGCAATCACATCTTTATTTTACAGCATTCGATTTGAAATGAAAAATGAATGACAGTCTCCTGAATGCTGAAATTTTTCAGTATTTATAGTCATGATCTATGGTGGTGTTTACGATGGAATTGATCTATGATTATGGTATGTGGTAAATTATTGAAGTAGATTATATGGTTGAAATAATGAAAAATGTTCGATGATCATGAATGTCATAGAAAAAAGTTCAAACACGATTCGGGTTGTTTCACAATTCACGGGGAATGCCAAAAAAATATTGAAGGGACCTGTAGGACCTTCAACAATCATTATCCACATTTAGCAAAAATGACTGGAAATAATTTCCGAAAACTGTTTTGACTTTCTGTAATTCTGGCCCAATGTTCATGACCTCAACCAAAGAATTGGATGAATTCGTCATTACAGACATTTTGGCTGAGGCGATTCATGTTACGGAATGTTACAATTTATTATTTTGTGTTACAATTTATAGAAGGCTAAGAACAACGCTCAATTTGGAGTTACGTTGGATACACTGTCGCTTTCTGAGAGGACTTGAAGCGAAAATGATTCTGGGGATGTAGATTTTAGAGATTATAATCGCCTTGTGCACTTTGCACGTCGTTTTTATGGGGATCTTATCGTCGAGATTATCTTGGATAGTCCAGAGTGCATTAGGTGATGGATGATTACACACCTGAGTCGACAGAATCTGAATTGTACTGACATAATACCTGGACATTATCATAATTTAAAAGAAAATAAATTCTACGGTTCTAATGATGCGGTCCTCTTGAAATTTTACATGAACATTCAGTATATCAGTTTTCACTCACAAAATGAGTTTGACCTGAATCGGATATTCTGTTATGGAAATATAAAGATTCTTCTTCCAATATTATTATTTTGAAATGTGTATATCGATCACGTTGAGCCTCAATTGTATTTTCTTTGAGTTGTAAAGGTTATCCTCAACTTTTATTTTGTAAATAATAATAATAATTATCCAATTGAATTTCTATGGTTCTGTTTACACTATGGCCACGTAATTTTGGATGAACATTCAGAATATCGATCTCCATTCACAAAATAAATTTCACTCGAATCGGAATTCATGTTATGGAAATATAAATATTCTTCTTTCCAATATTCCAATTGAATTTTCTATGGTTCTGTTAACATTATGGTCACAAAAATTTGTATGAAAATTGAGTATATCAGTTTACAATCACAAAAAAATTTCACTCGAGTTGGATATCCTGTTATGGAAATATGAAGATTCTTCTTCTCACTATTCCAATTGAAATTTCTATGGTTCTGTTAACACTATGGC
Source organism: Propylea japonica (assembly GCA_013421045.1). Taxonomy (NCBI): domain Eukaryota; kingdom Metazoa; phylum Arthropoda; class Insecta; order Coleoptera; family Coccinellidae; genus Propylea; species Propylea japonica. The sequence continues at coordinate 17,416,195 of CM024244.1, forward strand.
CATGAGATTTTGAAAGAACATTCAATATATCGATCTCCATTTACAAAATAAATTTCACTCGAATCGAATATCTTTTATGGAAATATGAAGTTTCTTCTTTTTAATATTCCGATTGAATATTCTATGGTTCTGATCACACTATGGCCCCCAAATTTTTGAAGGAGGTTTGTTATGAGCATCTTGCATTTGGCCGTAACATTTTATTTTGATTGGTTTCGTTTTATCTGAGATATTGAAGAACAAAAATTTAAAATGGCCATATTTTATGGGACACCTTGTACGATTTGGCTGGTTTACGAACTTAACCGAGTCATTCAGAACCCGAACTCATCCTGAAAGTTTCAAGTCTCTAGGACAATCCCTTTTAAAGTTATCGTACTAACGGACGGTCGGACGGCCCCACGGACAGAATAGAATTTGACCACGAATTCGTCATCAGGTAGTCTAACCCGTTCGTTTGAAACCATTTTCGGCTAAAAATTCGAAAATTACATTTGGGCAAACCATATAGCACTCGTTTAAGTAGAACGAGCGCTCAAAAACGACAGCTGTCATTCCTGTAACCCCTTAAACCAAATGCGTTAATGTTAATTTAAAAATTATTCGTGGGCCTCATTTCCTAAATGACACCATTTGCATTTCTATTGTTTCATAAGAGGGGGACAAAACCGCTAATTCGAATTCTACACGTAGGCCAGAATTTTTGTTTGTACGGACCACAAATGCTAATCGCAACCTGTGTATCGTGACTAACGCTTCCGTTCGAACGCGTGGATTTTCGGTAGGAACCGCACGCTGCACTGATTTGCATTCAGGTGCAGTGTCGGCGTCATTTCGATGCTAAATTGGAAGATTGGACTGGAACGGCTGTGATGTTTTTTGTTTGTTTGTCTGCGAGAAGCCAGATGGTCAAATAATAAGATTTAAGGGTGGAGTCAAGCTCATTTTTCAGGATGAGCCTGAAGACCAGGGGCCTGTAACACAAACCTTACAAGTGTAACAAGTCTACAAGTAATTTGCCTGTAACTACAAGTCCAACCCAATTCGATGTCACAATGCGAATGGCTACAATTGTAGAAATTAAATAATTTTGTACATGTGTAGCTACACTTGTAATGCAAATATCATAGAATTCATTATTATTTGATTCCTACTATATGACATGACTTGTCAATATAAGTAGTATTGCTACCTAGAGTTGGAGATATGTAAAACATTATCTACACTTGTAGAAAATTCCGTGACACGATTATACAAGTGTGAACTTTATGTTACAGAAAAAGTTTACATATGTAGAGATTTTGACGTAATTACTAGTCCGTACTTGTAATTACAAGTGGGTTTGTGTTATGAAACAGTTACAAGTGTAGAATATATTCTTACAATTGTAGGACTTGTAGTGCTTGTGTTACAGGCCCCAGGTCATATTATACGTTCTAGTCCGAGAGCTGGCACGAATTTTTGGGTAGGTATTTGAGGCAAGCTGAAAACTTGTCAGATTACTCTCTTATTATATACCAACTCGGGATTGCAGACCTGGCTGGTGAGTAGCGGGGCTAAATCAACCATTACATTTTTAATGGCCTGGCAGGTAGAAAGCCCTACCGAAATGATCTGTCTTTTTGGGAATCTTATTTTTTAGTTATAAGTAACACTCCATTAAAATTTCAAGCTGCCAAATAATTTAATCAGGGTTTTAACATTGCCAGACGCGTGCAAAAATATGTTGCAAAAAATTATAAAAATGTTTTTGAGGCAGCTTGAAATTTTAATGGAGTGTTACTTATAACTAAAAAATAAGATTCCCAAAAAGACAGATCATTTCGGTAGGGCTTTCTACCTGCCAGGCCATTAAAAATGTAGGGGTTGATTTAGCCCCGCTACTCACCAGCCAGATCTGCAATCCCGAGTTGGGATATAATAGGAGAGGCATCTGACAAGTTTTCAGCTTGCCTCAAATACCTACCCAAAAATTCGTGCCAGCTCTCCTACTATTCGCCTAACCAAACTTCAAACGCACCGTGCAAATTATAATTTGTATTTGAACCCATGAATCGATTGAATGAAACTCATTTGTGGTTTCAATAAAACGTGCTTTTCTGTAGAGAAGTATTGGAATATTTATTGATTGATTTCGAGAGCAGATTGAAGATCTAAGAAATATTATTAGAGTAGAAACAAATAACAACCATCACCTGGAAGAATGCCAAGTAGAGGGCGCATGAAGTTTTTAGGCACACCTTGAATTACAAGCAAGCGAAATCAATCCTAACACGGACCCCTGAAGTTCACCCACATTAATATTTCTTCTTCTAGAAGATCTTCTCTCATCATGTCAACGACACACAGTTGTAGAAATTTCATTTTCAATGAAATTTCATCATCGTGAAGGGTTTTCCAATAAGAGGTGTTATTTTGATATTCAAGGAAAATGGCATTTCTTAAAATGAAAGATCGGATGTTTATTCAATCACAAAGAAGAAGCTATGCCGTTAATAGTAGAAAATAAATACAGGAAAATGACCACCACGACCACGCTTACAGGACCAGATCCTTTCAATTAAATTTTCCATAACCAAATCGCAAAAAGGCTACCCTTTGTCCTCGATAGCCTCACAAATTTCATCTTCGAGGTATTGAATCGAGGCTGGGCTATTGGCGTAGACCTTCTATTTCACGTGGCCCCAAAGGAAGAAGTCACAAGGTGTTAAATCACAAGATCTCGGTGCCAATTGTGACAACCTCTTCAAAAGATAACACGGTCAGGAAACTTTTCCCGCAAAAGATCAATGGTTTCGTTGCTTATGTTGCACGTAGCGCCGTCTTGTTGAAAGTAAACGTTTTCCAAATCAATACCATCCAATTACGGCCATAAAAAATCATAAATCATCTCTTGATAGCGCAATCTCTTCACCAAAACTGTTGCTCCAGCCTCATTTTCGAAAAAGTAAGGTCCAATGACTACGCCGGATCATAAAACCGCACCAAACAGTCACACGTCGAGGATAGAGAGGCTTGGGCTTTCCGAGCACCAGATGCGACAATTTTGCTTGTTGGCGGAGCCACCGAGGTGGAAATGGGCCTCATCACTCAAGGTGATTTTTCGATGGAATTCGGGATCATTTTCATGCATTTCAACGACCCAATCAGCAAAGACACGACGTTGTTGATGATCGGCCGGCTTGAGTTCTTGTGTTAACTGAACTTTATAAGCCTTAAGACCCAAATCTTTATGCAAAATACGGTGTAATGAGGTTTGTGGAATGCCTAATTCCAAAGAACGACGAAGAATGGACAAACCTGGGTTTTCTCTAACACTTTCGGCTACAGCAGCAATATTCTCGTCTGTTCTTGAGCGACGTGCAAGGGTTTTATTCTTCACATCACTAACTTGTCCCAACAGCTCGAATTTTTCCACCAATTTCTTTATTGCGGTCCGACAAGGTGCTTCACGACGACCCAAAAATGTTAGAGTTTTACGATCCGTATCTGCCAAATTTTCACCATTTCAATGATTTCAATGCGTTCTCGAAGCGTGTATCGTTCAATTTTTATTAATGGCGTAGTTTCTACCTATCAAGTGTCAAAAAAAGACAGCTTCAAACGTGACATCTACCGAAATAGCGGGCTATTCCAAATAACACATCTTATTGGAAAACCCTTTAAAACAAGAAAAAATCTCTCGATATCATCAGTTTTCCTCCCTGTCTCGTTCAATACCCATCCAACCCTCTATTACCCCTTTAACAGCATCGAAACCCTTCTAAAACATGTACGATCAGGTACAATTACAATGTATCAACGTGTTTCCAATTTCGGCCTTCTGAAGCCTGAAGACATCCGATATCCGTTCAATAATTCATTTGAATACGAGAAAGCGATATCCCAGTATCTGATACGTTTCGTTCCCAACTGTATCACCCTCATCAGAGTCCTCAGACCCGATGAATAGAGCAGAAGTATCGCTATTTTCGGCCTGAATGGGAATAGCGTGGGGTGGTATTGATGCATCTAAGTCGGCGATCTTATCTGTACTGGTGATATCGAATTGTAGCGCTGTTCATTATGTGGAATAGTGATGTTTAAATAATGAATGAGCTGGAAATGGGGAGAAGATATAAATGTTACAATTGTGTAGAACTGAGAATGCTTGGATATGAGTATTAAGCTTGAGGTTGAGCGTTTTCTTTGGTTGTTTTCTTGGAATATACAGGGTGTCTGTAAACAAATGCGAGGGACTTTGGGAGATGATTCCTTGATGAAAATAAGCAGGGGTAGTTCATATAAATTTTTTTCGAGATCGACCCCCTTTCCAAGATACAGCCTTTGGAAGGCGATGACGAGTTGACAGTTTTTAATTTTTTTAGGGAGTACTAAAATACACTGAGTCATAAAGCTATACATAATCATGGAGATTATGATTTTATTTGATCCATAAATTTATTATAAGGGGTTGAAAATAACAACCTCCTATGATTTTCGTTCAAAAATTGTTTTCGTGGGATTAAAATAAAATTCTTTTATGGTTTCCCATTCAATTCTGGAGTGAAAATGTCTCCTGCAAAATTTCGATACAGTCGATATCTACTTTTCTCGTTCATTCAAGTGAAATTTATTTCGAGAATGAAAACTACTATACTGAATGTTCATACAAAATTTCAAGGGGATCGCATCATCAGAACCATTAACCATTGCATTTAATTTATGTGATTATTTATTTTTTACATATTTCATTTTTTGAATAATTTTGAGAATATAATTCCGATTGTGCTGAGATTCTGCAATTATATATTTGGCATCGATCTCAAATCCCATATAAAATTTTGTGGTAATAGCTTTACTGTTCCACCAAAGAACAAACGCTCAAAAGCTCCTGCTCAGGGTTTTTCTTACGTTTTTCATCAAGATTTTATGATTAAAACAGGAGCAGCTATTTATTACCACGTATATCTCGGGTTATCTGAATTTTCAGTTGATACTTTTTCGCAAGAAATAAGGAACATTTCTCAATCTGTGAAAAATGGAATTCATTGAATATTTAAAGTTAAATAGTTTTCACAAAGTTAATTATTTTCGATAATGAACAGGAACATTTCAAAAAAATGTATATTCTCTGTTCATGTGTAGGAGCAAAAATGATATGCTATGCAAAAATCATTCTTACCTCTCAGCTGCAAGAAATCATTGCTTAAAACAATGAATTTTAACAATAAATATTCAATTCATTGTTTAATCTCTCACCTGAAACAAAAAAGAAACTAATGTAAGATTTTAAGGGAAACGTTTGAAAACTTTTAATATTTGTTCAATTCGTTTTGAAAAATATCACACCCATATGCTTTTCTTTCAATATTCAACGTCAACCTGAAGCTGACCATAGAAAAAATGAAGCAATATGTACAGTGCCGGCAACCGAAAAGTGAACGACTCTACGAAGCATATCTGGCAAATTTAAGTTTATCGAATCAGGCTTTGAAACAGAACAGCTTTATTAGTACAGTATATTTGTGCTTAAAAGAACCCCTAGCGGGAAAGTTTTGGGGTAGTTTTGATATCTTCCATTTTTTATGTTTTTTGGGGTGCTGAATCCGAATCTGAGGTTTGCTAACAAAATTTCGTGACGGAACATAGAAAAAATACAAAAAAGATGAAAAATCTCATTCTTGGTCAGTTTTTTGCTTATTACTCGGAAACTATCAACTTTTCGTGAAAAACCTTTCCATACAAAATGAAAGTACATAAAATTTCCTACAAATTGTACTACCACAGCTTGTTCTGCGATAACCTGTTCTGGCTCAAATTATAGTTTAAAATGAGGTATTTTCCATGACTCAATAAATGAAAAAAATTAAATTCTATGGTTCCGATGATGCGATCCTCTTGAAATTTTGCATGAACATTCAGTATATCAGTCTCGATTCACAAAAAAATTTCACTCGAATCGGATATCTTGTTATGGAAATATAAAGATTCTTCGTTCAATATTCCAATTGAATTTTGTATGGTTCTGTTCACAATGTGGTCACACCATTTTGAATGAAGCTTATTATGACCATCTTGCATATGGCCGCAACATTTCATTTCGATTGGTTTCGTTTTGTCTGAGATATTGAGAAACAAAAATTTTGAATGGCCATGTTTTATGAAACATAAAATATGGCCATTCAAAATTCTCGTTCCTCAATATCCCAGACAGAACAAAAGCTGTCGAAATGAAATGTTGCAGCCACATGCAAAATGCTCAAAACAGGCCTAATTCAAAATTTTGTGACCCTAGAGTCAAGAGAACCATATAAATTTCAATTGGAACGTTGAAAAGAAGAATCTCTATATTTTCATAACAGGATATCCGATTCGAGCGAATTTTTTTTGTATATCTAGACTGATATACTGAATGTTCATGCAAAATTTCAAGAGGATCGCCATCGGAATCATAGATTTTAATTTTTTTCCATATATTGGATCGTAGAAAATACCTAAATTTTAACTATAATTTGAGTCAGAACGGGTTGTCGCAGAACAAGCTTTGTTGGTACAATTTGTAGGAAATTTTATTTACTGTCATTTCGTATGGCAAGGATTTTCACGAAAAGTTGATAGTTTCCGAGTAATAAGCAGAAACCTGACCAAGAATGAGATTTTTCATCTTTTTTATACTTTTTTCTATGTTACGTCACGAAATTTTGTGAGCAAACCTCAGATTAGGATTTAGCACCCCAAAAAACATAAAAAATTAAAGAAATCAAAACTACCCCAAAACTTTCCTGATAAAAGCACAATCGACTGGATTATATCCTGTGGATTTGTATTGTTAGTTTATGGATGTGTGAAGTCCAAAAGCTTCGCAGGTTCACTATTGAAGGGTTGCAAATGATTAGAAGTCGAGTCCCAATACTGTGCCAAATCATTCACATTTCGCTTGCCGACACTGTACAACACATTTCAAACCCACCACTCATACATAATAAAAGCAAGGTTTGCCAATACATCAAAACCGAAAAATCACTCTATCCAACCATCTAAATCATCCATTTTCAAGATGACAGAACAACCGATAACCCTTCAGAGTATCCTCAACCATAAATCGAACCCAATACATCCCAACACGGAAAAAGATCTAGCGATCCGGAAAAATATCAGCACTTTGATTCGTTCCAAACCCGGAGGTCATGAATATTTTTCGCCTTTCATAAATTTCAATTGGCGTAGCTGCAGGTAATAAATTAGTGTATTACACGGTTGGGGGCTCATCGATTTGAAGTAACCCATTTATTCGAGAATTTATCGATTACGGTTTTGCTGTGGAAGGTCTATCAAGTGGAAATGGTGCTTGCGAAGATCCCCGTGTGACAAATTAGGAGCAATAAATTTTGTGGTTGCGCTATGGGTGTTTTAGGGGTCATGAGTTCTCATCAGGTTTTTATGTTCTTGGCCTGTATTTTTATTATTTATAATTTAGGAATGAAAGTTCATATTCCATATTTGGGAATGTTCCCTATAGATTGCTGAACATTCCTGAAATTCTGCATGAACATTCAGTATATCAGTTATGATTCACAAAATGAATTTCACTCGAATCGGTGGAAATATAGAGTTTCTTCATTTCAATATTCCGATTGAATGTTCTGCTGTTCTGTTAACACTATGGCACAATATTTTGCATGAAGATTCAGTATAACAGTCTTCATTCACAAAAAAAAATCACTTGAATCGAATATCCTGTTATGAAAATATAAAGATTCTTCTTTTCAATATTCCAATTGAATTTTCGATGGTTCTGTGAACACTATGGCCACAAAATTTGGCACGAACATTCAGTGTATCAATATTCATTCATAAAAAAATTTCATTTGTATCGGATATCTTCTTATGGACATGTGAAGTTTCTTCTTTTCAATATTCCAATTGAATTTTCTATGGTTCTGTTGACACTACGGCCACAAAATTTTGCATGAAGCTTACTATGACCATCTTGCATATGGCCGCAACATTTCATTTCGATGGTTTCGTTTTGGAAGTGAATTACAAATCAAAGTGACTTGTCAGAAGTCTAATTCGTAACTAACTGAATTGTTCCTAAAGATCTAAAAAGTAAATGTTTATGTGGAATTGCACTTTTGCACATCCGCGGTGATTCCAGGAAAATGCCTCGTCGCCGTTGCATTTCTAGTAGGTGTCGGTTCCTTAACTATATGTTTCCAGAAGCGACTTTTATATTTACAGCTATTGTCTTGTGATTCTCCTACTCGATAGATTTACTTCCGTTAACGTTTTCTTCCAGCTAGTATCCGCGAGTTCAATCAAGCACTCTTTCAAAAATTCACCTTCTGAAAAATGGTTTCGACCATCCTGTTTGCCCGAACGATATCTACAGCTTCATCATTTCACAAAGATATTCTGCTGTCCAACCAAATTTTTTTTGAACTTCTCTATTCTTTCATTTCTACTTTGTCCAGTCCATAGAGATAGAATAGGGAAGAGACGCTATAACATACAATTGTGTAAGGAAAAATGGAACCACTGGGCGGGGCTTATATATTACCAATATGGCTGAAAGTTCAGGGTTGAATTAAGTTGCCAGTTTTTCTGTTTACGAATTTCACCCAAAAAATACGACGTGTTGGATCTTTAGGAATCCTGTTCAAATAAGGTCAATTGAATATCAAATGAACAATTTTTCTTCAGGCGATAATATGCACATATAAAAAGATATCAGATTACCAAGACATACTAGCAAAAATTTCGAATGCGGATCTGTTCAGTACTCATCCCTACCTGTGATATGTTTTTCCTCTAATTTTCTTATCTGTCCCTTCTCTGCTTGTAGAAAGCCATACAGCACACGATACCATTTTATTATTGTTTATTAAGCATAAGAAAATTTCGAAAGAATGTAATTTAAGAAGACATTTCACTATCAAATATTTAAAAAAATACGGAAGTTGGACTGGACCATAGAGATAGATAGTATAGAGTTGCTATCAATAAAATGAAAGTGGTATCAGATCCGCCATATTACTGCGATACGTCGAATTTTGACAATCATTGAATTTTTTCTAAAAATAGTGATTTTTGTACATTTTTCAATTTAAATTGAGATTTAATCTCAATTTAAATTGAAAAATCACAGATTAATCTCAATTTAAATTGAAAAATGTACAAAAATCACTATTTTTAGAAAAAAATTCAATGATTGTCAAAATTCGACGTATCGCAGTAATATGGCGGATCTGATACCACTTTCATTTTATTGATAGCAACTCTATACTATCTATCTCTATGGTCCAGTCCAACTTCCGTATTTTTTAAATATTTGATAGTGAAATGTCTTCTTAAATTACATTCTTTCGCAATTGCTACGGTTACATGACATATTCAAAAAGCATTTTGGAGGTTTGTCTAGTGTGAAAAAATTGATCGGCGAGACAAGAAAATTCTATTCACGAGCCGCATGTGGCCCGCAGGCCCATGCTGCTCTAGGACAATCCCTCATGTTCTCACTAGTTTTTAACACACTTAAACGCTTTTCATTGAAAAATCAGAAGAGACGTTTTGTTACTGATCACGTCTTCTTTCCAAATCAATTTTTTTAATTGCAATCGGACGACCTCAAACGCATCCAGCTTTCCGCGAAAATATGTCCAAAAAAAATTCAAATGGGAATTATGTGGAAACTATTTATCCGACCGAATCCAATTTTGGCACACATGAATTGCACGTCAATAGCTACTATCGTGTGAAGTTTCAGTTCTTAATATTGCAAAATGGCAGAATTATGAGTTAAAAGAAAAAACAAGCAATTTTCCTGTTTTTTGCGCTTTTCTCCAGTTTCAATTATTCGATCGGATCGTTTGACCCACCATTCTCTTCACAATGTAATTCTCTACAATTCATCCCATTGCAACGTTATCACTGCATCAATAGTTTCCATTTTGCAACGAAAAAACTGAAAAGAACGCGTATTTTTGTCGTTTTTTGTTAATAACAAATAAAAAAAATGGCATTTTCGTGTTTAAAACATGGTGGGAATAAACTACGGACTGTCCTGCACGGAATGGCACAGGTGGCGTCCAGGTAGTATTTTTGTCAAAAAACTAATCATTTGTAGCTCTGTTGCTTGGCGTATATCGTTTGAGACCATTTTCGATTCAAAATTGGAAAATTATAGACATTTAGGCAAAACGGATATAGCACTCATTTAAAGAGAACGAGCGCTCAAAAGTTGTAAATCCTTCGTTTTTTTCCAAAACTTCAATAATTCACTTCTTGCTATACTATCCATGTTTTAAAATTAAGCTCCTTCTGGGTGTTGCAGTTTCTTTGTCAGCTACTATAATTCATCATATTTCCACGACCAAGAAGCTCCATTCAAAAAAATAATGCACACTCTCAACCCCAGCTAAATTAAAGTGAACCCCTACTGGGACCACCCTCTACTGCAGCCGAATTAATCACATCAGAAGTATCTGCCAAATAAAATTATCTGAACTAGAAACGCGTGGAACGCACCCCTTTGTTCTGCAAGCCAAGCATATCGCGTGGCCCACCTTAATAATACGTTTTACAGTTACTTTTCAGTCCAATACCCCCGGCTAAAAAGTCACTGATTTCACGTTTGCATGTTAATTGACAGAACGTGTACCAGACCATTGTGTCATTGTAGTTTATTGTTGTAGATTGTTTCGGACAATGGAGTGGACTAAATGTGTTATTAACAAACTGTTAAATGGACGTGGACCATAGGTTACTATATACGTTTTTTTATTCATGAAGCATTTGATGAAGTAACCCTTATATTTCAACCCTAAAATATTGGATAGAATTAAGTAAAGAGTTTTCCAATGAGAGGTGTTATTTTGAATAGCCCGCTAATTCGGTAGATGTCACGTTTGAAGCTGTCATTTTTTGACTTTTGACAAGTAGAAACTACGCCATTAATAAAAATGCAACGATACACGCTTAGATAACGCATTGAAATTATTAAAATTCACTATAAAAATGGTGAAAATTTGGCAGAGAGGGTTCGTAAAAAACATTTTGGCTAGTCGTGAAGCACCTTGTCGGACCGCAATAAAGAAATTGGTGGAAAAATTCGAGGTGTTGGGCCAAGTTAGTAATGTGAAGAATAAAACCCGTGCACGTCGCTGAAGAACAGCCGAGAATATTGCTGCTGTAACCGAAAGTGTTGAAGAAAACCCAGGTTTGTCCATTCCTTGTCGTTCTTCGGAATTAGGCATTCCATAAACATCATTACACTGTATTTTACATAAAGATTGGAGTCTTAAGGCTTATAATGCCGATCTTCAACAATGTCGTGTTTTTGATGATTGGGTCGTTGAAATGCATGAAAATGAACCGGAATTCCATCGAAAAATCTTCTTGAGTGATGAGGTCCATTTCCACTTCGGTGGCTTCGTCAACAAGCAAAATTGTCGCATCTGGGGCTCGGAAAACCCAATAGTTATTGTTGAAAAGCCTCTCTATCCTCAACATGTGACTGATGCGGTTTATGGTCTGGCGGAGTCAATGGACCTCACTTTTTCGAAATGAGGCTGGAGCAACAGTAACGGTGAATGGATTGCGCTATCGAAAAATGATTAATGATTGTTTAAGGCCGAAATTGTATAGTATTGATCTGGACAAAGTTTACTTTCAACAAGACGGCGCTACCTTCCGGACCGTGTTATCTCTCGAAGAGGTGATCACAATTGGCCACCGACATCTTGTGATTTAACACCTTGCGAATTCTTCCTTTGGGGCCACGTGAAAAAGAACGTCTACGCCGATAGCCAGCGTCGATTCAAGACCTCAAAGATGTAATTCGTGAGGCTATCGAGGACATAGGGCAGCCACTTTGTGATTTGGTTATGGAAAATTTCATTGAAAGGATATGGTCCTGTAAGCGTTGTCGTGGTGGTCATTTGCCTGATGTTATTTTCCACTATTAACGGCATAGCTTCTTCTTTATGATGAAATAAACTTTCGATCATTTTTATATTGAAAAATGGCATTTTTCTTTGAATATCAAAATAACACCTTTTATTGGAAAACCCTTTAGATCAGATTTGAAACAGTTTTCTAATAGAACAGACGATTCATAGTTAGCAGGAAGCAAATCTCTAATATTTTATTCTCTTGATTAAAATTAAACTTTTCTTGTGTACAATCATTACCAAATTCAAATTATATAATTTGACGTGTGTTTAAAGTGAATAGGATCTGCAAGCCAAGCATACCGCGTGGTCCACCCCTAATAATACGTTTTACAGTTACTTTTCAGTCCGATACCCCCCGGCTAAAAAGTCACTGATTTCACGTTTGCATGTTAATTTGACAGAACGTGTACCAGACCATTGTGTCATTGTAGTTTATTGTTGTAGAGCGTATCGGACAATAAAGTGGACTAAATGCGTTATTAACAAACTGTTAAATGGACGTGGACCATAGGTTACTACGTTTTTTATTCATGACGCATTTGATGAAGTAACCCTTATATTTCAAACCTAAAATATTGGAGTGAATTAAGTACAGAAGTACAGAAGGAGCTATGTTGTTAATAGTAAAAAATAACATCAGGCAAATGACCACCACGACCACGCTTACAGGACCATATCCTTTTAATGAAATTTTCCATAACCAAAACGTAAAGTGGCTGCCCTATATCCTCGATAGCCTCACGAATTCCATCTTTGAGGTCTTGAATCGACGCTGGTTTATTGGCGCAGACCTTCTCTTTAAAGTGGCCCCAAGTCGCAAGGTGTTAAATCACAAGATCTCGGTGGCCAATTGTGATCACCTCTGGTATAACACGGTCTGTAAACTTTTCCCGCAAAATATCAATGGTTTCGTTGCTTGTGTGTCATGTTGTTGAAAGTAAACGTTGTCCAGATCAATACTATCCAATTTCGGCCATAAAAAATCATTAATCATCTCTCGTTAGCGCAATCCTTTCACCGTAACTGTTGCTCAAGCCTCATTTTCGAAAAAGTAAGGTCCAATGACTACGCCGAACCAAAAACCGCACCAAACAGTCACATGTTGAGGAAAGAGAGGCTTTTCAACAATAACTATTGGGTTTTTCGAGCCCCAGATGCGACAACTTTGCTTGTTGACGAAGCCACCGAGGTGGAAATGGAACTCATCACTCAAGTACATTTTGCGATGGAATTCATCATTTTCATGCATTTCAACGACCCAATCATCAAAGACACGACGTTGTTGATGATCGGCCGGCTTGAGTTCTTGTGTTACGACGAGGAATGGACAAACCTGGGTTTTCTTCAACACTTTCGGCTACAGCAGCAATATTCTCGGCTGTTCTTGAGCAACGTGCACGGGTTTTATTCTTTACATTACTATAACGTGTCCCAACAGCTCGAATTTTTCCACCAAGGTGCTACACGACGACCCAAAAATGTTCGAGTTTTACGAACCGTCTCTGCCAAATTTTCACCATTTTTATAGTGAATTTAAATAAGTTCAATGCGCTCTTGAAGCGTGTATCGTTCCATTTTTATTATTGGCGTTGTTTCTACTTGTCAAATGTCAAAAAATGACAGCTTCAAACGTGACATCTTCCGAAATAGCGGGCTGTTCAAAATAACACCTCTTTTTGGAAAACCCTTCAGATTAAATTTGAAACATTTTCTAATAGAACAGACGATTCATAGTTAGCAGGAAGCAAATCTCTAATATTTTATTCTCTTGATGAAAATTAATTTTTCCTGTGAACAATCATTATCAAATTATATAATTTGACGTGTGTTGAAATTAAATAGGATCTGCAAGCCGAACATGTCGCGTGGTCCACCCCTAATAATACGTTTTACAGTTACTTTTCGGTCCGATACCCCCGGCTAAAAAGTCACTGATTTCACGTTTGCATGTTAATTTGACAGAACGTGTACCAGACCATTGTGTCATTGTATTTTATTGTTGTAGAGCGTATCGGACAATGGAGTGGACTAAATGCGTTATTAACAAACTGTTAAATGGACGTGGACCAGAGGTTACTACGTTTTTTATTCATGACGCATTTTATGAAGTAACCCTTATATTTCAAGCCTAAAATATTGGAGTGAATTAAGTATAATACGTATGTCGAAAACCATTGATGATGTTTGGTTTCAAATGAATGTTTGAAATATAGCGTTAATTATTCGTGAATAAAGGGATTTCTAATAAGAGGTGTTATTTTGATATTCAAAGAAAAATGCCATTTGTCAATATAGATCGTATATGTTTATTTCATTATAAAAAGAAGCTACGCCGTTAATAGTGGAAAATAACATCAGGCAAATGATCACCACTACCACGCTTACAGGACCATTTTCCTTCAATGAAATTTTCCATAACCAAATCGCGAAGTGGCTGACCTATGTCCTCGATAGCCTCACGAATTCCTTCTTTAAGGTCTTGAATCGACGCTGTGCTATTGGCGTAGACCTTCCTTTTCACGTGGCCTCAAAGGAAGAAGTCGTAAGGTGTTGAATCACAAGATCTCGGTGGCCATTTGTGATCACCTCTTCGAGAGATAACACGGTCTGGAAACATTTCCCGCAAAAGACCAATGGTTTCGTTGCTTGGTGGCACGTAGCACCGTCTTGTTGAAAGTAAACGCTATCCAATTTCTAAAAACTAAAAAAACATTAATCATCTCTCGTTAGCGCAATCCATTCACCGTAACTGTTGCTCAAGCCTCATTTTCGAAAAAGTAAGGTCCAATGACTACGCCGGACCATAAACCGCATCAAACAGTCACATGTTGAGGATAGAGAGGCTTTTCAACAATAACTATTCGGTTTTTCGAGCCCCAGATGCGACAGTTTTGCTTGTTGACGTAGCCACCGAGGTGGGAATGGAACTCATCACTCAAGATGATTTTGCGATGGAATTAATCATTTTCATGCATTTCAACGACCCAATCATAAAAGACACGACGTTGTTGATGATCGGCCGGCTTGAGTTCTTGTGTTACGACGAGGAATGGACAAACCTGGGTTTTCTTCAACACTTTCGGCTACAGCAGCAATATTCTCGGCTCTTCTTGAGCAACGTGCACGGGTTTTATTCTTTACATTACTATAACGGGTCCCAACAGCTCGAATTTTTCCACCAATTTCTTTATTGCGGTCCGACAAGGTGCATCACGACGACCCAAAAATGTTCGGGTTTTACGAACCGTCTCTGACAAATTTTCACCATTTTTATGGTGAATTTTATTAATTCAATGCGTTCTTGAAGCGTGTATCGTTCCATTTTTTTATTGGCGTTGTTTCTTCTTGTCAAATGTCAAAAAATGACAGCTTCAAACATGACATCTACCGAAATAGCGGGCGGTTCAAAATAACACCTCTTTTTGCAAAACCCTTCAGATTAAATTTGAAACATTTTTCTAATAGAACAGACGATTCATAGTTAGCAGGAAGCAGATCTGTAATATTTTATTCTCTTGATGAAAATTAAATTTTTCCTGTGAACAATCATTACCAAATTATATAATTTGACGTGTGTTGAAATTAAATAGGATCTGCAAGCCGAACATGTCGCGTGGTCCACCCCTAATAATACGTTTTACAGTTACTTTTCAGTCCGATACCCCCGGCTAAAAAGTCACTGATTTCACGTTTGCATGTTAATTTGACAGAACGTGTACCAGACCATTGTGTCATTGTATTTTATTGTTGTAGAGCGTATCGGACAATAGAGTGGACTAAATGTGTTATTAACAAACTGTTAAATGGACGTGGACCATAGGTTACTATGTGTCGCCCTCTAGTAATTATTCATGACGCATTTCATGAAGTTACCCTTATATTTTAACCCTAAAATATTGGAGCGAATTAAGTATAATACGTATGTCGAAAACCATCTGTTATGTGTGGTTTTGAATGAATGTTTGAAATGTAGCGTTAATAATTCGGTGAAAAAATTATAATGAACATTCGAGAATGAAAGAATGCCTATGATTTTTTTTTTAATCTGCAGTGGAGTATTTATGTTGTCTATTTAATAGGCATTAATCAACACCTTTTTACTGCAGGATCTTCAAATGATATATAAAAAAGTACAGTCAAAAGCTTTTGCACGCTTGTTCCTATAGGCAAAACTAAGGTGAACCTAAAAATAAGAATTAAGTTGAGGGTTTCCTATCTAATAAGGAAACTCAACTTTTTTTTCATTTAAGAAAAGCCCCGAGCAGGTTTTTAATGGTAATGCTATTATCTCCGAATTTCGTTTAGGACTTGAGATTCATGTATAAGAATGCAAAAAACTCGATCGGATTATTTTCTGGAAACTGTTAAAAAATGGAATAATTGAAAAAAAATCAAGAAAAGCCCTGAGAAGGAGCTTTTGAGCAATAAGACTATTACCTCAAAATTTTATATGGGATTTGAGATAGATACCAAATATGTAAATACAGAATCTCAGCACAATCGGAATTATATTCTGGAAATTATTCAGAAAATGAAACGTTTAAAAATAAATAATTACAAGAATTAAAAATTATGGTTCTGATGATGCGATCCCCTTGAAATTTTGCATGAACATTCAGTATAGTAGTTTTCATCCTCAAAATAAATTTCACTCGAATCGGATATTCTGTAATTGAAATATGAAGAAGATTCTTCTTTATATTCTAATTGAATTTTTTATAGTCTGTTAACACTATGGCCACAACATTTTGCATGAAAATTGAGTGTATCCATCTTTATTCACAAAAAAAATTTCACTCGAAGCAGATATTCTATAATGGAAATATAAAGATTTTTCTTTTCAATATTTCAATTGAATTTTCTATGGTTCTGTTGAAACTATGGTCACGAAATTTTGCATGAACATTCAGAATATCGATCTCCATTGAAAAACAATTTTACTTGAATCGAATATATTTTTAAGGAAATATGAAGGATTTTGTCAATATTCCAACTGAATTTTCTATGATTCTGTCAACACTATAGCCACAAAAAAAAGATTTAGTATATCAATCGTTTTTCACAGAAAAAAACCTCGAATCGAATATCCTGTTATGAAAATACAAAGATGTTCCTTTATAATATTAAAATTTAATTTTCTACGATTCTGTTAAAACTTCGGCCACAAAATTTAACTCAAATCGGATATCTTTTTTTGGAAATCTGAAGTTTTCTTTTCAATATTCCAATTGAATTTTCTATGGTACTGTTAAAACTATGGCCGCGAAATTTTGATTAACCATTCACTAGAGTCGGATATCTTTTTATGGAAATATGAAGTTTTTTTTCATATTCCAAATACATTTTCTATGGTTCTGTTCACACTATGGCCACAAAATTTTGCATGAGGCTTGTTAGCATATTGGATTTAGCCGTAACATTTGATTTCGATTGGTTTCGATTTTTCTGAGATATTGGAGAACAAAACTTTTGAATGGCCATATTTCATGGAACACCCTGTAAGATTTGGCTAGCTAACGAACTTAACCGAGGCATTTGGGAATCGAATTAATTCTGAAAATTTCGAGTCTCTAGGACAATCCCTTCGAAAGTTTTGTCCGGACGACCCCACGGACATAATTGAATAATTTGATCACGAATTCGTCATCAGGAAATCTTACATTAACCTTTGAAAATATTTTCGACTCAAAATTAGAAAAGCGTCCGGAAAAAAACCCTGGAATACCAGAGACTTTTTCAGCACTGTTTGACAATGTGAAATTTTACGAATTGAAATCAGTGCGGGAAAAGTATTGAAAGCCCACGCTTCTAGAAAAAAATGGAAGCAAGCCCTGAGCAGGAGCTTCTGAGCGCTCGTTCTCTGGTGGAGCAATAGGACTATCATCTCAAAATATATGACTTGAAATTGATACTTTATATATAAACAATTAAAAAAATTCAATTCTATGGTCACACTTGAAAATTAAAATAATTAAATTTTATGGTTCTGATTCAGTATATCAATCTTTATACCAGGAATAAATTTCACTCAATTCAGATATCTTGTTATGAAAATATAATTTTTTTTTTCAATATTCAAATTGAATTTTCTATAGTTCGGATGATGCGATGATCTTCAAATTTTGCACAAACATTCAATATATAAATCTCAATTCCAAAAATAAATTTCATTTGATTCGGATATCTTGTTATGGAAATATAAAGAGTCTTTCCTTTAATATTCCAATTGGAATTTCTATGGTTCTGATGATGCGATCCTATTGAAATTTTGCATGAACATTCAGTATATCAGTCTCAACTTACAAAATGAATTTTATTTGAATCGGAAAGTTGGTTATGGAAATAAAAAAATTCTTCTTTTCAATATTCCAATTGAATTTTCTATGGTTCTGTTAATACTATGGCCACAAAATTTTGCGAGAGGCTCACTATGAGCATCTGGTAAGTTGCTGCAAAATTTCATTCCGTTTGCCCTCGTTTTGTGTGAAATATTGAGTAACAAAAATTTTGAATGGCCACTTTTTATGGAACACCCTGTACGATTTTTCTGGTTAACGAACTTAACCGAGCTATTTGGAAGCTGAACACACCCTGAAAATTTCAAGTCTCTAGGACAATCCGTTCGAGAGTTATTGTGCTCACGGCCGGCCGGCCCTACAGAATTTGATTTGACCTCATATTTTCCATCAGGGAGTCGAACCCTATCGTTTGAGACCATTTTCGGCTGAAAATTCGAAAATTACAGACATTTGGCAAAACGATATAGCACTCGTCTAAGTAGAACGAGCGCTCAAAAAAGTAATGAGCATTTTAATGAGGTACTATCACCCTAGAGTGCAACAACCCCCTACTGATCCTTCAAAATCGCGTAACAGCACGATGACCAGGTGTCAGAATGACCAGTGGCCAAAAATGTTAGCCAGAGCATTGAGATGCAAAACGCGTGCAGATTCACTTCGTAATTAGGGTATCATGGGGTTGAACCATAATAGGGGACAGTTTCTATGATCTCCTTTACGCCCACTGTCAGCTTGTCAGCTGCTGTTTTAAACAAGCACTGGACATTCAATATTTTTCCTGAACAAACATCAGAGCTGAAAGGAGAGTAGCGGAGTAATTTTTGTCGTTTGTTTGATAGGTGGTTTGAGTGACATATGTAGGATATGCAAAGGGAAATATTTGGTTGTCGGATTTCGACTTTTGTTTACCTATCGCTTAAAACGACATTAGGACAGCGTAGAGTGGAGTGTAAGCTTACAATTCATTCAATTCAGTTCCAGTGGAATTTGATATGTATGAAAGGATTTAATAAAACGACCAATTCTTTTATGCTGGACTTCCCTTCGATAACAATATTTTCTGAAAAATCGTTATGAAAATCTCTTGAATCTTTGACTGTATATGCTCTCGAGAAAAACTATTGTTTGTGCAAGTT
This sequence comes from Propylea japonica, assembly GCA_013421045.1. NCBI lineage: Eukaryota > Metazoa > Arthropoda > Insecta > Coleoptera > Coccinellidae > Propylea > Propylea japonica. Next base: position 17,435,566 of record CM024244.1, read on the forward strand.
CATTATAGTCGAACAATATGGCTTATATCGAGTGTATCAAGGAGAGTGGCCTATTAAAGGTAAAGATTTCGAATTTTGTGAATCGATATTTGGCCATGTATAGTATATTATATTATAAGGATTAAAAGTGCATATTTTTTACGAGCAATATTTGCAGTTGCGAGGCGCAACCGAGCGAATGCAAAATTGCGAGTTAAAATAGGCACTTTTAGTCCGAATAATATATACTATTTTTTCTCCAACCAAGCCAAAATCACAATAAAATTGGTTTTAGTCAAAAATCGTTAATAATTTGGTTATAAATTTGAACACATACATAACAGTGATTGTCAAGTAGACGTCAAATGCAATTACCAATCCAAGGATTAAAAGTAGCGTTTTTAATCCTAGGATTAAAAGTGTTGCTAAGTAACGAGTGAATTTTTGTACGGTAAGGGAATTTATGACTTTTGCACCTGAAAATAGTACAAAAATGTCAACATTTTTTGATGGTTGGAGAAAAAAGTATATTTTAAAACGAAATTCTCATTCCAGTGTTGCCGGATGTACGACACTTTGGCAAAACTTGGTTATTTTGAGGGAAACATCCGGTATTTCTATTTTTTTATGATACTCCGTAGAATATTGAATCTATTCACTCTTACTTTCTCATACTTCCATCTTTAACGGTTTTTGAGTTAGAAATCATTTTTCGAAATTCAAGATCAAATTGGCGTGTTACGAAAATAAAAATTTCTAATTTTGTAATTTCAAACGACGAATGAGTTTATCTTTTCCCAAATGATTTTTTTCTGGGATCACATTCTGTACTCGTGAAAGAAAATCTTTGGCTTTTGTTCTTGGATTATAAAAAAAATCAGGCACTTCATGTTATCCTATGATTTATTGAGTATAGTCCGTTCACGAAAGGTTGAGCCGTCGGTTGGCCATGGAAATTTGGCATATTCCACTGTGTATATTAAAATTTCAGGTTATGTTCTTTATTTTCTTGTCAGATTGATACGCAATGTTGTCAATATTGCATAGAGTTCTCTGATAACTCTCAAGCTCGTCGGAGGAGGCCGAGTACATTCGGCAACGTTGACTTTATCTAACTCTATGACAGTAAATACTGCCAACTTCAGATAAATAAAGAAACGCCTACTATGTGCTCAACCTTTCGTGAACGGACTATACGTAAAAATAGACCTTACTCTATCCTTCCGAGATTTCGAGAACCACAACTGGAGAAATAGTAACTCGAAGAGGGTCATTATTTAGATTTATAGTCTCATCGCCTCTATATTAACGATGAACACACATCCGAAATTATTAATTGTGTCAACAGCAGTTCATCACGAGAATGAGTAAGTAATCTTCTGTCTCCAAGAAGAACAAACTTGTGCAGACAAACCGTAACAGATCTACAGTACGCGTCAAAATTATGGAACAAATTCATTTCGCCAGAAGAAAAATATTTGGCGACAAAATCCTGGAGCACATCAATTTTTGTTTCACTTTTACCAAATTCTTTCATTTCATTTCAACATGATCCCGCAGATGATGAACTCTCTGTGACATTTGGACGTTTGTTACTTTGCATAACGAAGCGGATCGTTAAAAATAACGTTTTGGACAGTATGTCATCCTCAATTGTCTTGGTACAACATCAAGTGAGTACATATGTTATGGTTTAAACAGTTACTTGATGGCAGTTGGCGAATACTCATTAGTTATTCACATCTACGATAGATCTTTTTCTTGGGTACCTATGTGAAAAGTATGACCTTGAGTACATCGTACCTTATGTCGACATGTGGTCTAGATAAAGTTACTTCATGGACTCTTCAACTGAAAATTCGGACTGTAAGATATTCACTCTACGGAGTTATAAAAACTGTTGGGAAAAAATTGAGAAAAGCCCTGAGCAGGAGCTTTTGAGCGCTCATTCTTTGGTGGAGCAATAAGACTATTACCGCAATTTTATATGGTATTTGAAATTGACAGAGCTGTGCCGAAGTCTTGTGCTTAGTGCTCGTGAAAGTACTCGAAGCACTTTTGTGTTCGTAAGCACTGTGCTCGCGAGCACTAGATTGAACCAGTGCTTAGTGCTTGGTGCTTCGTTAGTTTTTTGAAAGGGCTTAGTGCTTAGTAATTCCAAAAAGTGCTCCCAAGCACTTTCAGAAATTACCAAGCACTAAGCTTTATGGAATCGTCGGAACATGAAAATGAAGGACTTTCGCCTGATTGGAATAGACAACGAACTAAAATATAATTTTTTTCGGTCCACCCCTATGGATATCTTAGTTGTTGATTTTTTTCTTTATTATAACTCTGGTGTTAAAAAACGATATCGATTTATGTTATGGACTGGAACAAGTCTTTATGTTCTCATTATTATGACTCGGAGAACAAATTGTAATGTTGTATGGCGAAATTTTTTTTTGAAATATATATGGAACAAAATTTTTTTTTGATATACTTTTCAAGTTTTATAATCATTTTTCAAAGTTTTGTATTGGCGAATATTCAAGTTACAGTCTATTCACTTAATGAATGATATAAAGAGCTCAGAAAACGCCTTTCCTAGCAGACAGCATTATTTTCTTGCTTCCATCTAGTTTGTTGCCAAGACGTCATTGCCTTTCTATAACTTTTGGAATTTTATTCTCTGTTTCGAGACCACAGCCTTTTCTTCCAATTTTTTTTTATATGACGTCATGGTAATTTTATATTTGTCTGTGAACGACAATGTTAGACTTGCAGGCTGAGAGAAAACTATTGTCAATTTCAGTTATCCCCAGTTCAAAACACGATATCACTCGAAAGAAAAAATCAAGACATCAAAATCAAAATTTCAAACTAAGAGACATTATGATGGAAAATACAAAGGTTCATTCAGAAAAGTGCTTAGTACTCAGTGCTCGTGTAAACGAATTACTTTTCAAAAGTGCTTGGTAATCGCGAGCATTCCTTAAAAAATAAGGGCTTAGTGCTCGAAATTCCGGAGCACTTTTCAATAGGGCTTAGTGCTTTGTGCTCTAAGCACTTTTCTTCAGTGCTCGGCACAGCTCTGATTGATACCTTATCTATAAATTGAGAATCTCACCACACACCACAATCGGAATTATATTCTGGAAATTAGTCGAAAAATTAAATATGTAAAGAATGAATTATCACAAAAATTTTATTCTTTAGTTCTGATGATGCGATTCTCTTGAAATTCTGCATGAACATTCAGTATATCAGTTTTCTTTCACAAAATAAACTTCCTTTGAATCGGTTATCCTGTTATGAAAATATAGAGATTCTTCTTTTCAATACTTCAATTGAATTTTCTATGGTATTGTTGACACTATGGCCACAAAATTTCGCATGAAGATTCAGTATAAAGTCTTCATCCACAAAAAAAATCACTCGAATCAGATATCCTGTTATGAGAATATAAAGATTCTTCTTTTCAATATTCCAATTGAATTTTCTATGGTTCTGTTGACACTATGACGACAAAATTCTGCATGAATATTCAGTGTATAAATCTCTATTCTCTCTATTCATAAAATAAATTTAATCCGAATATGGCTAGTTAATGAACCTAACCAAGACATTTGGGAACTGAACTCACCCCGAAAATTTCAATACTCTCGAAAGTTATTGTGCTAACGGCCGGACGGGCCTCCCCATCATCAAGAGTCGAACGCTATCGTTTATTATTATTATTAGATCAAATAACAGAGTTGAGGTCACATGACCACTTAACTTAATAGATATACAAAAACAACACAAGTGAGTTCCAGAATAAGAAACATATAATTTAGTGAAGGAAAACGAGATTTGACAAAACAAAAAAATCACACTATTTAATTACTTCTCTATCTGTCGAGTCCATCTTTAAAGCGTTTGAGACCCTTATCGGTTCAAAGGACCCCGCACACTTACTTAGGAAAAGCGGGTCCAGTGAATTTTCCCCATTTCTACATATTATATTTATACCAACCTCAAGAACAATATATCAGATTTTCACGAAGGTCTTACATCTGGTTTGTTCTATAGGGCGTTCCAAAATTGCAGCTACGGAAAAATGAATCTTTAAATTTTGATGATAACTCTTCTAATTTTGAAAACTTTATCATGATGCTTTGGGTTCTGAATAACAAGATGTGACAGATATCCAAACACCGCCCACCACGTTAGGGTTCGTTATACAGGCCGTTCCATGAAGCTGTATAAGTAACTGAATGTAACTTTGTTAGTGACTTTGGGACCACCCTGAGTTTTTCAAAATATGATACCATGATGTATGTCCACTTCTGTAGGAAGTTTCATTAATGTACAAAGAACAGTTGCAAAATTATTCAGGTTTAAATTCGGATTTCATACAATTTTTCTTTAAAACTTTTCTGTAGTTGAGATTGCTGTCAAGGAATATAGGTTTTCATTAGTATAATTATTATGATAGGTCGGTCCAAAGGTGTTTTTTCAGGAATGTACAGGATGGACATAATGTGGTGTCACTAATCTCCTTATATACAGGGTGTTTCATCATAAACTGGACAAACATATATTTTCGTGTAGAGGACACCGGGAGAATCATTTTTGCCTTATACATCCCGTTTTCGAAGCATAAGCGAGATACAGGGTGTCAAACGTCATTTTTGAGCAAGATTACTATGAGTGTGGTCAGTTATGTATAACACTTAAAGTAACGGTTTTTGGTCAAATCTCAGTATTTTTGGGTCCTCTATGCAGAAAAGTTGACGAATATTCTAGATGAATACAATACAAATAAAATACAAAAAAAAATCAGTGAAACTTAGTTGGGACTCGATCTGATGTAGGTATTAAATAGGGAAATGATACTGTTCTGAGGATATTAATATTCGTTGCCAATAATTTAATTATTTTGACTCTAGAACTCAAAACAATTTTTCTTTCATTATTTCAGAGGTCTGAACGAAATATTTGAATTCCTGTAGTAACGAAACCGTTCGATATTTTACAATTCTGTTTTCATATTCGTGATTGATAATTCAAGAAGTACAGTTGTACAAAATTTCATCCATTTCGAGTGAAATTTTTTCATCGCTGTAGACAATTAGACATGTAAAAAAAATTGTGTTCGATTTTTGAAAGATTTTTTTCACAGAAATTCTTAGAAAATTGTGTTCAATTGGAACATTGCAGGTCTTCTGAATAGAGGACCCAAAAATACTGAGATTTGACCAAAAACCGTCACTTTAAGTGTTATACATAACTGACCACACTCATAATAATCTTGCTCAAAAATGACGTTTGACACCCTGTATCTCGCTTATGCTTCGAAAACGGGATATATTGTATAAGGAGAAAATTATTCTCCCGATGTCCTCTACCTTACACGAAAATATATGTTGGTCCAGTTTATGATGAAACACCCTGTATATGAGGAGATTAGTGACACCACATTATGTCCATCCTGTGCATTCCTGAAAAAATACCTTTGGACCGACCTATCATAATAATTATACTAATGAAAACCTATATTCCTTGACAGCAATCTCAACTACAGATAAGTTTTAAAGAAAAATTGTATGAAATCCGAATTTAAACCTGAATAATTTTGCAACTGTTCTTTGTACATTAATGAAACTTCCTACAGAAGTGGACATACATCATGGTATCATATTTTGAAAAACTCAGGGTGGTCCCAAAGTCACTAACAAAGTTACATTCAGTTACTTATACAGCTTCATGGAACAGCCTGTATAACGAACCTTAACGTGGTGGGCAGTGTTTGGATATCTGTCACATTTTGTTATTCAGAACCCAAAGCATCATGATAAAATTTTGAAAATTAGAAGAATTATCATCAAAATTTAAAGATTCATTTTTCCGTAGCTGCAATTTTGGAACGCCCTCTAGAACAAACCAGATGTAAGACCTTCGTGAAAATCTGATATATTGTTCTTAAGGTTGGTATAAATATAATATGTAAAAATTAGGAAAATTCACTGGACCCGCTTTTCCTAAGTAAGTGTGCGGGGTCCTTTAGAAAATTACAGACATTTGGAAAAAACGATATAGCACTCGTTCAAGTAGAACTAGCGCTCAAAGAAAGCGGAAATCCATTCCGAATAACGAACTCCGAATTAGCATAATAACACTCGTTTAATAATTACCCAATAAATATTCATCGTAAAATGAGTTGAAAGGGTTAAGGAACCATTTGTCAATGCGTCCAGTGCTACCAACCGTGATATGTATGTTTTTTTCGGGATTTTTCCTACCCTATCGCCCCCTCAGATCGTGGTCGAAATTATACAACAAAGGGAGCATCCCATGTTTAAGTGGACGTCAATGAAGATGTTATCAATTTGTTTTAACGGAATAATGCCATACGAGGTGCTGTAGAGATCCACAGATATCGCGTCGTTATTCGTGTACGAATTCATTCAATAATTTCGATATCATTTTTTTCTTGTTTTGGGGCATTTTGGGGGTGATCATATTGCACATCTGTCATTTGGATGGATGATATCGAAGGATAATTGATATAATGATATATGGGGGAAAGGGCAATTATTCAAATGGGTAATTTATTTAAGATCGTAGAGGTGAAATATGGAAAAGCGAAATGGATCGATATAGCAAAAAAAAAAAAATTCACGACTATTGTATAATCCACCCAATATACGCCTGTGTGCTCAGTCATAATAATACCCATTAATCCCTATGTTAATAATGAGTTAGCATTAACTGCTGTCAGATGCTTCATAGATTTAGCTTTGATATAATATTCTTTAAATTGCTATTCCTTCAGTATTCTAAAGTAACCCAACTAACAAATATAGATATACTTTGTCAATCGAGGGCCAAATCTACTTTTATTATTGAATTGAAGCATTTTTTATTACAAAATATAGGTACAATGACCAGGGGCCTATTGCACCAAAATATTTTGCAAGTTTTCACATTGCACTTTTCATTTCGACAAATTTGCAAAGTGAAAATTAATTATGTTGCACAACATTTCTCCTAAGATTTAATTTCTACGAAGTGTTTCTCACTTTGCACTTGCGTTTCCACATTGCACTTTTCAATTATAAATACGTTTCGTGTAACATCATTCATTTGAAAAGTGAAAAGTGCAAAGTGAAAAGTTGCAAAGTATTTGGTGCAATAGGACCCAGTTCTCCAAAAATGTCTCATGTGTCAACTTGACTTTTTCCACGCTTGTCACAGAAGGATCTTGTCGCGGTCGCCAAATGATAAAATCTTCAAGAAATATATTCAGAAGTCGTGGATAAAGTATACAAGTATAGTATGCTAATAGCATATAATGGCTGTTATTCATTTGGTGATTCGGGCCACTCGCTTACGGCAATTAAAGCGATTTTCATTACAAATTACGCAATGACAAGTATTCCAAAAATTTCTCATGTGCAAACTTGACCCTTCCATAAAATAGAAAGGTCTTGTCACTGTCGCAAAATGTTATCAATTTGTTTTAACGGAATAATGCCATACGAGGTGCTGTATAGAGATCCTGAGATATCGCGTCGTAATTCGTGTACAAATTAATTCAATTATTTCGATATCATTTTTTTCTTGTTTTGGGGCATTTTGGGGGTGATCATATTGCACATCTGTCATTTGGATGGATGATATCGAAGGATAATTGGTATAATGACAGGAGGATATATGGGGGGAAAGGACAATTATTTGAATGGGAAATTTAATTAGGACAGGAGCGGTGAAATATAGAAAAGCGAAATAGATCGATATAGCTAAAAAAATGATTCACGACTATTGTATGATCTACCCATTAAATGTTTGTTTGCCCCGCCATATAGTAATATCAATTAATGCCTAGTGAATTATGAGTTAACATTATGTAACTGTTGTCAGATGCTTAATGAATTTCGCTTTATATTATATTCTTCATAATGATATTTCTTCAGTATTCTAAAGTTCCCCAACTAACAAAAAATATGGGTAAGTATACCTTGTCAATCGAGGGCCAAAAAAATTTTTCCCACGACTATTGTAAAATCCGTCCATACTTTATTTTAACAACTTTATATTTCCATAAAAAGATATCCGATTCGAGTGAATTTTTTTTTGTATATGAGGATCGATATACTGAATGTTCATCCAAACTTCATGGCCATATTATCAACAGAACCATAGAAAATAATATTTTAATATTGAAAAGAAGAATCTTTGTTTTCCCATAGTAGGAGTGAAATTTCTTCTGTAAATAAAGACTGATATACTGAATCTGCATGCAAACATTTGTGGTCATAGTGTTAACGGAATCATAGAAAATTCAACTGGAATATTGAAAGACGAATCTTTATATTTCCATAACAGAATATCCGATAGATGCGAAATTTATTCTGTGAATGAAAACTAATATACTGAATGTTCATGTAAAATTTCAGGAGGATCGCATGATCAGAACCATAGAATTTTTTAATTTATATTTTCACCTATTTCATTTTCAAAATATAATTTCGATTGTAACGAGATATTCTGCATTTATTTATTTGGATCAATCTCAAATCCCTTATAAAATTTGAGGTAATAGTCTTATTGCTCCACCAAAGAACGAGCGCTTAAAAGCTCCTGCTCAGGGCTTCCTTTAAAGTTTTTTTTGTACATAAATGTCATAATAACTGATACTGCAATTTCCAATAAAAAAAATTAGAAAATTAATGAATGAAAATTATTTGTTTGATTCATTTTTGAAAAAAGGCGCAATTCAAAACACTATATCTCTAACGAATAGAATGATGTATTTTTTATTCACTTGTCACTGTCGGTTTGTATTTTATATGATTTTTCTGCGAGAGCCTAATATTTCGGCCAGTCACACAATATTTTGTTTCATTCTTAATTCCCAAGTGTATATTTTTTAACCCATAAGTATTTAATTACTTTGCTTCTGTAAACCATGTTTTACTGACCACTGAAATCTTGCGCTCTTATGGAAACACCTCTTATAACGGTTCTAGTTAGAATACCTCATTATCGATAGTGCTACTTTGTGTCAAAGAGCCGTCAAATCAGAGCTATCAGCTTACAGCTCATTAGTCATTACTACGTTGTAATGCCTTCAGATTTTCCGCAAGAATTTAGATTTACCGTTGCCTTAATGCCTGTTCTGTGCACATTGCTCTGTATTCGAGGTTAAAAAATAATCTGAATCAGACCTCGCGATGAATCGAGAAAAAACACACAATTCTAAAGATTTCACAAGTTTGTCTGAAGAAGGTGTCTGATATAGAAACCGAAACGTTTCATTATCCTTTTCATTTATTTCCTTTTTCAGTTTTACTGTAAGGCAACAATTTTTTCAAGACCGATTTGCCCCTGACAAATAAGTGCAGATATTCTCGCAGGAGCACTTTATTTTTTTGATTATTTCTGTTTCAGAAACTGGGAGTGAAAACCTGAAAAGTTTTTTAGGAATGCAGAATCCTACCAAAATATATTTCAATCGATATCGAAAAAATGATGTTCACATAAAACTTTTTAGAATTGAGACTTATCGTTGTCTGGGAGATCTAATATTTCGTAAAAATAAAAGTTATACATTTCGCAAAACCATTACTTGTTCTATAGAACATTCCAAAAGTTTTTGATCTACATATCAGAAGGAAAGAAAGAAAGGACAAATATAAAATTGAAAGCATATTTATAATTTCAGTTCAGTTTCACTTTAACCAGGTAATTACAAGTCGTTGTGAATATTGGGCTATTAAAATTTTTATTTTTCTCTTGTACATTATATGTTTATTTTACCTTAGAAACGATTGCTATAAATACACTCATTATGCCCGTGGGCATTTTAGCGGGCATTATGGATCATAACGCCCCGCTCACAACGAAAACAGTAATGACATTCACTTAATAAAATGATGACAGCAATAACGAACTTCAAAATATTAACAATAATGCCATGGTTACTACAGAAGTTAAATGGAAAAAAAATCATAGGAGCAAACGAATTTTATCATAATTAAATGATATATTCGTGAAAAATAAAATCTTGTATGCACCACGAGCGTTATTAGATCCTAACGCCCATCGGGCAACATCCCTCGGGCCAAAGGCCCTCGGGCCGAATGTTTCCCTCCGGGCGTTAGGATCCATATAACGCACTTGGTACATAAATAACTAAAATGATCATTCACTGAAAAAGCTCATTCTGGCTTGTACAATGAAAAACGTTATATGACACATGGTCGAATGTTGACGGTTATTCTTCAATTTAACATTTCTGATTTTACGAAATGTTTCGAGTTTTTCCCCTGAAATTATCACTATTCAGTTTTCCTTGTAGTCTCATGAAATTTGACTACATATTCGAAAAGGGCAATAAATTTGATACAAGATAAGAGAGTCTGTGTGAAGAAAAAACTTTCATTGTGGGTGTGGTGAGGAGATGAATATCACGATTCTAAAGTTAACAGAATTGGTCCTATGTTTCCAATGGTTTTTGCGATGAAATACCAATAATTATGCACAAAATTTCTTCCAACTGAAAATAAATATTAAGGTGTTCTTTCGAATGACATATCAACTTTTGTGCTAGCTGCTCATCCTCGCCATAATATCATGGCTAACCTGATAACAACGAAAAAATTTAAAATTTCTAACCTAGATTTGCTCTATTTTGAAGCTCTTCGTAGTTGAATTTCAATGTAATTTTATGGAAATCATCAATTAATCTCGAATCAAAATAATAACGAAAAAGTGAACCTCCTCTTTCAATACATCTGAGATATCATTTTCGAACTGAATGTACAGGGTATCCCATTTTGGGCACTTTTACGGGATATCTCCGTTATTTTTAACGTTAGCGGGATGCGGTTTTCGCGACAGTGTGCTACTTTTTTGTGAAACTAAAGATGGCGCAATCAGTTTTTGCATAGCTGTCTTAGTTTTTGCTATACAGGGCGGAAATGAAAAGTATCACTTTTTAATCACCCCCCGTATCTCAGTTGTGCTTAAACTTGGAGAAATAGTTGAAAAGCATTCCTATAGATTTTTTTTCCGTAAACCCCAGTGGCGTAGTCAGTTTTTCAATTAAACTTTCCGTTTTTGAGTTATTGAGCAAACATATGTTTTTTTAAATTGGACATCCTGTATATTATTTTTTATTCTTATCAAGCACAATGTCAGCTTTTCAAAAACATATTATTTTATGCATTTATTCTCAAAACCAAGATCAGAATTCAAGATTTTGTAATTCAATTGTCAATAACTAAGTAGTAGGCTCTATGACTGTTTATTAAAAACAAAAAATGTTAAAGCTTTGTCAGTTGGTTTGAAAGTTTACAGTTCTCTCAGTTTTTATTATTTATTATATCATATTAATGATTCAGTTTTAAGTTTTTCTCATTACGGCTGATTACGAAAATTACGAGAAATATGACATGCTTGTTTGTGATCTAGATATTATGTTAACATTATTTTCGATTTCTAACGAAATCTTGACATTTATTTTTGTTTTTAATAAACAGTCATAGCCTACTACTTGGTTATTGACAATTTAATTACAAAATCTTGAATTCTGAGCTTGGTTTTGAAAATAAATGCATAAAATAATATGTTTTTGAAAAGCTGAGATTGTGCTTGATAAGAATAAAAAATAATATACAGGGTGTCCAATTTAAAAAACGTATGTTTGCTCAATAACTCAAAAACGGAAAGTTTAATTGAAAAACTGACTACGCCACTGGATTCTACGGAAAAAAACTATAGGGATGCGTTTCAACCATTTCTCCAACTTTAAGCACATCTGAGATACGGGAGGTGATTAAAAAGTGATACTTTTCATTTCCGCCCTGTATAGCAAAAACTAAGACAGCTATGCAAAAACTGATTGCGCCATCTTTAGTTTCACAAAAAAGTAGCACACTGTCGCGAAAACCGCATCCCGCTAACGTTAAAAATAACGGAGATATCCCGTAAAAGTGCCCAAAATGGGATACCCTGTACATCTATTTATCTGCAAAGTTCGTAATTTTCTGACTCAGTTCAGTACAACACAATTTTATTCTGTAAATCCGAATCTGAAAGCGAATTAGACTTTGCATCACTCGTTTTATCTCCCTTGAAGTTTTCCCACTTTTACAGTAGAGACCCTGTACAGAAATTGCATTTTCAATATTCATTAAAATTTTTATCAGTTGAAGTTTCAAGTAAATAATTGGATAATCATAGTTATTCAATCAACTAGGTTATTAAAGACAGCGACTATGTATCTACAGGGTGATTTTTTTAAGTGTTTCATTAGACGTTTTCGAGGAAGGAATTGTAATACAGATTCAAGATTTTGGATTTTCGTTTTAGAGTACATAAACTTTAATTGTAAAATATTTCCAAGAAGAATCTACTTCCGGTTTCACCGGAAACGAATGTAACTTCGTTATTTCGAATGCAACACCCTGTATATTTATACATATTCGAATTCTTCGTTCAATTCTACACTGATTTGATGTATGATATGTGCAACCACTCAAGCGGTTCTTGAATTATAGCCTGATTATCAAATTTTTTGAAAAAAAGGTTGTCACAAATTAGTGTCCATATCTTCAAAATCCCTCATTACAAGAATTTCTTTTTGCGAAAGTGGAACAAAAAAAGTACGCTGATACTGTTTCTTGTATAACTTATGAGGAAATATTATACAGGGTGTCTGAAAAAGGGCCCCAAAGTGAGCCTCAATAAAACTATGAAATCTCACTTTTTTCAAATGGCAACCCTATAATTTTGTAATTCCAATCGATTGCTCGTCAAAAACCAGTTATGGTATCCCGAACATTTCATGCCTCTAAAATCAGTATTTTTGCCGTTATTCAATAAAATTCGAATTTCACGATTAAAGACAGGTTTCGCACAGTTTGTAAGCTTGCATTTTTGAAGTAGGCTATGTTAGGAACTGTCATTCTTACTTTTTCTTACAGCACTAAGCAAAACATGCGATAATAATTTCACTGGAATGATATATCAAGGGTATGCTCTTTATTTGCGGAAAATGTAACAAATTCCTAGAAAAGGTAATTAGGCTCGTATTCATAGTTCGCCCTTGAGGGTGAGTGTGAGTTTTTATCGCCCTCATGAATATTAGCTTTAAAGGTGACATCAACTGTCACTCACCCTCAAGTCCGAACTATGAATACGGCCCTTAGAAATTCAACGAACGAAATTCACATTTACTGACTTTTTTGTTAAAGGTGGTAAATGTGGATTTCTTTCGTTAAAAGTTCTGACTGCCCTTTCTAATATTTTGTTACATTCACCATAAATGAAGAACATATTCAATACATCACTGTTACTGTAATTCATATTTTGCATAGTGCCCGATTAATCAAAAAAGTATAAATGACAGTTCTCTAAAATGAATTATAAATCAATAGACATAGCCTTCTTGAAAACTTCTATCCTGATAAATCTATGGTTAGACTAAGAAACCTTGATTCAATCCTGAAATTCGAATTTTATTCAATAACGGCAAAACTACTGATTTTAGAGGCATGAAATGTTTGGGACACCCTAACTGGTTTTTGACGAGCCATCGTTTGGAATTACAAAATTATAGGGTTGCCATTTGAAAAAAGTGAGATTTCATAGTTTTATTGAGGCTCACTTTGGGGCCCTTTTTCAGACACCCTGTATAATATTTCCTCCTAATTTATACAAGAAACAGTATCAGCGTACTTTTTTTGTTCCACTTTCGCAAAAAGAAATTCTTGTAATGAGAGATTTTGAAGATATGGACACTAATTTGTGACAACCTTTTTTTCAAAAAATTTGATAATCAGGCTATAATTCAAGAACCGCTTGAGTGGTTGCACATATCTACATCAAATCAGTGAAGAATTGAACGAGGAATTTGAATATGTATAAATATACAGGGTGTTGCATTTGAAATAACGAAGTTACATTCGTTTCCGGTGAAACCGGAAGTAGATTCTTCTTGAAAATATTTTACAATTGAAGTTCATGTACTCTAAAACGAAAATCCGAAATCTTGAATCTGCATTACAATTCCTTCCTCGAAAACGTCTAATGAAAAACTTAAAAAAATCACCCTGTATATTCGAGTAGAGTTTTGACAAATTCTCGTAGTGCTTCTGAATACTTTGTGAACGGTTGCCATCAGGATTGTACATAAAAATTGAGAATAAGTTGAGCATTAAATGGGTCATTAATGTTCAATTTCATATACATTAAAATCACTTTTTAATTCGAGTTGGTTGAAATAGTTATTTGATCAACTAAGTTATTGAAGACAGCGACTAATGGTCGAAGCGAACGCGTGAATAGTTCGAGACCATTAGTCGCTCGATTAATAACCGAGTTGATTACAAGATTTTTCCGACGATCTCAATATGAATTGTGTATGAATTCTTGATTGAAATACATTTTCATTCTGCACAAGAATGAAATTTCTATGTATCTATGTTCAAGTAGAGTTTGAAATTTATCGTAGTATTTCTGAATACTTGGGAACGGTTGCCATGAGGATTGCACATTAAAATAGCCAAAAAATTGAGCATTAAAATGAGTCGTTAATGATCAATTTCGTATACATTAAAATCACCTTTATTTCGAGGTCAGCGGAAAAATTATTGAACGTTACTCTCAATGCCATATATACTGGAGATGCCCATTCTCAACCAGAGATAACCCACCCCCTCAAACTCCAATTTCCCTAATCTCATAACACAATAACGACAGTCGCTAACCTATAGCAGCTTATACCAAATAATCGTCGCTTTCCCATCGAAAACTACAACCATTAGCATGACTTCCATCTCTAAGAGAGGATTAAGAAGAGAGGAGAACCCCCGATATAGTATGAGTCACCGAGAATCCAAGGGTGCGTGGGATGATGCAGGAGCATACGAAGAGGAGAAGGTTACTCAACTTCTCCGGCCAGATGGCGCCCCTGATTTGCAATTCTGTGACGTATAAGGGCGATGTTCAAGCAGAGGAGAATGATGTACAAATTAAGAAGTTCTCCTGTTCTCTGTGAGTCATCGAGCAGAGGTTGAAACATGGTGGGTCTCTATGGGGGAGTTAATTGAGAATCCTAGATTTGTATGTGCACAGGTTGTGATGAAACGGAGGGGCTTTTCTTGTAAAGGGTGTTTCAAATTACGCGTTTTTTGAGCGCTCGTTCTACGTAAACCAGCGTAAAACTGCTTTTTTCTACAAGCGTGCACTTTCATTCTCTTTCCCGCACGTATTTCAATTCGTAAAGAGTCACATTGCCAAACAGTGTGGGGAAAAACCCCTGCTATTCCATTACCATTACGCAAATGCGTGTGGTAATGGATTAGCAAGGGTTTTTCTCGCACGCTTTTTCTAAAGAATAAACTGAATAATGATATATCTCTATGCCACCGACGACGTTACTATGGAAACGAGGAGAGTACAATGGTAACGACTTGTCAGAGACTTTTGTCATTCATGTGTATTTAGAATGATCAATTCACATTTGATCTGTGTGTTAAAATCGATCTCGTATAAGCGCTTGTAGAAAAAATATTGTTCCTAACTAGTGCGGAAAGTGTTTTTCCCGCAAACTGCTTACGGCAGTTTCGTGCGGAAAAATATCACTTTCCGCACTTGTTAGGAAAATAACTATTTTGCACAACTGTCAAAAAAACTTGACTTTTCTTCATTACTATGGATGCGTTAAATATTACTTTTTTTCACCGTTAAAAAAGTCTTTTTTTCATCGCTGATACCCAACCTACAAATAATGAATATTTTAATTACAACTAATTACACAAAATTATGACTGTATCTGTACCTTATAGAGTAAATTAGTTTCGTTATCAGAATCTCTGAGGAATCATCCCTCGATAACACTTTGGATTTCTTTTCTCGGTATCCGAAGCTTTGTTCTTAATAAGCGAGACCAATTTTGAAGAATTCCTTATTAAAAGCTTTTTGGGTTTTCACTCCCAGTCTCTGAAACAGAAATAAGTCAAAAAAATTTCAATTAAGATGAAGTTTTACATTTAGGCGACAATTTTTTCAAAACCAATTTGCTCCTGACATATAAGTGCAAAGATTTCCACATTAGCACTTCATCTCAATTAAAATTTTCTTAATTATTTCTGTTTCGGAGACTGGGAGTGAAAACCTATAAAGTTTTTTAGAAATGCAGAATCCTCCCAGATTATATTTCAATCGATATCTTTATTGTTTTTCCCAAATATCTATAATTCTCGAATTTTGAGCTGAAAAAGGTCTCAAACGATAGGGTTCGACACCCTGATGACGAATCCGAGGTAAAACTCAATTCTGTCCGTGGGGGCGGCCGTCCGGCCGTTAGCACGATAACTTTCGAAGGGATTGTCCTAGAGACTTGAAATTTTCAGGGTGAGTTCGGTTCCCAAATGCCAAGCTTAAGTTCGTTAACCAGCCGATTCGTACAGGGTATTCCCTAAATTAGGCTCAATATCTCAGACGAAACGGGGCCAATCGAAATGAAATTCTGCAACCACATGCAAGATGCTCATAATAAGCCTCATGCGAATTTTTGAGGCCATAGTGTCAACAGAACCAAAGAAAATTCAGTGGAAATATTGAAAAGAAGAATATTTATACATATTCCATAACAAGATATCCGATTCGATTGAAATTTGTTTTGTGAATGAGGATTGAATGCTGAATGATCTTGCAAAATTTCAAGACGATCGCGTCATCTGAACTATAGAATTCAATTTTTCCCAATTATTGATTTTTCACATATTTCATTTTTTGAATAATTTCCAGAATATAATTCTGATCGTGCTTAGATTTTACATTTATTTATTCAGTATCAATCTCAAGTTCTATACAGAATTGTGAGGTGATAGCATAATTGCTCCACCAATGAACGAGCGCTCAAAAGCACCTGCTCAGGGATTTTTCTTAAATTTTTTTTCATTATTTGCACGAAAAGGGATGTTTTAGATACATGTTTCTTATACCAAACCATAGTTTTATTTGAGTTAATCGTCCAACGTGCATGAGATCATAAAGTGTGGCAAATACTCACCATCAAAAACACTATTGAAGAAGTTTTATGGTACTCACCTGAAAAATAAAACAAATTGAAATTAATGAAATATTACCAGAACATTAATAAAAAGAAGATTGTCAATGTATATACCTAATTAAGTGAATGTTGCGGAAAGTATCAAATATACCTTTCTCTATTTCAGTATTACAGTACTGAAAACATGATATATTTTTCGTTTTGTGGTTGTCAACACTATTTCACACAACTCCAATGATATATTTTAGTTATGATGAAATTTTTTGGGTCAAAATCTTTTAGGTCAAAATTTTTTTGGGTCAAAATCTTTTAGGTCAAAATTTTTTTGGGTCAAAACTTTTTGGACCGAAATTTTTGGGTCAAAATTTTTTGGATCAAAATTTTTTGGGTCAAAATTTTTAGGACCAAAATTTTTTGGGTCAAAATTTTGTGGACCGAAATTTATATATTTAGGTTAAAGCCTATGTCATTGTTCGATATAATATTATTGACACAGTTACTGACAGATGGTTTTAAACTTAATATATTAATCATTGAAAGGTTTACTTACATCAATTAAATATTCATTGAAACCTTGCAAGCAATAGAAAAATTCTAACGAATATGAAACATCAAAATTGGGAATAATACGCAAATGTATGCAGTCGCTTATCTTAAGTAAACTTTAACATATAGGTACTTATTGACACTACTGCTAAATTTCAAGCCAAATATTTAATGATGCCGTTTTCAGAATGATAACCTGAGGAAATTGAACTTCACCCTAAGGTGGAGACAGATAAAAAAACTCAGATAGCACCCATAGTTTATTACATCGGTATATACATATGTACCGGGTTTTTCACTATAATTTGACCCCCCCTGTAACTTTGTTACTAATGGAGATACAAAGAAATATTTCCTATAAAAGTTTCACGACATCAACTGAGGATTTTTGATATTAGTCCAGAAACTGAAATATTGATGGCAACTTCATTTTTTCAAATGGAGCACCCTATATATTTTTCCATGTTTGGCCAGCTCTTTTTCCCCTTGTTTCGGATATGTAACATAATATGTATATGTTGGTCTATCTCTTTTATTCCGAGAACCACAGAGTTTCAAATTTTAAGAACCACCCCCCAAGATCTGTAATTATTTTACAAGTGGCAGAGTGCGTTCACTGAAAATGCCCATTTTTGGAGTTCTAATTACGTCAATGGAATGGGAAGATCCCTGTATATCTTCCCATTTCAACATTGAATGCAACTATATTTTTTCAAATGGGACACCCTGTCCTGTATATTCTTCTTTTTTTCGATAGGCTATTTTCTCCTGATCTCGAATATGTATGAATGCGTATGTAGATGTGTCTCTTCAATTTTCAGAGTTTCAAAGTTTTGAAATGATGACACAATAAAAAATATGTGAAATACCTACGAAATTCTTTATATCAAAACAATCTACTTAAAAGTATCAGTTTAGAAATGAATACTTAAAAATTACTTAATTAATGAAGTTGTTTAGACTATTTTTGATAGCATCTGGCTCTGATTCAAGTCAGGAACGGCTATAAAAACGTGTCCAAAGATCAAATTTACTTTCAAAACGCTATGCCAGATAGTTATTGAAATTTGGAACTCTGTGGTACTCAGAATAAGAAAGATAGACCAACATTTATGTTACATATTCGAAATCAGGGGAAAAAGAGCTAACCAAATATGGAAAAATATACAAGTTGTTCCATTTGAAAAAAACGAAGTTGCCATCAATATGTTTGTCGCCCTGTATATATTTCAGTTTCTGGACTCGTATCAAAAAACCTCAGTTGATTTCGTGAAACTTTCATACTAAACATTTTTTGTAGCTCCTTCAGTAACAGAGTTACAGGGGGGGGGTCAAATTATGATGAAAAACCCGGTACACAGTGTCATTCACTATCAGGGTGTCAACAACTGAACCTCTCACCTTACTATTGGTTTTTTATTCGAATTTTTCAAAGGAAATCACATTGATCAATTTCTTCTCAAGTTCCACCACTCAAGATCATTTCACTATTCACAGTAGAAAACAATCATTACCAGACAAATGAAAAGTGCAAGTCAATGCCGTCTATTGTGGTTCTTTCACCGTAGGTCACGCTTAACAGTTTCATCAATATTATATTCACCTATTTTTATATCACACAGGGTGATTGATTTGACTTTAATACACCACTAGTGGCGAAGTTTTATTATACCATTAACACCTTTATACCACCTTTGTTACTAGAGTCGTTAAAATTATATTGGCTCTAGCACATTGAAAGACTGGATGCAGTGCGAATAAGGGATGATGTTGTAAAACCGTGACTTGGCAGGTTTCACCCCATTCACGGGGTGTCTCTGTTGTGGGTATTTCTTTCGTAGGAATTACACAGGATGTTTTAGAATGAGGTTCCGTGACTTCGGGATCTTAATACTCTAATGATTATAAAGGGTTTTCCAATAAGAGGTGTTATTTTGATATTCAAAGAAAAATGCCATTTTTCAATATAAATGATCGGATGTTTATTTCATTATGAAGAAAAAGCTATGCCGTTAATAGTGGAAAATAACATCAGGCAAATGACCACCACGACCACGCTTACAGGACCATATCCTTTTAATGAAATTTTCCATAACCAAATCGCAAAGTGGCTGCCCTATGTCCTCGATATCCTCACGAATTCCATCTTTGAGGTCTTGAATCGACGCTGGGCTATTGGCGTAGACTTCTCTTTCAAGTGACCTAAAGGAAGAAGTCGCAAAGTTTTAAATCACAAGATCTCGATGGCAAATTGTGATAACCTATTAGGGAGATAACACGATCCGGAAACTTTTCTCGCAAAATATCAATGGTTTCATTGCTTGTGTGCTTTTTCAAATTTGAAGTGATTTTCGGGAACACCGCATAATTCACAGAAAGCATGGTTGCTTGAGTTTTTACTTGTGACGAATACTTTCTGAGAAAAAAATAAAATAAATAAAATGCTTCTTCATTTGAGAGTTTCACGAAATTCTTCGATTACTTGCAAAATCTCCGAAAGTGAGTCAGTACCTCCATTTTCATGTTTTTGGTAAAGGATAATCCACATAGTATCAGAGAAACTTCAACCAGGACTAATTTTTTTGTATATTTTGGAATAATTGACCTTTTTGTTTGAATTTCTTCGTACCCACTAGATGAAATGAAGAGTTATATCGTTGCTTTCCGCCTTCCGGATGAAAATTCACCAATGCTATTGGAAAATGCCCCCAATATAAAAAGGAACGCGACGTATTTTAAGCTTGACATTTTTTTTGAAAATGAATTTCTAACTTTCTTAGATGAAATAGCATTTTACAGAAAGTGTCCTTCGCAGGTAAAAACTCGAGATATCATTCTCACTGTGAATCATGTGGTGAAATTTCACATGACTTTCCATGAAACATTTGATGGGTTAAAACGTTCATTCATCCCTGTGTTTGTAATAACTGTGAACGAATAAATGAATTATTATTATTATTTATACGAGAATTCATCCACTTGTACAGAAGCCCGTACAAACGCCACTGGTGAACACTGAAAATAAATTTGAAGTGAGAAAAACGCGTTTCGATGCGTTCTCATAACATTCCCAAACGCGAAAAAAATCTTGTACGGAGTCGAAAATATATTCGACAACCAAGTTTTTTCTTCGAATTTCAACACTTCGTATCTCAGAAATAATACGTCAGAGACGCACAGTCCATAGGTGATTTATATGATAAAATCATTTAAGGATTAAGATCCCGAATTTACGTAACATCATTATGAAACACCCTGTATAGTCCCCAGTAAATGTATGGATAGAACTGTGTTCTCGCTATGAGTTTTTCCATTGCGGATCTCGAAAGATCTGAAGGGTTCAAAAACGAAGGGGAGAAAAGTTTCAGGGGTGAAAATCGATATTGTGTGTATTTTCTTCCAGAGACCCTGCGTTTCCTGGGTTGTACAAGAGATATAATATGGCGATTGAGACTTTGAAGAATTTCATAACAACAGGATAATTTACAATATCGTATAGTATTTATCCATTCACAATATTGTCAGAAATTATTTTGTTTGGCTAGAACATTTCGTAGAAGAGTTAAATCTTCATATTCGACTAGCTGCCCAGGCTTAAGTTGTTCTGCATTAATCTACATCATTTGTAGAGAATACGCATTTGTACCAACTTTTCTGTCGACTACGAAACTGCGCCCTACTTTTTGTTCAAATCTTCTACGTTGATTCCTTCCATTTCTGCCTCTTGCGATTGTGTTGCACGTGATTGCGCCATTTTAACATGCATATCTGCATTTTCCTGTTGGATTTGTTTGCCTAATGTGTGAGCACTTCTATCTCGCAAAACTCTAGAATGGTTTGTTTTATGACTCAAATTTGCCCCTACGTCTTGCTGACATTTCGTCTGAACTAATAAATCAATACAAAACTTTATCCACGATTGCTTCCATACTTTCCTACATCTACGGTTTATTCAGGAGAATTCTTGATTTCAGATTTGACAAAAGTTATCCAAACCGTCAAAATTATGCAAGTGAAATTCATCGTAACGCACATTATTGTGGCTAACGTTGTGGTTTCTGTAACCGAGAATTAATTTTTTTTCCCTTTAATTATTCTCTAGACCTCCACGATTATTTCAAGACAAATATAAGATAGATCCGCTCAGCCATTGTCAAGTTTCAGCGAGACTCACGAACAGCAATTGATTTTTAAATCTGTATATTCGATTCGGCTGCAAAAAAAACTGCAAAAACCTCGGTTCATTTGATAGAAATGAAAGGCAGATATTTTTGTGTTTGTCCGGTATACATTTGACGTGTTGATCAACTCTTGACCCTTATGTATCATAACCTTTCATCCCCTCTTCACTATCAATTATCATACATTATACAGATATAGCACGTAAATCATACTGCATTAATTGGGCCTATGATAAATGCCCCAATTCAATTTGGAATCATTAGAACGGTTCATCCCTTTGAACACTAATTTCCCTTGGGATACCCAAGTAATTCAATTTGTAATCTTGGTCGAATCTGTGAGTCAGAATTAATCAGAAATATACCGGTTTCGTATTCACGATTAACTTATTGCCATATTTCTTGTCATTTCACAACTAAATAACACATTTGAAGGCTTCATATTCCATAGCTTTTCTGCTTGTGAATCAACATTAATTTTTATCAGTCTCATACTCACGCGTAAGTTATATGTGACTTTATCATTCTACAATGCTTGTTTGTCCACATTGTTGTTGCCTTGAATTTATGTGAACCGGAATTAAGATTCACTTTGTGGGACAAAGTTAAAGAGAAGACTTAACAATAGTCCCTGCCATTCAATGGTTTATCAATATCTTATTAAGATATTCATTAGAGGGACTTATAATAATTTTAATTTCGGAGCTATTCAGCTTTTCCACAGTGCGTGTTGTTCCAAAATGAAATGACTTTGAATTAATGAAAACCACTTCGTTAGGTTTTCAGTTATTATATGATTTTTGCTGCGAGTAGAAATTAATTTCATTCAGCATCACTCTACCGACGTAGAATTAATTAATTTACTTGATCTTATTAACATTTAATAAGATTAACAAGTTCCATTCAAAATGGCCATAACAACATATTTTGAAATGGTTCGATTTTCAAAATTAATTAATGATCTCAATCTCACAGACGTACGCCAAAGTAACATCTCAACTACTAAACAACTAAATGACATCGTCAGGTTTTCTCTTGAATGTTTTTTTTCTGTCGTAATTAATTTCATTCAACATTACAATACGAACGTTGAATCAACGGTCCAAGTTATAACTAGGTGTACAATAAATGCGTCAATTCGATTCTTAACGTTTCAATTTCCTTAGAGAGTGATTTGATCTTTGATTATTTCGATAACTCTGAAGTTATAAGTTATACTGTTTTCCAATATTTCATGCAACTACATCGACTTTTTATCAATGAATATTCATAAGAACAGCAGTATCAGAATCGTAGCTTATACGAATGATTATTTTGGGTTTTCCTCAAAAGGTTTTGCAAGGCAAAATAATTTTTTTTTCTGATCGAATCAATATTGAGCTATATCGCCTTAGTTACCATATGTCATAACACACTCATATTTCCCAAGGGAAATATGAAACGTCAAGTCATATTGTCCCAAGGGAAATATGAAACGTCAAGTCATATTTTACTGAAAATAGTATAATATGCAACCTTATACATCAGAAAAAAGTCATTTGGAGATTCTATCAACAATTTCTTGATCTGCTCCCTGTACAACACTGCTGATTTTTTGGGAAGGGGTCCTTTTTTTTGTTCTTAACAAATACTTCCACTTCATCGAATAATTTAACATTCGTTTTTTCCTTCAAATGTAGCATGGATATAAACATAGATAATTTTGACCATAACGTGTTTGGTGAATATTCCTGCAATTATTGGAAATCGAATGAACTAATCATACATTGAAAAGAACAAGAAACAGAGCAACATACCAAATCTTCAAAATATGCTAGCAAAATAGCTAGCGGACACCGTCCACCAAACTTTTTCTTTTCCACTCCTGAAAGCCTTCATACACTTTACTATAGACAGCTTTAGATTTGGCCGAAATCAAAAATTCACGACTTTCGCCCGCTTGAGTTTCGACGTAGTTCGACATTATTTCAATAATTCTATTTCTGACAAAACGTCAAAATAAAATCATCCAACCATGATTCTCACAAACACGGCCTATAGCAACGTTAAAAATCCAATTAAATAAAAAATTTACAATATAATATTGATTTTTTCATTTCAAGAACGATATTGTTTCGATCAGAAAAAAACTATTGATTACAACACGAGAAATATGAATACATTTCCCACGGTTGTCCCATACATCCCTCGGGCTTCGCCCTCGGGATGTAACTAGGACAACCTCGGGAAATATACTATTCATATTTCCCTAGTTGTAATAATAGCTATTTTTCAATATTATTCAACGGAAGTTGGATCAACAGTAAATCTGTTCAAGGGCTTATCTTAGTGACAAGTCATTTTTTGAGTAAGTCGATGTGTGAGTCACAATTAATTTCAATGAAACAAGGCAAGAAAGCAACAAATTACAATTGTCCATCTATCACGCTTATCGACTTTCAGTGGATTCATTATGATATACACAGTTTATACACATAATTATAATCGTATGGGACTTTTTTTGTGAGTCAAAATTAATTTTGTTCAATATAATTGTCTGGACGTTGGATCTATATGGTAAATATTTGTCGATTTGAACTGCTGGGAACATCTCATCTAAATTACAACTCATATTTTCGACTCCGTAAAGTAAATCGATATGTGAGTCACAATTTGTATGGGACTTTTTTTGTGAGTCAAAATTAATTTTGTTCAATATAATTGTCTGGACGTTGGATCCATGGTAAATATTTGTCGATTTGAAATGCTGGGAACATCTCATCTAAATTACAACTCATATTTTCGACTCGGTAAAGTAAATCGATATGTGAGTCACAATTCGTATGGGACTTTTTTTGTGAGTGAAAATTAATTTTGTTCAATATAATTGTCTGGACGTTGGATCCATGGTAAATATTTGTCGATTTGAAATGCTGGGAACATCTCATCTAAATTACAACTCATATTTTCGACTCGGTAAAGTAAATCGATATGTGAGTCACAATTCGTATGGGACTTTTTTTGTGAGTCAAAATTAATTTTGTTCAATATAATTGTCTGGACGTTGGATCCATGGTAAATATTTGTCGATTTGAAATGCTGGGAACATCTCATCTCAATTACAACTCATATTTTCGACTCAGTAAAGTAAATCGATATGTGAGTCACAATTAATTTCGCTCACACAGGTCTCGTACTCACGCACAAGTAACATGTTACTCCGCCTTCCCATAATTCCTGTCACTCCACGCCAGAATGGCTCTCGATTCATATAAACTCGTCAAAATAGCTTTGTCAGTTAAGTTTATGTCGGTATTTCTTCTTTTATCGCCCTAGGAAATGACTGTTTGTTACTATGCCATTCCCTGGGATGCGCGATGGCATCCCCTGTATATACGGGATGTTGCTCAACGAAGCGTGTCAACCTCTATATTATAGCCTTCTTGTAGACCAGATTCTTTTTTCCTCTTCCGCGTTGGGAATCTTTCGATTGTGAGTACAGTGGCGGAGAATCTGGGGGGAAGTGGGGGAAAAGTCGATAGGGAATAAGAAGGGCTACTTTTTGCAGTGAGGATATTTCTCACAATAGTCTGATCTTCGTATTTCAATTCTTGCAACAGTTTCATTTGGCTTTAAAAAAATCCGTTAGCAAATCTGAAAACAATGCAGTTGTTGTATAATTCATTATACAGTGTGTTTGGTCACGACTTACGATAATGTAAGGGCATCAAATATACCCAATTTTATCGACAAAAACACCCAAATTGGGGAGTTTACCCCCTCAGTTTTGGGTTGGCCCCCTTTTTAAATTTACTTTTTCATTTTAGTTGACCTTTTCAAATTATATCGTTTTCTTTGGACATAAAGGTTCTACAGATGTGAAAAAAATGTTTTTTGAAGGACGATACTACCACATTCTATTGAAGTGAAACAATATGAAAACATTGAACTCAGAAATGCGATAAAAACATTGTTTAAAAAAATTTTAAGATAAAAATGTACTGATTTTCTTACTAAATCCGCAATAGTACAAGAACTAGCACTTTGAAGTCTAATTTTTTTCAAAGAGCTAGCGCTCAAGGATATTAGCTTCAAAACGATACCAACATAATTTCTGTAAGTTACATAATTAGAAAGTAATTGCTGTTCCAATATGACCCTTAAGAAAATTGATAAAATATAATAAAACTATAATTTTTAATGATTTAACAAACAAATTAATCATAAAAATTGCTCAAAATGGCCGCCTCTGCTCTGTAGACAGGCAGTGGCCTTCATGACGACCTGTAGAAGCAAAAAAAAGTTTGAGGAGCTCTAGTAGTGGTCATGTTTGAACAGCAATAACTCTCGAATTATGTAACTTACAGAAATGATGAAGATGTTGCTTTGTAGCTAATATCCTTTTGTGTTGAATCATTGAAAAAAAATTATACTTCAATGCACTATTTCTTGTGCTATTGCGGATTTACTAAGAAAATCAGTACATTTTTTGAAGAATTTTTTATGGCATTTTCAAGTTAAATGTTGTTATATTGTTCTCCTTAATGAAAGGTTGTTGTATTATCATTCAATAAACACTTTTTTCACACCTGTAGGACCTTTAGGTCCACAGAAATCGATATTATTTGGGAGGGTCAACGAAAATAAAAAAGTAAATTCAAAATGGGAGCTGCTCCAAAACTAAGGGGGTAAACTTCGCAACGTGGGTGTTTTTGTCGATAAAATTAGGTATATTTGATGCCCTTAAATTGTCGTTAAGTCATGACCAAACACACTGTATATTTCGAGTTTTTGCTCTGTTTAGAGTGATTTGAAATTTTAGTGAATTGACAACCTCTACAAGAGTTTTTTGAGGAATCATCTGAATATGTAGTTTGTTTTTCCACTTCAGAGCCCTGATGAAGATTGTGGAATAAAATCGAAACTAGTAGGCTTTTTTCCGAAAAGTTGTTTTTTTGAAGAAGAAATTTACCTAGAAACCTGGCAGAAAATCACCTGAAAGTCATAGTAGCTTTGAAAAACAAATCTAACTCACGTTTCAGTAAGATGGACTAACTATGAAATCAACAAACTTTCGAAGTTTGTTGCTGAGTTTCCTTTGCCAAGAAGAATTAAGCTACCTGAATATGAGAGGCGAATTATTGCCCAATTATTGATAACAACAATAGAAGATTATGGAAATACCTCAAATAATAGTAAGATATTAATAATCGCATCGCCAAAACTTCACATGGTACTTACAAAGACCACATGCTGCGCCACTGGTCTCAAACAAAATTAAGATCGGCCGTTAAGGAGCTCCCTTGCATAATGCAAGGATAAAACCCTAATATAAAGTGGGGCAATCCCCCTTCAAGGTTTTTGTCTACCTGGACCGGAACAGAAAACGATAGGTGGATTCAGGAATTTCGCAAGGTTCAGAGATCAAGGATGCTATGTTTATGTGGCAGATCGCAACAAGGGAACACGAAGGGAAAAATCGATTGAATTTTTCACAGTGCCAGCCCGAGATATACTAACTGACAAAAAACTGCAACAACCAGAAGAAGGTGTTTAAAATTTATTATTTTGTTATTTTGATATCCAAAGAACAATGCCATTTTTCAATATAAATGATTCGATGTTCGTTTCATTATAAAGAAGAAGCTATGCCGTTAATAGTGGAAAATAACATCAGGCAAATGACCACCACGACCACGCTTACAGGACCATATCCTTTTAATGAAATTTTCCATAACCAAATCGCAAAGTGGCTGCCCTATGTCCTCGATAGCCTCACGAATTCCATCTTTGAGGTCTTGAATCGACGCTGGGCTATTGGCTTAGACTTTCTCTTTCACGTGGCCCCAAAGCCCCAAAGGAAGAAGTCGCAAGGTGTTAAATCACAATATCTCGGTGGTCAATTGTGATCACTTCTTCGAGAGATTACACGGTCCGGAAACTTTTCCCGCAAAAGATCAATGGTTTCGTTGCTTGTGTGACACGTAGCGCCGTCCTGTTGAAAGTGAACGTGGTCCTGATCAATACTATCCAATTTCGACCATAAAAAGTCATTAATCATCTCTCGATATGCAATCCATTCACCGTAACTGTTGCTCCAGACTCATTTTCGAAGAAGTAAGGTCCAATGACTCCGCCGGACCATAAACCGCACCAAACAGTCACACGTTGAGGATAGAGAGGCTTTTCAACAATAACTCTTGGGTTTTCCGAGCCCCAGATGCGACAATTTTGCTTGTTGCCGAAGCCACCGAGGTGGAAATGGACCTCATCACTCAAGATGATTTTTCGATGGAATTCCGGATAATTTGCATACATTTCAACGGCCCAATCATCAAAGATACGACGTTGTTGATGATCGGCCGGCTTGTGTTCTTGTGTTAACTGAACTTTATAAGCCTTAAGACCCAAATTTTTATGCAAAATAAGGGGTAATGACGTTTGTGGTATGTTCAATTCCAAAGAACGACGAGGAATGGACAAACCTGCGTTTTCTTAAACACTTTCGGCTACCGCATCAATATTCTCGGCTGTTCTTGAGCGACGTGAACAGGTTTTATTCTTCACATCACTAACTTGTCCAACAGCTCCAAAAATGTTCGAGTTTCACGAACCGTCTCTGCCAATTTTCCACCATTTTTAATCATTTCAATGCGTTCCATTTTCATTAATGAAGTGGTTTCTATTTGTCAAATTTCAAGAAATGACAGCTTCAAACGTGACATCTACAGAAATAGCGGGCTACTCAAAATAACACCTCTTATTGGAAAACTCTTTACCTACGTTTCACAAAAAAAAATCAAAATTTAAACACTTCCCTATATGTGTTGCAGTTTCTTTGTGAGTAAGTACAGGGTGTCCAGAAATGATTATGGCAGCGCAGTTGGCGTTGGACTATTATGAATATTTATATTTTGATGTAAAATTTAAATTAAACAAACGATAATGTAATTTTATGTTGGTCATTCAGAAAAAAATCAAATAATGCGACTGAAATCATAAAATTGTAGACTTTGCATAAGAACCGTTAAGATAAAATATTTCCAATGCAACCTACGATGTTACAATCATCTATGAAGACCCCGTATATAGGGAAGGGAATACCCTGCGTTTACTCCCTATTAAAGAATGATTCAGACCCATAATTCCACGCTTGGATGATTCTTTTCCTCATGATTCTCCAAAATGAGACAATGCGAAGAATGGACCAGGATAATTGGATCTTACGTGCTTGGGAAAGATGGAGATGTGTGAATTATTGGCACATTTCCACTTTTGTGGTTTCGAATGGACGAAAACTTTCAAAGCTTTTAAATTGGGTCCCCCTGAGAATATCTCTTTGCAGAAAAATCTACATTTGATGCTAAATGATCGAATATTGGGGTGTTTCTCATGGGTCTAAGTTTGGTATTCTTGTATTCACTCATCATGTTTAAATACATAAAGTTACTGCAAATAGTATATTATACAACGAGCGTATAATGATAGCTATTATTCGTGAGGTGAAGTTCACCTATTATACGCGAGTAGCATACTACAGTTCAATCCACGACTACCGAATATATTTCTTGAAGATTTCAACATTTGACGACCGCGACAAGAGCCTTCTATGACAAGCGTGGAAAAAGTCAAGTTGACACATGAGAAATTTTTGAAGAACTAGTCATTGTATATTTTGTAATGGAAATTGCTTTAATTGATATAATAAAAGAAGATTTGGCTCTCGATTGACAAGGTATGCCCATATTTGTTAGTAGGAGAACTTTAGAATACCGAAGAAATACCAAATTAAAGAATATTATATCAAAGCTAAATATATGAAGCATCTAATAGCAGTGATTTATAATCTCATTATTCCCTTGTGATTAATAGGTATTAGGCCTAGCACAGAGACGAACAATGGACGGATTTCACAATAGTCGTGGATAAATATTATTTTTGTAGGTTTTCCAGAAATAAGACCATAGGAAGAAAAAACCTGTATAATTCAATATTGGATAGATATGTCGGAATTATAGACATATTTGTGCTTTTATGGAGTTGGATGTATGAGAACATTCATGTTGTTTTTTAGGAATAACTAACCTTGATTCATGTTTGACTGATTCATATACTTACATGAAAGTGTAACATCTCTCTATGATGTTAAATAATCCGATATGCCTAAGGTTCTTTCTCTGATATCTTATTGTATATATAAAAGTGTGTACAAAAATTAGAATAAAATGATTGATTGATTGATCTATGTGGCGTCCCCAAGAGTCTAAGTTCGGAACGCCATTTTTGAGCATTCGTTCTACTTGAACGAGTGCTATATAGTTTCGCCCAAATGTCTGTAACTTTCGAGTTTTCAGCCGAAAATGGTCTCAAACGATAGGGTCAGACTCCCTGTTGCCAGAAATTATGGATACTAGTAGAATACTACTTTTAATATGAACATCATTTATAATCATTCATAACTCACTAGTAAGTAGTGGATATCAGAATACTAAATGAATATCAATTAATTCCAACAATAAAATATTTAAGCTGAATCAAGGTAGCATCTGATAGCAGTGAATAATGATTATTCTGCACTAGTGTTTAATGGCTATAATTTCGGCCAAGTAAACAGACGTACAATGTGTAGATTATACAATAGTCCAGTCGTGGATAAATGAATTTATAATATTTAATTCTTGAAAATATTCATTCTATCCATCTCTCTAACGTCCAACGTCACACAACAAGACACAACTGACCCTAACCCAGTTTGAAAGGCCACAGACTCACAGATACTATAAATCCATCCTGATCAATATGATCACAGAACTATGTTAATTTATGGCTAGGTGAATTACACGCTCCGTAATACGCATTCGTTCCCTAGTTGGTGTTACAATTTACCTGAGGAACACCTTTTCAGGGCCACCTTTCTGTCGTTTAGCGTGCGAAACGCCTTTTTCTATTACAGGTAATGAGCTTTCCCTTAAAAGGCGGGGTTGAAGGTTTAGCGGGATGCCGTCGATAGAAAGGACTTTTTAACTCTCGCTGTTTCAAATCTTGATAAAGTTAAGTAATTTGATATTTTGTAAGTGGAGCGAAGGGTTAAAATGTTTTTATCAAAGGTACTGCTGTAGTTGGTATGGGAATTAAATTTTTATTTGACTTGTTGAATTTTAACGTTTGGTTATACATATTTGTATTTTTCCTTGTGTTTTGTGTTCATTCTTTCGAAGAATGATATTACGTTTCGTTGTGTCAAGATATGTAATCTTTTTTTATTCTGGTCTATTCAATAACCATTTTTCGATGTTGTAAAAATTCGGAAAGCTCCAGTTGCATAAAAGTATCAAATATATAAGTTCGCTCTTAACACATATCCAACACAAAAGTCAAAATTTAAGAAAAGCCCTGAGTAGGTGCTTCTGAGCGCTCGTTCATTGGTGGAGCAATGAAGCTATTACCTCATTTTTGTGTAGGTCTTGAGATTCACGCAAGTATATTAATGCGAAATTTCAGCACGATCGGAATTATATTCGCGAAAAATCAATAATAAAAAAAAGAATTCTATGGTTCAGATGATGCTTCGAAAATTTTGCTTGAACTGTATATCAATCTTCATTCACAAAATTAATTTCACTCGAATCAGATATCTACTATATAAAAATAAGTCGGGTTTTCCTCCCTGACGCTTTAACTCCAGAACGCACGAACCGATTTCAACGGTTTTGCATTCGTTGGAAAGGTCTCGGGCTCCGCTAGGTTTGTAGCAAAGAAAATTCAGGAAAAATTTCAAGATATCGAGAAGAACGTAGGAAATTGGTACATTTCTGAAAATGTCATTATTTATGACATCGAATTCAATGACAACTGTCAAGTCTCCTTTCGAGAGGGAAGTGCTTCCAACAATTTCCTCATTTCAGAAGAAAAAGGCCAGATCCGAATCAAAAAAGGTACGAATATCGTTTTCGAGTAGTTCTATAACGTTAATTAACGAAGACATTCGTTGCAGGAATTCTGAAATAACCAGGAAGAAGAAAATATTTTTGACATAGGTACGTCTCATGTGAACATTTGTTCGTTTCGAGTGGAAAACGTTATTTGAATAGGTAAGTCCATATGAAATCATCAACTTCAACGTTCATTCAACGAATTCCTAACATTTCAGCGATCAAAAGCATCATTTCAGGTCGCAGTGATATTTGAGGTTTCTACTAAACCGAATTTCCCTGACAAATAACGTAATGAGAACAAAATTCGGGGATTATTCGTATTTTAGGAAAAAATACGCCAGGAAATGATATCAAACTGTATGTATTATGATAACTATCGATATTTCAATATATTTTTTCGATTTCCTGATATGTTTACATGTTAAAACCCGTTGAAGTCAGTCTTCACGTGTAACAAGGCAAGTGGTGTAACGACTAACGTCTAGGTGTCTGGACCTGGTAGTGTACCGGTTTCGAATCCCCATGGTGGCATGTTCTGTTTATTCTGGATAAAAAGTATTTTTTCCAGGTTCAAAGAAAGCTGATGAAAATAATTTAAAATTTTCATGTGCATGTTTTATATAGGTACGTTTGAGATATATACAGGGTGTTTCTATAAATCTATCAATTATTTCACATTTCTACGTTATAACAGAAAGATTTCAATGAAATTGAAGGGGCTTTTGAATTTCGAGTGATTCGTTATAGGAGGTGGAATTTTAAATATAGATACTATACTTCGGATTCATACGGGGTGCTCCTATAAACATGTCGAATATTTTGAATTTCTGCATTATCACAGAGACATTTCCACAGAAACGAAGAAGTTTTTGAATTTCAAATGATTTACTATCGATGGTGGTTTGATTTATACAGGGTCTCTTCATAAAAATGCCAAATATTGTAATTTTCTACTTCCTAACACGAACATTTGTATTACTTTTCCCATAAATGTTCAATAGACGCTCTGAGTATATACAGGGTGTGTAGTGTAGTCAGACAGATATCAAGGAATATATCAAATATCTATGAACATCAATAACCAATGATGATCTATCGAGGTATACAAAACGGTTCGAAAGACCTACTGTTCATCTGATCTAACGGTTCAATTGATCTACCGGTTAAATTATCCTACTTAGAAAGGTAGATCTACCGGTTTCACAAATCTACTTAAAAAGGTAGATCTACTGGCCTGACTAGAAAATCATTGTTTTTTACATGGCAGTTATACTTTATACGTGTTCACGAGTTGGAAAACCATCCGCTTTGTTTGTGTTTACGTCAGGCCAAAAAACAAAAATATGGTTTACCAAAGAGCATTTCAAAAAAACGGATAGTTTGCGGAAACGTATAACGCTTCGATTCAGTATTTACTTTGGATTCTCTTTCATTTACTTAGAGAAGTTTAACTAAGTGACACTTCATTTTTGTAATCGAAATGAATTTATTACTGTTGTTCCTTTTCAAATAAAAAAAATTTTCTTCATTTTTTTTATCACCAAACGAAATGTTACAGAAAACGAAGCCATCTGATGGCGAAACGGAGTTCGCCGGGTTTGCTAGTCCTTTTATGGAAATATGAAAATCGTTCTTTTCAGTATTCCAATTGAATTTTTTTTAGTTCTGTTACACTATGGCCAGAAAACTTTGCATGATGCTTATTATGAGCTTCTCTTATGTGGCCGCAAAATTTCATTTTGATTAGTTTCTTTTTGTTCGATATATTGAGGAAAACAATTTTGAACGGCCATATTATATGGAACACCCTGTACGATTTGGCTTGTTCAAGAACAAAACTGCGGCGTTTGGGAACCGAACTCTGAAAATCTGAGGTCTCTAGTACAATCTCATCTGAAGTTATCGTGCTAACGTACTGACGGCCGGCTCCACGGACAGAATTGAATTCTGTCTGTGAATAATCATTATTCACTGCTGTCAGATGCTGACTCAGCTTAAATATTATATTGTTGAAATTAATTGATATTTATTCAGTATTCTGATATCCATAACTCACTAGTGAATTGTGGATTATAAATGACGTTCATATTTAAAGTAGTAATCATAATTCATTAATGAGTTATGAATGATTATAAATGATGTACAAGTATCCATAACTCACTAGTGAGTTATGGATTATAAGTCACATTTCTATTCGAAGTGTATAACTTACAAGCGGAATTGACATTGATATTGATTGATTTTATACAAGGAGCACTGGTACATCTTCTATTTTTGGAAAAAAACAAAAAAACAGCCCGAACTAGTATCTTTTCGTCTCGGATAATAGTACATTGTTTACCGGGTAGGAAAAGCTTAACATTCCTGGACGACTGTGAAGATTGCAACACAGAGTCCAGGAATGTGGCTTTTCCTACGAGGTAAACATACTATTTTTCCGCAAATCGTTTAAAATTCGACAGATATTGAACATTTTTAAAAAAATTCCCGAATTTTTGACATTTCTTAAATTGCATCATTTTTCGATGTCATTCTCATCGGAAAATTAATGAGAACTGTCAGATGTGTTTACGTGAGGGAAATGCCTGAGAATTTTGGTTCATTGTGAACGAAATAGGGCAGATCCAAATGAAACAAGGTATGAATATCATTTTTTAATCCTTTTATAACGTTTATTACTAAAGGTTTTTGTTCCAGAAACGATTAAATTGAAATTATGAATGGAGAATAAGTGACATTTGTCAAGCGAGTTTACAGGTCAAAAAACCTCTAGGATACTTGCAATTTTATGAAGGAAACCCAACAGATTCGAATGAAACAAGGTACGAATATCCTTTTTGAATAGTTCTATTACGTTTATTGATGAAAATATTTGTTCCAGAAACTCTCAAATTACCATGAAGAACAAATTACTTTTCTATCATTTTTGTAGAACACTAACAACTGTGCGGAAATATCATTTCCTTACAGTAAGGAAATGACATTTCCTTACAGTAAGGAAGTCCTGACTTTTTCTTCAAGAAATTTTGACAGGAATGTCAAAATTTCCTGGCAATTTGCAGAAAAAGTTTTTTTTTACACAAATTGATCGAGATGACTGGAAAATGTCTTGAACTTTTTTGGTTTTTGTCCCTCTGATTTGCTTCTCAAAAATCTAGATAGTTCGCCATATTTTGAAGTGTCAATAACAATTCAATATGATATCGCTCACAGCATAAAAAGTTTTCAGAACAACAATTGAATTTGAGAAATGTTTCTTTCATATCAATTACGCCCAATACGATAGATGTTATTACTTTCGTTTTATATTACTTTTTATTTCTGTAATTTTCGAATTTTGAGCCGAAAATGGTCTTAAATGATAGGGTTTGACTGCCTGAGGAAGAATCCGTGGTCAAACTCAATTTTGTCGTTGGGCTGTCCGTCCGTTAGCACGATAACTTTCGAAGGGATTGTCTTAAAGTTTGGTTCCCAAATGCAGCGGTTAAAATCGTACTGGGTGTTCCATAAATTGTGGCCATTCAACATTTTTGTTCCTCAATATCTCAGACAAAACGAAACCAATCGAAATGAAATTTTGCGACCACATCCTGGATGCTCATAATGAGCCACAGTGTTAACAGAACCATAGAAAAGTCAATTTGAATGAAGAATCTTGATATGTATTTCTATATCAAGATATCCGACTAGGGTGAAATTTATTTTGTAAATGAAGATTGACATAATATCTAATGTTCATGCAAAATTTCGAAATGATCGCATCATCAGAGCCATAGAATTTAATTTTTTTAATTGTTTTTACATAGTTCAGTTTCTGTATAATTTCCAAAATATCATTCCGATCGTGCTGAGACTTTGCATTTATATATTTAGTATCAATCTCAAGTCCTATACTAAATTTTGAGGTAATAACCTCATTGCCCCACAAATGAACGAGCGCTCAAAAGCACTTGCTCAGGGCTTTGTTAAATTTGTTTGAATTATAATTTCTTTCATCGTATTAAATGAACTATCGAAACATAAACAACTTCTCTATACAATACAGTAGAAGTTCCTTTTAACGAAAGTCTGCATAACGAATTTCTATGTGAAACGAATTTCGTACAAGACATTGCACCTTGAATCCAAATTCCATGTTAAAAACACCCTCTAAAACGAAGTAAATTCTCTCTGTAACGAAATATTCAAAGAACATCACTCTTTGAATGGGTATTGGTAAGAAGGAGTAAGGGTGGGTTTTTTCCGAAATTTTTCCGGACGTACGTAATAAATCCCGACTTTACACTAAATCATTACGGCGGGCAGAGAGATCCTTCTGAAACAGTTTTAAATACACCCCTGGCTGTTTGGTTTCAATCTAACCATTACGCTAGTGTGAAAAGTTGTGCGAAAATGTCTAAAAGGAAGTGCTTAAGTTTGAATGATAAACTTAAATTTATCAGTGAAGTCGACCTCGACATTGCCGACTATAGAAACAAATTTTCTGTATAACGAAATTTCTTTATAACGAATTTTTTTGCGGATTTAGCGCTTTCGTTATAGGGAAGTTCCACTGTATTTCAATTTCAACTGCCATTGACATTCTTGCAGCGTCTCTAGGAAAGAATAATACGCAACTTTTCACGTAGTAATTTCGTTTCTCGTATGAAAAATGGAAGCGAGACTCGAAGTCATTTTATGATATCGCAGATAGAGTCTTCTCACGTTTTTCGTATTCCATATGTAAAATGAGCAGTCGTGAATTGTCCAAAGTGTCTCATACCTCGACAAGGACAAACGGTTCACATGAAATGGAGCTTGTTTACAGTATGACTTCAGCGAGTCTCAAACTATATTCTTGAAGATAGAGCTGGCGAACGTAAAGTTCAGTAATTACTTTTCCGAGTGTGCTTATAAAATGTATTCAGGAAATACGGTACAGATCGTAATTGTTTTTGTTTGTTTAATTCGTGTCGTTAAACATAGATTACAATATCATTCGGTTGAAATTATTATTGTGCTGGTGGTCCCACAGTTTTGAAAAATATGTTTTTTGACATTCAAACGTTTATGCTATATTTTATGTGGTGACATACAGTGGGGAACATACAAATGCAATAAATTCAATAACGAATAAATTACAGCGTGTTGGGAAAAACGCTGGCACACGACGATTTGTATTTTCAGATGAGCATTTTTTTCAAAAAAATTATTATATAGGGTGTGTCATGTGACAGTGGTCGATAGCAACTTTTTATTTCAATTACAACCCCTGTATATTATTAGTCTCTTGGATTCTTCAGAAAATTCTAGACATAATTCATGTATAATGTTCCATACCTAACTTCAACTACTTCGGATATTATATTGAGTGTTTCCAGATGTATAACAAAATTGACATTAAAAAAAATTATTTCATTTCACAAGACGTTCTTGGCGAACATTTGGAACATCTCTTACATTGAAATTAATGTTTTTTGTTTCTTCACATTATTTTTAAAAGAAATTAATTTTTTCTAATGTTAATTTTTGTAATACATCTGAAAACACTTGATATTTTCGAAACAGTTGAAGATAGCTATCGGATATTGTACTAGGATTATGTCTAGAATTGCCCATCTAAATATAAATATCGACGTGTCCAACCTTTTTCCTAACACGTTCTCATTTATTTGTTATCGAATTTATTCCATTTGGCTGTTCCACACTGAATGATTGTTTAAATCTCACTATAGGTCACATGACATATTTCAGTCAACACACCTCATTAATAGTTTCCGAAACAACAACTGATTTTTGGCGCTCGTTCATTACTGAAGCAATAATCAATCCCATTACCTCAAAATGTTTTATAAAACTTGAGATTCATGCTTAAGATATGCATGCAAAATCTCAACACGATCGGAATAAATACTGGAAATAATTCAAAACATGAAATATGTCAAAACTTGACAATTAAAGAATTGAACTCTATCGTTCTGGTGATGCAATCCTCTCGAAATTTTGCATGAACATTTAGATTATCAATCTTATTTGCAATTTGAATTTTACTCGAATCGGATATCTTGTTATGGAAAAATAATTATTATTTTTTCCTATATTCCAATTGAATTTTTTATGGTTCTGTTAGCACTATGACCACAAAATTTTGCATGGGGCTTTTTATGACCATCTTGCCTGTGGCCGCAAAATTTCATTTCGACTGGTTCCGTTCTGTCGATATTGAGGAAGAATAATTTTGAAAGGCCATATTTTATGGAACACCCTGTACGATTTGGCTGGTAACCAAACTTAAACGAGCCATTTGGGAACCAAACTCATCCTGAAAATTTCAAGTCTCTAGGACAATCCCTTCGAAAGTTATGGTGCTAACGGACGGCCCCACGGACAGAATTGAATTTGACCACGAATTCGTCATCAGGAAGTCGAACCCTATTATTTCAGACCATTTTCGGCTCAAAATTCGAATATTACACACAATTAGGCAAAACGATATAGCCCCCGTTTAAGAAGAAGCAGCTTTCAAAAATGATGCAAATATAGTCCGTTCACGAAAGTTTGAGCCGTCGGTTGGCCATGGAAATTTGGCATATTCCACTGTGTATATTAAAATTTTAGGTTATATTGTTTTTTCTTGTCAGATTGATACGCAATGTTGTCAATATAACAAGAGTTCTCTGATAATTTGCAAGCTCGTAGGACGAGGCCGGGTACATTCGGCAACTTCGGATAAATAAACAAACGCCTACTATGCGCTCAAACTTTCGTGAACTGACTATAGGTTTACATTTTTACGAATTTGTGGCGATACAATAAAATAATTTTTGGTGATGAAAGCTTCCATAGTATGTTCGAAATATTAGCAGGTCTAAGTAAGATAAACACACTTATTTAAAAATTTATTCTTTGGCGATCGATTTCGGTTTTCTAAAAAACCATCATCAGGCCAGCTGAAAGGTACAATTTTAATTATAAAAATTCAGGTGTGAACGTGCAATCGACTTACCGTACAAAGAGGTATTCCTTCAATTATAATTACAAATAATGTAAGCATTCAGAAATTTAGATGTTCTTGAAGGAAGAAAACAATTTCGTATTTATTTCAAACTAGTCTTATACAGAAATGAAGGTCAACTTGTGTTGTTAGCAGTCATGTTGTCAATATCTGGTGGTATGTTCGGGAAATTAATTAGTCTGATGAGGTTGTTTTCTCTAAGGTTAAAGTCTGAAAATTCGTTCAGTAAATGTCTATTATCTTTGTTTTTTAGGATTTCTAATTGTTCTAGTAATGTCAGTTTGTAAAAGTTATGTCCTTTATGTAATATTCTCAGGTTATCAAATTCTATGTTGTGTTTACATTCGTCTATGTGGCAACCCAATGCTGATTTTGGTTGGTTTCTACGGTGTTCATTAAAACGTTTTTTCATGTTTCGTGTGGTCATGCCAATGTAAAAGGAAGGACAATTTGCACAATTTATTTGATATATTCCACTTTCTTCTTCTTGTTTGGTTTTTGTTTTATTATTGACTAGAAAGTTTTCGATAGTTTTATGCCGTTTGTTTATCAGTGTGTAGTCATGTTTATTAACAGTTTTCTGAATATTTTCGTGTAAACCTTTATAGTATGGTATAGTTAGAAAGGTTTTTCTTTTTGTAATGTGAGGGTATATTTTCTTCATTATCATTTTTCTTTTTATTGAAATGTATACTTGGTCTATGTATTCTTTTGTATATTGATTATTTCTGCCAAGTTGGTAAATGATATCCATTTCTTTTTCGTAGTTCTCAGGGGATAAGGGGACGTTGAGAATTCTATGAAATAAGAAATTAAAAGCAGCTCTCTTCATGGATGGCGAATGGTAGGAATGATATGGTATAATGCTATCAGTTTGAGTGGGTTTTCTATAAATTTTAAAAAGGAAGTCGTTGTTTTCATTCAAAGAGATTGTTAGATCGAGAAAATTAATAGTATTTGATATTGCATGTTCTAATGTGAATTTTATCTTAAATTTAGTGTTTATTGTTGTGAAGAATTCTTCGAGTTCCTCTTTCTTACCATTCCAGATGCAGAAAACGTCGTCGATATATCGTTTCCATGCAATTATATTGTGTTTAAAAGGTAGTTTCATAATTTGTTTTTCGATGTGATTGACATAGACTTCTGCTATAAAACCGCTGGCTGGAGAACCCATGGGTAGACCATTATTCATTATATAGATATTGCCGTTAAATGTGAAAAAATTTTGCTCTGTGATTAAAGTACTTAGCTTCATTATATTATCAACATCATTTTTCTCAAGATTTAGGGAGTTATCTGAATTATAATGTTCATTAAGTTGTTCTTCTATTAGTGTAAGTGAGTCTTCTATGGGTACATTAGTGTATAGATTTACAATATCAAAAGAGATTAATGTGTATTCTTTATTAGGGTCTAGATTAAGTGACGTGATGTACTGTACTAATTCAAGAGAATTTTTTATTGAATGTTCAGCTTTAAACTTTAATTTACTAGTGAAAAACTGGTTGATAAATCTTGAAATTTTATAGGCTGGTGATGAAATGGCCGAAGTTATGGGTCGAATGCTTTTATCGGGTTTGTGCAATTTGATGGTACTGTTTAATTTAGGAACTTGCACAAACCCGATAAAAGCATTCGACCCATAACTTCGGCCATTTCATCACCAGCCTATAAAATTTCAAGATTTATCAACCAATTTTTCACTAGTAAATTAAAGTTTAAAGCTGAACATTCAATAAAAAATTCTCTTGAATTAGTACAGTACATCACGTCACTTAATCTAGACCCTAATAAAGAATACACATTAATCTCTTTTGATATTGTAAATCTATACACTAATGTACCCATAGAAGACTCACTTACACTAATAGAAGAACAACTTAATGAACATTATAATTCAGATAACTCCCTAAATCTTGAGAAAAATGATGTTGATAATATAATGAAGCTAAGTACTTTAATCACAGAGCAAAATTTTTTCACATTTAACGGCAATATCTATATAATGAATAATGGTCTACCCATGGGTTCTCCAGCCAGCGGTTTTATAGCAGAAGTCTATGTCAATCACATCGAAAAACAAATTATGAAACTACCTTTTAAACACAATATAATTGCATGGAAACGATATATCGACGACGTTTTCTGCATCTGGAATGGTAAGAAAGAGGAACTCGAAGAATTCTTCACAACAATAAACACTAAATTTAAGATAAAATTCACATTAGAACACGCAATATCAAATACTATTAATTTTCTCGATCTAACAATCTCTTTGAATGAAAACAACGACTTCCTTTTTAAAATTTATAGAAAACCCACTCAAACTGATAGCATTATACCATACCATTCCTACCATTCGCCATCCATGAAGAGAGCTGCTTTTAATTTCTTATTTCATAGAATTCTCAACGTCCCCTTATCCCCTGAGAACTACGAAAAAGAAATGGATATCATTTACCAACTTGGCAGAAATAATCAATATACAAAAGAATACATAGACCAAGTATACATTTCAATAAAAAGAAAAATGATAATGAAGAAAATATACCCTCACATTACAAAAAGAAAAACCTTTCTAACTATACCATACTATAAAGGTTTACACGAAAATATTCAGAAAACTGTTAATAAACATGACTACACACTGATAAACAAACGGCATAAAACTATCGAAAACTTTCTAGTCAATAATAAAACAAAAACCAAACAAGAAGAAGAAAGTGGAATATATCAAATAAATTGTGCAAATTGTCCTTCCTTTTACATTGGCATGACCACACGAAACATGAAAAAACGTTTTAATGAACACCGTAGAAACCAACCAAAATCAGCATTGGGTTGCCACATAGACGAATGTAAACACAACATAGAATTTGATAACCTGAGAATATTACATAAAGGACATAACTTTTACAAACTGACATTACTAGAACAATTAGAAATCCTAAAAAACAAAGATAATAGACATTTACTGAACGAATTTTCAGACTTTAACCTTAGAGAAAACAACCTCATCAGACTAATTAATTTCCCGAACATACCACCAGATATTGACAACATGACTGCTAACAACACAAGTTGACCTTCATTTCTGTATAAGACTAGTTTGAAATAAATACGAAATTGTTTTCTTCCTTCAAGAACATCTAAATTTCTGAATGCTTATATTATTTGTAATTATAATTGAAGGAATACCTCTTTGTACGGTAAGTCGATTGCACGTTCACACCTGAATTTTTATAATTAAAATTGTACCTTTCAGCTGGCCTGATGATGGTTTTTTAGAAAACCGAAATCGATCGCCAAAGAATAAATTTTTAAAATAAGTGTGTTTATCTTACTTAGACCTGACAATAAAATAACTTTCTTCAACCTTTCGATTCGCATCCTACCCTGAAGACTGACAATAAACACAATAACTTTCGAAAATGACATCTTGGAAACTTGCACGGAAATATTGAATTAATAAATAAAGATAATGAAGCAAATAGCTTTCAGGAGATTCAGATTTGAATGATCGTTTTTTCAATATGCACAAGTACGAAAGCTTGTTATAATGATTTTCAAAAGAGAAATTTCAACACCCTAAAATAATTTTTTAAAGCCTTTGTTTGGCAATGTCTGCTCAAAGACGAATTTTGCATGAAAATCTGTTCAGTGCCAGTGGTGCCAACTACACCGGCAGGAATTATCAAGTGATACGTCCAGGAAATATAAGTTATATACCTCATTAGAGGAATAAAGTTTTGCATTCCTTCTTGCATGAAGAGTCGCTAGTTATCTGGCTTGTAGCAGGAATGGCTATGATGGCCATCAAATGTATTACTCGACTAGTTTGCGAATTACCGATAAATTGAAGCAGATATGGGAATCTATTATGAAAAAGGTCGCAATTTCTGATCGTTACACTCGGTTGAGAGGTTCCAATAAATATGGAGAGGGTTCTGCGAGA
Source organism: Propylea japonica (assembly GCA_013421045.1). NCBI lineage: Eukaryota > Metazoa > Arthropoda > Insecta > Coleoptera > Coccinellidae > Propylea > Propylea japonica. The sequence goes on from CM024244.1 coordinate 17,478,188, forward strand.
TATAATTGGAATATTTTATGAGAGTCATTACGGAAGGTACTTTCAGAAGAATATTGCCTGCATTCCGATTTCATCATTTCGCTCTGAGATATACAGGGTGTCCCAAATCATATAATGCAAAGTTGCTTAGTTAAGGAGCTAGTGCCCTTTGAAGATGACGTCCTGTCCACACTTTTTGCCACATATTCGCAAAACGGAGTCACATAAAGTGATGAAAGTTTACACATTGGCTAATATGAAAAATACGCATCGATTAGATTGAGTGCATTCCTTTCATGTCAAGCACAATCGTATCATTCGGGGGCGGGGCAAAAGGTATTTTTAGTTAAAACTTTTTTAACTTTCATTATTTCGCGAGATTCACATCAAATTCATAAACTCTGATGTTTTTTCTTGAAAAAGATGCTCCTGTATAATAACGCCCAGATGCACCATTTCTGAAAAAAATAGATTTGGAATTTTCTCTCTTTTCACTAAGTACTCAATTAAATGATAAAAATATTTTTTTTCTCAGAAATGCTGCATCTGGGCGTATACAAGAGCATCTTCTTTCAAGAAAAAACATCATAGTTAATAATGATGTAAATCTTGCGAAATAATGAAAATTAAAAAAGTTTCAACTAAACATTCCCTTCCCCCCTTCAAATGATACGATTGTGCTTGACATAAAAGAAATGCACTCAATCTAATCGATGCGTATTTTTGATATTAACCAATGTGTAAACTTTCAGCACTTTATGTGACTCCGTTTTGCGAATATGTGACAAAAAGTGTGGACAGGACGTCATCTCAAAGGGCACTAGCTCCTTAACGAAGCAATTTGGCATTATATGATTTGGGTTGAATCTGTCAAAAAAATGATCTATAATGTCCACTAGAAGTTTGTCGGTCTAATTACGGGACACCCTGTATACTAATATTGAACATCTCAGGTTACAAACGGACGCAGCATTCAATCTTTTGAATTTTTCATTTTCATTCAAAGAAAAACTTTAAGAAAAGCCCTCAGCAGAAGCTTTTGAGCGCTCGTTCTTTGGTGGAGCAATAAGACTATTACCTCAAAACTTTTTATGGGATTTGAGATTGATACTAAACATAGAAATGCAATATCTCAGCACAATAGGAATTATATTCTGGAAATTATTCAAAAAATGAAGTATATAAAAAATTAATAATTCCTTAAATTAATTTCTATGGTTCTGATGATGCGATCCTCTTGAAATTTTGCATGAACATTCAGTATGTCCGTCTTGATTCACAAAATAAATTTAATTTGAATCGTTTATCCTTTTATGGAAATTAAGGGATTCTCTTTTTCAATATTCCAATAGAATTTTCTATGGTTCTGATAACACTATGGCCACGAAATTTTGAACGAACATTCAGTATATCGATCTCCATTCACAAAATAATTTTGAATCGAATCGGCTATCTTATTATGGAAATATAAAGATTCTTCTTTTCAATATTCCAATAGAATTTTCGATGGTTCTGTTAATACTATGGCCACAAAATTCTGCACGAACTTCAGTGTATCAATCCTCATTCACAAACAAATTTCATTCGAATCTGATATTTCTTCATGGAAATTTTAAGTTTCTTCTTTTCAATATTCCAATCGAATTTTCAATGGTTCTTTTTACATGGCCACAAAAGCTCATTATGACCATCTTGCATATGGCCGCAACATCTCATTTCTGATTCAGCTACCTCGAAAACCCATAAAAACATACCAAATTTAATGAAGTCCGCCATACTTCTCGAATAAATTCAGTTAATAGATGTTGATAGATTTTTTCATTTTTCATTTTCGAGTTGCGTTCGAGAGCGCCTGCGTAATGCAGTTTGCATTGGATCGATGAATTTTTAACGTCAATCGATTCATTAAACCGAGCCTTATAACCAAACACCCTGTATAGATTTTCAACGAACACTGTTACAATTTTCTTCCCATCGAACAAAAAAAAACAAGTTCTGAGATGGACCTGCACCATTGTTCAATCATATTTCACATACTCTTAATTATAACCCTTTTTGAAAAGAAAATTCTGGATATATCTCAGAGAAAGCTCTTGACCACTGGCATCCTCACCATTTATCACATTTGTTTGACACCAACGACAAAGATTAATCAAAAATACAATCAACAACATTCTTACAGGAATTGCTTAGATAGTCATGCTCGAGACTTCTACATTTTCCCTTAATTAGAATCATTTGTTGTCCCCTTCTTGGTGAGGGGTTTATAGCTGCGTCTAGACTTGATCTATGACTAACTAATGAGTAAGGCACTCCAACCCTTTCAGACACGAAAAAGAAGGTGAAGGACCAGTCCCACCTTAGCTAATAAGTGGGTAAAATCTATTAGCATAGTCTAGTTACAGTGGGTCCAAAAGTATATCGTTTTTTATGCAGTAGGGGGGTGAAGTGCAGGTATACTCATAAACTGCTCAACAAAATTGGGTCATTATTAAGTTAACTATAGATAGTGACTGTTCAAGCATGATTTAAAGGGTGTTTCAATACGTGCGTTAGATTAAGATTATTATGATCAAGAAATGTAAAATAAAATAAAACACACTATTATTGTTTATTAAAATCTTCGGCTATCGATTTCGGAATTATTCCATCATCAGGCCAGCTGAAAGTATACAAAGATAGAACATGTATTTATTTAGGTGAGAGTATGCAACTTACTGTCTTGAATCAAAATGAACAGAAACTGTTTAAGAAACATTAAAAATATTAAAAACGGTTCTCCTCTGTCAGAATTGTTGAAATTTTTGAATTTTAGGCAATCTTTATTATCGATATATCTTTCTTGTGGGAATGTCAACTGAATCTGGAACTATAGGATATGTGTGAAATGTGATATCTAATATGTTATTATCGGTGGTCTATTGGTGGCGGGAATTTTTTGAATTTTATTTATTGTTGTTTTTTAAGAATCTATGAGTTTAAAAATACTTCTTCTGTCGAATTCTATATTATCATTAAGTAAAAATTGGTTGTCTTTATTTTTAAAATTTCTAGTTGTTCGAAAATAAAAAAATAAAGACAACCAATTTTTACTTAATGATAATATAGAATTCGACAGAAGAAGTATTTTTAAACTCATAGATTCTTAAAAAACAACAATAAATAAAATTCAAAAAATTCCCGCCACCAATAGACCACCGATAATAACATATTAGATATCACATTTCGCACATATCCTATAGTTCCAGATTCAGTTGACATTCCCACAAGAAAGATATATCGATAATAAAGGTTGACTAAAATTCAAAAATTTTCTCCTCGAATTCCATCTCAGAGGTCTTGAATCGACGCTGGGCTATTGGCGTAGACTCTTTCATATGACCCCAAAGGAAGAAGTCGCAAGGTGTTTAATCACAAGATCTCGGTGGCTAATTGATTGTGATCACCTCTTCGAGAGACAACACGGTCCGGAACGTTTTCCGTAAAGATCAATGGTTTCGTTGCTTGTGTAGCACGTAGCGTAGCACTGAACTTTATGAGCCTTGAGACACAAATCTTTATTGAAAATACGTTGTAATGACGTTTGTGGAATGCCTTATTCCAAAGAACGACGAGGAATGGACAATGCTGGGTTTTCCTCAACACTTTGGGCTACAGCAGCAATATTCTCGGCTGTTCTTGAGCGACGTGCACGGGTTTTATTCTTCACATCACTAACTTGTCCCAATAGCTTCAGTTTTTCCATCAATTTCCTTATTGCGGTCCGACAAGGTGCTTCACGACGACCCAAAAATGTTCGAGTCTCTGCCAAATTTTCACCATTTTTATAGTGAATTTTGATAAAGGGTGTCCCAAAATTAACGCAAGATTTGAATATGCCGCCATTTGTGCAGTGAAGTGTTGGCAACCCCGAAAAAAAAGCAATTTGACACCTAACAGTAGGTATAGGGTTATTAAAAATGGAGCGTTACACGATAGAACAACGTGTCTTCATTATTAAAGAATATTTCAAAAATAGTGAAAGCTTGGCGGCTGTAGTTCGAAAATTTCATACAAAATATGATCGGAATAGTGTTTTAACTTCGTCAACTGTGAAGAGATTAATTGAAAAATTCATGGCCATCAAGATGAATATGTGCTTCATCGCTTAGGATGATTTTGCTCGAAAAATCAGGGTCCATTTGTTGATGTTCAATAATCCATTCAACGAACTCTCTTCTCTGTACGGGGTCATTAGGCTTCAATTGTTGTGTTAATTGAATTTTGTAAGCATGAAGACACAGATCTTTGGTGAGTATACGCTGTAGAGAGGTTCTTGAAATTTGCAATTCTTGTCCACGACGTCGAATTGAGGTTCCTGGATTATCAGCAACACTCTCAAGCACTGCTTCGACATTCACATTTGAACGGCTTGTTTTTGGACGACCAGTGTGTTTGGCGTCTCCAACGGATCCAGTCTCCATGAATTTTTCAATTAATCTCTTCACAGTTGACGAAGGTAAAACACTATTCCGACCATATTTTGTATGAAATTTTCGAACTGCAGCCGCCAAGCTTTCACTATTTTTGAAATATTCTTTAATAATGAAGACACGTTGTTCTATCGTGTAACGCTCCATTTTTAATAACCCTATACTGTTAGCTGTCAAATTGCTTTTTTTTTCAGGTTTGCCAACACTTCACTGCACAAATGGCGGCAAATTCAAATCTTGCGTTAATTTTGGGACACCCTTTATATTCACTGCGTTCTTGCAGCGTGTATAGTTCCATTTTTATTAATGGTGTAGACTCTACTTGTTAATTGAAAAAAAATGACAGCTTCAAACGTGAATCTCATTCATGAACAGACAACACTAACCATTTAACACTCGGTTAAATCTCAAATATATAACTGAAAACTAATGAATACAAGAGTAACATATATCTATAACTGCATATAACAAGGCACATAATGAAACCTGGCATGCCTGGCATAATGTACAACTGGAGGGTTAATTTAAAATAACATTGTACCTATATACCTACAGGTATCTTTATGGAAACATTGAAAGAGTAACCGAAGCCTTTTCCATTTTATCTAACCACTGGACCCTACTTACAGTCTGGTTTGAGAAATTCGAAACCTGAAATTACACTGTTTGATAGGAGGTACTGAACGTCCAAGGGTTTCAATTGCAACAAAAATTTAACATGTGGATTTATTCAGGACAAGATATGTGGTCTATATTAGCTTGATACATGAATATTACATGCGGTTTGTTCTTCACAATATAAAAATGGAGCAAAGATACGCCAGTGAAATGAAGTTAAAAAGCTTAAAGCTCTCTCTTTATTTGGGCTCATCTCTAGGATATGCACCCAGTCTCTTCATGTTGACCATTTAGGTCTAATTATTTGTGTGACGCACACAAACATCCATGTACTTGCCGGGATTCGAACCCGGGACCCCTGGCATCCCAGGCCAATGTGCTACTGAAATGAAGTTCAAACAAATAACACATTATAATGTTTCCTCCAATTCTATGATCAATCAGTTCATTCTGTCATACTTTGTAGGGTACATTCATAGACTTATAAAAGAATGGACAGGACGTGTGAGAGAGAACATTGACTTCAGAATAGGATAGAGTAATATTAGTGCGGTGCACAGAACATTATAATAAAAACATTGGATCGCATTAGATATTTTTATGTTCTGTCAGTTTTCCAACATTATGAGAGAGATACTGTGAAGGATGGAGTAATATTAGTATGTCTATGATTGGATTCCATTAGATATTTTTATGTTCTGTCTCATTATGAGAGAGAGATACTGTGAAGGATGGAGTAATATTAGTTTAGTTTAGTCTATGCACCACACTAATATTACTCCATCCTTCACAGTATCTCTCTCTCTTATGTTTGGAGCACGAAACTTAGTGCGAAAGTCACGTGACGCCCTGTCCATCCTTTTATATGTCTATGGGTACATTCGTGCGAAGTATCTCTGTTTCACACAGATTTCATGGTTATATTTCATTATTATTTGTCGGTATTCCGAAACCTTCGATTCAGTGGCACTTAAAAAGTATCAAATAACTTTATACAATCCAGAAATAACTGAATATTTTTATCGAAATATTTCAGCAATTTCAATAATATATCAGTGAATGTTCTTTGTAGCTTTCTTTTGATTTCTCAGACAACAGATCAATACATGCAGTATAAGATACTTTTGATTTTATGAATAATGTTTTAAAAAAATTAAAAAAGCCCCGAACAGGAGCTTTTGAGCGATCGTTCTCTGGTGGAACAATAAAACAATTACTTCATATTTTATATGCGATTTGGAATTGATAGCAAATATATAAATGCAGAATCTCAGCAAATGGAAATTATTCAAAAAATGAAATATGCAAAAAATTAAAGAATACAAAAATTAAATTTTATGGTTCTGTTTACACAAAATTCTGGATTATGCGCATCTTGCATATGGCCGCAACATTTCATTTCGATGGGATTCGTTTTGTCTGAGATATTGAGGAACAAAAACTTTGAATGGCCATATTTTATGGAACACCCTGTATGATATGGTTGGTTAACGAACTTAACCGAGCCATTTGGGAAGTTATTCCTACCCATATTTGTTACTTAGCGATTTCTGAAACACTGAAGAAATATCAGTTTTAACAATATATTTAAGCTATCAAGAAATCATCTAACAGCAGTGATCAATGACTCATTATACCTAGTGATTAATGGGCAAACAGGTTATTGTTATAGCCGAGTAAATAGATGTATTATGAGTAGATAATACCTACAATAGTCATGGATAAAAATTATTATTAACTTTGTCATTTTGGACATTTTAATTAACTTTATAACCGGTATAGCTCATAGACATAGAAAAGAATGGACAGAGCGTCACGTGACTTTTGCACTAAGTTTCGTGATCTCAATATAAGAGAGAGAGAGATACTGTGAAGGATGGAGTAATATTAGTGTGGTGCATAGAATAAACTAAACTAATATTACTCCACCCTTCACAGTATCTCTCTCTCATAATGTTGGGAAACTGACAGAACATAAAAATATCTAATGCGATCCAATGTTTTTATTATATGTTCTGTGCACCGCACTAATATTACTCTATCCTATTCTGAAGTCAATGTTCTCTCTCACACGTCCTGTCCATTCTTTTATAAGTCTATGGTATAGCTATTTAAAATCATAGAAATGACAGCACAGGGACTCTTTCTCTGACATCTGAACTTTTATCAAGAATACCTGAAAATTTCCTACGACTTCACGAATTCTTCCATGGATTTTGATGCTGTCTTCAAGCTGAAAATTATCACGCTAAATACTCGATACCATGATCTTGCATTCAACTTCTTCTGTTTTTTTCAGAGAAATATCCATGTAGGTTACTTCCTCAAACGAAGAAATAATCAGTTACGTGAGAAATAATGGTACATGAGATGTTAAAATCGAAAATTACAGAGATGCAATATCGCAAGAACTCAAAGCGGTAAATAATGAACTTAACAACCACTTTCTAAGGCATTTAAGCATAAGAAAAATCATTTAACTGATGCAGGAAATACAGGAAGAAAAGCTATAAATTCCGTAGCATTTAAGCTAGAGTGTAACATTGGATATGATTGGTTCTTGTCTGATTCACACTCCACACGAATTTTTTCTCATATCTCGAACTTTATAACCTTGAAAAAACCTTTTGAAAACCAGTTTTTCTGCAATTGAAACAAGGAGAGTTAGTTGAAATATCTCGAAACCATCATTGTTTAGTCAGAATAAATATCAGAAAATGAACCATATACGTTCATCCATAGGGTGTATATTTCACCCTCAAAGTGTTTTAAATCCCTAAAATACAATCATGATAACCTACTTCTCCCTTAAATTGAAGAAGGGAAATCGTTTCTTATGGGATTATGTATAAAAATACAAATATTGAAGTGAACCTAAAGGTTTTTCATAGGATTTAGATGATCTGTGAAAAAAGGTTTTATTTATATTTGTTTAGGATTTCGTGATTTATTATATTATATATCAAGCAATAAAGAAAAGCATGGATTTTAATAGATATTGAATTTTTAACTACCTTGTTCCTGGAAACGAATTGAATTCGATATTTACAATACACAAATCCGAGGTCAAATTTTATTTTGTCCGTGAGGCCGGCTGTCTGTTAGCACGATAACTTTCGTAGGAATTGTTGTAAAGACCTGAGAGTTTCAGGGTGACTTGGTTTTCAAATGCCTCGGTTAAGTTTGTTAACCAGCCAAATCGTACAGGGTGCTCCATAAAATATGGCCATTCAAAATTTTTGTTCCTCAATATTTCAGCCATAACGAAACCCATCGAAATGAAATGTTGCGGCCACATGCAAGATGTTCATAGTAACTTCATGCAAAAATTTTGTGGCCATAGTGTACACAGAACCATAGAAAATTCAATTGGAATATTGAAAAGAAGAAACTTCATATTTCCATAAAAAGATATCAGATTCGAGTGAAATTTATTTTGTGAATGAAGATTGATATACTGAATGTTCATGCAAAATTTTGTGGCCATAGTGTCAACAGAACCATAGAAAATCCAATTGGAATATTGAAAAGAAGAATCTTTATATTTCCATAACAGGATATCCGATTCGAGTGAAAACTTTTTTGTGAATGAAGACTGATTTACTGAATTTTTGTGCAAAATTTCGTGGCCATAGTTTCAACAGAACCATAGAAAATTCAATTGGAATATGAAAAAGAAGAAACTTCATATTTACATAAAAAGATATCCCATTCGTGTGAAATTCATTTTGTGAAAGAAGATTGATATATTGAATATTCATGCAAAATGGTGTTGCCATAGTGTTAATAGAACCATACAAAATCCAACTGGAATATTAAAAACAAGAATCTTTAAATTTCCATAACAGGATATCCGATTCAAGTGAAACTAATTTTGTGAAGACTGATATAATCAATTTTTGTGCAGAATTTCGTGGCCATAGTGTCAACAGAACCACAGAAAATCCAATTGGAATATTGAAAAGAAGAAACTTCATATTTTCATGAAAGGATATCCGATTCGAGTGAAATTCATTTTGTGAATGAGGATTTATATACTGAATGTTTATGCAAAATTGTGTGGCCATAGTGTCCACAGAACCATACAAAATCGTATTGGAATATTGAAAAGAAGAATCTCTGTATTTCCATACCAGAATATCCGATTCGAGTGAAATGTATTATGTGAATGAAGAATGATATACTGAATGTTCATGCAAGATTTCAATAGGATCGCAACATCAGAACCATATGAAATTCAATTTGTTGTAATTATTGATCATTTTACATACTTTATTTTCTGAACAATTTCCAGGATATTATTCCGATTGTGCTGGGATTCAGCATTTATATATGTGATAACCACGTGAACCCTTCAACTCCATATCGATTCCTCAACTTAACCATTGGCCCCAAGCGATCTCCACGTCGTTTTCAATCCAAAGACCCCTGCACGACCTCCTGGATCACGTCTATCAAAACATGTCTTCTACCGGTTCGAAGAAGTTGATCAAAAATATCAAAAACCTTCGCGATACCTGATCTTGCTCGGGTCCTATTCACGTCACGTCAATCTGTCAGTCAAAGTTTCGAGCGCAATTCTGGCAGATGGCCGGCCAAGTTAACGTTACAAAATGTCGTCTTTTGTGTTTTGCGCTTATTGTTCACTTGATTTTCTTACCGGTAGCACTTCCAGTTCCGCTTTCGACTTGTCTCTCTTCCGAGACTTTTTGTCGATTTCGATTATGAGCTGCTTCCTCACGTGCTTTAGGTCCTTTTGGGGAAGGGTTGCTTCTTGCTTGCATACAATCAACAAGGATTACGAAGAATGTTAGAAATGCAATTATTGTTCGTTCTGGAAGGATAATCCTTAATTAAGAAGGATAACAGGAAGAATTTGAATGTCCTGATTAGGAGAAGATATGGTAAACTGGAAAATTAGGAATTGGTGAAGAATTTTGAGCAACCAGTTGGTAAGGTTGTGATGCATAAGCTATTAGTGTCTGTGATGAAAAATACCCAAGTTTTCACTTTATCTTATTACATTTTTCCTCTAATTCTGTGGAAAAGTATGCGATGATGTGTAGAGCAAAATGGTGCGCTAACCTCGCAGTTAAACACAGATTTTATGGTTATATTTTATTATTTTCTGTTAGTACTAGACTAGGAACTCTTCTGTCACCGGTTTACCTGTCATAAATTGTTTTTTTTTTTTTCGAAATTGAATTCGTGATCAGGTCGAAATACCAATGTTTAAATCTATGGAAGATGATTACCCAGTACTTTAGGTCCGTAGACAGTTTCTTGAACATCTAAAGTTCTGAAACATCATCACTTGTAGAGCCAGACCTGAGGCCTATTGCACCAAAATACTTTTCAGTTTGCACTTTGCATTCTGACAAATTTCAAAAATGAAAATTAATTATGTTGCACAATATTTCTCCAAGATTTAATTTCTGTAAAGTGTTTTTCACTTTGTACTTGCGTTCTACATTGCACTTTTCAATTATGAATGCGTTTCTCTCAACATTATTCATTTTAAAAGTGAAAAGTGCAAAGTGAAAAGTTGCAAAGTATTTGGTGCAATAGGCCCCTGGTTTGATAAAGCCTCCTTTCTTCTAATATCGAAGAAATTCAGGGAAGAGTTCAAATATTCACTTGATTTTCTTGCCGGTGCGCTTCCAGTTCCGCTTTCAACTTGTCTCTCTTCCGAGACTTTTTGTCGATTTCGATTATGAGCTGTTTTCTCACGTGCTTTAAGTTCTTTAAGGGAGGGTTGCTGCTGATTTGCATTCGATAAAAAAGAAATGTTCGAAATGCAATTATTGTTCGTTTTGAAAGGATAATCCTTAATTAAGAAGGATAACAGGAAGGATTTGAATGTCCTGAAAGGGTGAAGATATGGTAATACTCTCGGTAATACCCTCTTGGCTCCAGAGCAGCTTTTTCTAATATCGAAGGCATTGCAGGGAAAAGTTTGAATATTCACTTGATTTTTGTGTCGGTAGCTCTTCCAAATCCGCTTTCAAATTGTCTCTCTTGCGAGGCCTTTTTCAATTTCGATTAAGAGTTATTTTCTCACGTGCTTTAGGTCCTTTTGAAGCTTTTGGGGAAGTGTTGGTGGTGGCTTGCATATGATCAAAAAGCCTTGAGCAGTTGCTTTTGAGCGCTTGTGGATTGATGGAGCAATGTAGCTATTACCTCAAACTTCTTTATATGACTTAAAATTAAATGCAAAAACTTAGTACGGTATTCTGGAAATTATTCAAAAATTAAAATATGTAAAATCTTGACAATTGAAAAAATGGAATTCTATGGTTCCGATGGTGCGATTCTCTTGAAACTTTGCATGAACATTCAGTATATCAATATTCATATACAAGATGAATTTCAATCGAATCGGACATCTCGTCATGGACTTAAAGAGATCCTTGATTTCAATATTCCAAACAGTTTTCTATGGTTCAGATAATGCGATCTTCTTCAAATTTTGCAGGAACATTCAGTATATCAAACTTCATACACAAAATAAATTTCATTCGAATCTGATATCTTGTTATGGAAATATGAAGTTTCTTCTGTTCAATATTCCAATTGAATTTTCTATAGTTTTATTAATACCATGGCCACGAAATTCTGCATGAGGGTTATTATGAGCATCTTGTATGAAGCCGCAAAATTTCATTTCGAGTTGTTTCGTTTTGTCTGAGATATTGAGGAACAAAATTTCAATAGCCATATTTTATGGAACACCCTGTATGATTTGGGAACCGAACTCACCCAAAAAATTTCTCTAGGACAATCCCTTCGAAAGTTGTCGTAACTCGAATCAGATATCTTGTTATGAAAAGTTCATTCTTTTCAATATTCCAATTGAATTTTCTTTAGTTGTGTTGACACTATGGCCACAAAATTTTGCATGAGGCTTACTAGGAGCATCTTGGATGTAGCCGTAAAATTTAATTTCAATTTGTTTCGTTTTGTCTGAGATATTGAGAAAACAAATTTTGAATTTCTCTAGTACAATCTCAATCAATTTTCTTTTTTCAATATTCCAATTGAATTTTCTATGGTTCTGTTCACACTATGGCCATAAAATTTTGCATGAGACTTGTTATCAGCATCTTGCATCTGGCCGTAACAATTCATTCCGATTGGTTTCATATTTTCTAAGATATTGAGGAACAAAAATTTTGGATTTCCAGACTCTGTCATACCTTGACAATCGTTTTCAGATTGTGGATTTGGAGGGTAAAAGATCCTCCGAGAAGAAATTACCCGAGGAGTGCCCCAGGGATCGGTACTTGGACCAATTTTGTTCCTAATTTATATCGATGACCTACTGTGTAACGTCCCTGCGGACGATGAGACCCTCTTCGCCGACGATACGTCCTTTATTAACAGAGCTAAAAATCGAGGTGCTTTACTATCCAAGACAGAGGAAACTATGAAGAGTGCCGTTGAGTGGTTCAAAATTAATGATTTGAAAGTGAACACTGAAAAAACTCAACAATTAATTGTGAGCACGAAACCACAGGCAGTCGATGATATCAAAGTGTTAGGGGTATCAATCAGCGGAAATTTAACTTGGTCAAAACATGTCGATGAATTGTGCCAAAAACTGTCAACGGCATTATTCGCAATCAGGAGAATAAGAATGCTGCTCACGGAAAAGGAAGCGCTACTGGCTTATTACGCCCAATTTAAAAGTAGAATGACTTACAGCATTATTCTATGGGGCGCTTCTCCGGAGGCAGAAAGAGTTTTCATAAAACAGAAAAGAGCCTTGAGGTTGATAGCAGGGGTAAGCCAGGTTACTAGCTGCAGACCACTTTTCAAGCAATATGGTGTACTTACCCTTGCATGTTGCTATATAATGGAATGCCTCTTATACATACACTCTAAAAAAGAAACTTTTTCTAAACATTCCGGAGTACACACCTACGAGACCAGATCCGCAGATAAGTTACTGGCCCCTAGACATAGATTAAAAAGAACACAAAATATGCACATTTTCAACGGTGTCAAATTATACAACAGGCTTTCGCAGAGCATGACTTCCCTTCACTGTGCGGCTTTCAAACAAAAAATCAAGGAGATACTGGTTGACGCAGCTTTTTATTCTATAGATGAATTCATGATGTGCCATTTTTAGCTTATAAAATTTTTTTCATTGTTTTCTGTGAGAGTTGATGTTTATATGTTCTTGCTATTGTTTTAATGTATGTGTGCGTATAATTTTACAATGACTGTATTTATTTAATTTATTATAATAATATGTATACTTGACAAACCCTGTAGAATTTGAGGGTAATAAATGAACTATGAACTATGAACTATGTACGATTTGGCTGATTAACGAACTTAACCGAGCCATTTGGCACCCAAACTCATTCTGAAAATTTCATATCTCTAGAAAAATCCCTTCGAAAGTTATTGTGCTAACGGACGGCCCCACGGACAGAATTGATTTTGACCACAAATTCGTCATCAGGGAGTCAAACCCTATCGTTTGAGACCATTTTCGGCTCAAAATTCGAAAATAACGCACATTTCGGCAAAACGATATAGCACTCCTTTAAGTAGAACGAACGCTTATAAAGTGGATCGATGAACTCGTTCATCAAATCAAAAGAGAACAAATAACCAAAGATGCACTATATTATTAATTTCTTCCCCTCATATTTCTTTCGCTTCTGACAACTTATCGACCAGCAAAAAGCATCTGAATCATGACCACAAATCAAGCACCGGATGCAATGCAACTAACGTAATCGAACTCTATTCGAACATATAAACTCCATTATAAGTTCCCAACCCCCAAGCTGTGTAAAATCATAATAATTTCAATGTTTTCCTTCGATAGCTTCGCAATAATTATATCGAGAATAACATACGAATTATTATTTATCGATTCCACCTGGTATTATTTCAATGAACGTAAATATAAGGTTCGCGAACCTTCAAGGAGTATTGCTTTGGGGTGCAATTTATTAGACGTATTTTGAGACACGCCAAGATATTTCCGTACAATTAATTGTTCATTGTACGTTTTCTTAAAGGGGTTCCCCCGTTGTTTACCTGCTGTTACACACATAAGCTCAGCCCAGGGAAGGATTGAGGTATAGCAACCACATATATAGAAGGTTTTCGGAATCAAGAGAATCTAAAATCAATTTCAAGCGGATAACCAATAATTTCGTTTATAATTGGTTCAGCCTTTGGTTATTTTTTTTGTCCTAGAACGAATAACCGGCTCTCGTCAATTGAATGCGGTTTCTGGTTATTTGTCAATTGTAAATGTAAATATTTATATTTTTTTATATTTTATGCAATAAATACAAAACTCGATTTGCAAATGTAAATTATTATGCTTCAAGTTCAACTCCATGCATCCCAAAATATTAATGTTAGAAAAGTGAATTCAATGTAACGATAAACATGTTTTTCAGAATGTATGCTTTACAAAAAAAGTTTTTTCGTTCTGATAAAAATGATTCGAAAAGAAAATATCACCGAAAATATACAGGAGGACACTATCCAATAGATTTAAATTCATATGTATTGATATCGCTTTGGTATTTGGCTACATCTTCACACTCCACAGCAAAGTTTGCTATTGATAAAACTTTTTTTTGGGAACTTGAACACAAATTCATAATTTTTTCTAACATTCTAGAGCTATCAATTGTAATACAAAGCTTTTTCCATTATCCAAGTGAAGAAAGAATGTTTTGTTATACTCAAACAATATCAGCAATCTTCAAGAACTGCGAACAATTCTATTTTTTAAATAATATCAAGAAGTCAGAAGTTTTTGGATGTGTCAATTTCCGAATTTAACTCAGAGATTTAAATAGATAAGTTTAATTCCTACACGAATGAAACTAAACCTATAATTGAAATTGTTGAAATAGTTTTCTCAATATAAATTGAATTTGGTAATCAAGTAGTTACGAGAATGAAAACTACAGAATGCCTAGGTTTATGATACCTTTTTGGAATCTGCAATAATTGAGCAAGTTTTTGGGATGATGTCTACCAGGGGCGTCCTACATCTTTTTAAACTGTAGCTCATCAAACTTGAAGAAAATTTCATTTAGTTTTAAATTTTTCTTTGTAATTCACGAGTTTCTAACTTTTTACACTAGTTAGATGAATTTAAGTCTTTGTTTCCGATAGCTGAACTATCTCATGTGAAATTAAAAAAAAACATATCGAAATACCTCTCCATTTGTAGAAATGGCACTAGAAAAACTAATCGCACTTGGAAATTTTCTAAAAATACGAAAACCAAGAATATCTCCGAAACCGTGGAATTTTCATTAAGGTCAACATTTGGAATAAGTTAGACCACGACAGTGTCTATCTATAGTTGCAGGCTTATCCATTGTTTTCGGGACACCCTGTATATTCGGTATCAATCTCATGTACAATTTTAAGGTAATAGTCGGATATCCTTTCATGTAAATATGAAGTTTCTTTTTTTGAATATTCCAATTGAATTTTCTATAGTTCTGTTCACACCATGGCCACAAAATTTTGCATGAGGCTTGTTATCAACATCTTGCATTTGGCCGTAACATTTCATTCCGATTGGCTTCGTATTTTCTGAGATATTGAGGTTCAAACATTTTGAACAGACACAGTATATGGAACATTCTGTACGATTTGACTGGTTAACGAACTTAACCGAGGCATTTGAGACCCGAACTTTTCCTGAACATTTCAAGTCTCTAGGACAATCCCATCGAAAGTTATCGTGCTTATGGATGGACGGCGCCACGGACAAAATGAATTCATCATCAGAGAGTCTAACTCTAAACCTATCGTTTGAGACCATTTTCGGCCTAAAATTCGAAAATTACAAACATTCGGAAAACCAATTTAGTACCCGTTTAAGTAGAACGAGCGCTCAAAAATGGATTAACTTTCTCACCAATCCTGGGATACTGTCCTGCTTCGCGAGTGTCGCAAGGAGTAAAAGAAGGACCAAGAAAATTAAGACCAGGTGTTCTACCTGGTTTTATCTACGCTCAGAAATCCTGCGGTGCGATAAATTGCATTTAATATCGCCATGTTGGACGCGAAAACGAATCAATTCGCTGAACAATTCAGACCAGAACGAAAATTTTGGAAAGACAATATCGTGTACATCTGACGATATTATATGTAGGATGTTTGATCGCAGTTGTTGTTTTTGCGCGCTAGCTTATAACAAACAGCGTGTGCTATAGTTATGCTCAAATGTCTGTAAATTTCGAATTGAGAGTTCTCTCAGACGATTCGGTTGCGAAAATGTTACATTCGGTTAGAAAAAAACCTAAATTGTATTATTCTCGTAGTTCTCGAGCTATAATTCACATCCAATGAGTACATAACAGAAGTGAAATGATGAAAAATTCAAACACATATTTTTACCATGAAATTATTGGTTTTGCCAGGAGTATAATGAGAAACCGGCCAGTTCCATGTTTGAAACTTTCTGCAACAATGTTTCTACGGCGTTTACAAAGTTGATATTGCACACTTCGATTTCAATACTAATCATCATTAGAGTTAGAAGCTATTGAGAGCTTCCCTATAACGAAAGGGCTAAATCCGCAAAAAAATTCGTTATAAAGAAATTTCGTTATACTGAAAATTTGTTTCTATAGTCGGCAATGTCGCCGTCGACTTCACTGATAAATTTAAGTTTATCATTCAAACTTAAGCACCTTCTTTTAGACATTTTAGCACAACTTTCACACTAGCGTAATGGTTAGATTGAAACCAACCAGACAGTGGTGTATTCAAAACTGTTTCAGAAAGATCTCTCTGTCTGCTGTAATAATTTAATTTAAGGTCGGGATTTATTACGTATGTCCGGAAAAATTTCGGAAAAAACCCACCGTTATACCTTCTTACCAATACTCATTCAAAGAGTGATGTTTTTTGAATATTTGTTATAGATAGAATTTACTTCGTTTTAGGGGGTGTTTCTTACATGGAGTTTGGATTCAAGGTGCAATGTCGAAATTCGTTATACAAACGTTCGTTATACGGAAGTTCCACTGTAGTTATCGTGTTCACAGTCCACCCTATTTACTAATGTTATTGATTGAGATAACAATGAAATTTGTCGCCTAAATATCAACCCTATATAAAATGTTGAATAATTAGGATATCCGTCGATCTCAAAATAAAAGGCGATTTTAATGTGTACGAAATTGATCATTAATGACCCATTTCAATGATAGACTTCTGCTATTTTAATGTGCAATCCTCATGGCAACCGTTCACAAAAAATTCAGAAGCACTACCAGAAATGTAAAAAATCTACTGGAACATAGATACATAGAAATTTTATTATGTCAAAAGTATACTCCTAAATGAGAATGTATTTCAATTAAGAATTCATACACAATTCATATTGACATCGTCGGAAAAATCTTGTAATCAACTCGGTTATTAATCTAGCGACTAATGGTCTCGAACTATTAACGCGTTCGCTCCGCTCAAGCATTAAAATATCTTGACCATTAGTCGCTATAAACGTTGTGCAGGAATTTCTTCTTTCTTATGAATAATACATAGATTTCAGATTTTAGATCATTGTTTGCTTAGGCACAAGCGCGCAAATACAATCCTGACAAAAACTGACATCATTCGAACTTCAGACTAAAGAAAAATCAATAACCCCGAATGTAAAGGGGCTAACAACCCCCATCGAAATAAATTATATTAGAACTCTTCAAGCGTAGTTTCAAAATCAATGTGAACCTGATCGATAGTGATTAGAATCGGTGAAATATAATAATTTATGACTGATATTGGGAAACCACACAAGTGTAAGATATTGAAGGGAGCCCAGGCGCTTGGAAGCATGAGTCATCCATCAAGTCGCTTGACGTGTTTCCGATAAACCACTCGAAGTATGATTTGTTGTGATGGGACCTCATTCTGAGTCCTGATTGATGTCATAATAGCTATAGTCCGTACACGAAAGTTTGAGCGCATAGTAGGCGTTTGTTTATTCATCTGAAGTTGGTAGTATTCGATGTCATAACGTAAAATAATGTATAAACTTTCAACAAAACTACCATACAATGTTTTTCGTACAACTGATAATAAAATGGCTGTATTTGCGATGACAATAAACTTCAAAACGCATTTTTCGTCGATCTCGAAATAAAAAGTGATTTCAATGTGTACGAAATTGATCATTAATGACCCATTTTTCCCCCGAAAAAGCTATATTTTTTTCCCATAAAAAATTTCGACAAGGAAAAATTTTGCCCCGAAAAAATTATATTTTTTTTCACCCGGAAAAATTTCGACACAAAAAATTTTGCCCCGAAAAAATTATATTTTTTTCCCCGGAAAAATTATATTTTTTTCCCAGAAAAATTTTGCCCCGAAAAAATTTTGATTTTTTTCCCGGAAAAATTTCGTTTCGGAAAAATTTTTCCCCGAAAAAATTATATTTGTTTTCCCAGAAAAATTTATATTTTTTCCCCCGAAAAAATTATATTTTTTTTCCCCGGAAAAATTTCGTTTCAGAAAATTTTGCCCCCGAAAAAATTATATTTTTTTCCCCGAAAAAATTATATTTTTTTTTCCAGAAAAATTTTGCCCCGAAAAAATTTTAATTTTTTTCCCCGGAAAAATTTCGTTTCAGAAAAATTTTTCCCCGAAAAAATTATATTTGTTTTCCCAGAAAAAATTATTTTTTTTCCCCGAAAAAATTATATTTTTTTTTCTCCCCGGAAAAATTTCGTTTCAGAAAAATTTTTCCCCGAAAAAATTTCGTTTGTTTTCCCAGAAAAATTAATATTTTTTCCCCGAAAAAATTATATTTTTTTTACCCGGAAAAATTTCGACACAAAAAAATTTTGCCCCGAAAAAATTATATTTTTTTCCCCGAAAAAATTATAATTTTTTTTCCCGAGAAAATTTAATTTTTTCCCCGAAAAAATTGAATTTTTTTCCCCAGAAAAATTTATATTTTTTTCCCCAGAAAAATTTATATTTTTTTCACCGAAAAATTATTTTTTTTCCCCGAAAAAATTATATTTTTTTTCCCGAAAAAATTTAATTTTTTCCCCAAAAAAATTTATATTTTTTCCCTGAAAAAATTATATTTTTTTCCTCGAAAAAATTATATTTTTTTCCCCGAAATAATTTCGACTCAGAAAAATTTTAACACGAAAAAATTTTGATTTTTTCCCCGGAAAAATTTCGACTCAGAAAAGTTTTAACACGAAAAAATTTTGATTTTTTCCCCGAAAAAATTTCGACTCAGAAAAATTTTTCCCCGAAAAAAATTCATTTGTTTCCCCAGAAAAATTAATATTTTTTCCCCGAAAAAATTATATTTTTTTTACCCGGAAAAATTTCGACACAAAAAAATTTTGCCCCGAAAAAATTATATTTTTTTCCCCGAAAAAATTATAATTTTTTTCCCGAGAAAATTTAATTTTTTTCCCCGAAAAAATTAAATTTTTTTCCCCAGAAAAATTTATATTTTTTTCCCCAGAAAAATTTATATTTTTTTCACCGAAAAATTATTTTTTTTCCCCGAAAAAATTATATTTTTTTTCCCGAAAAAATTTAATTTTTTCCCCAAAAAAATTTATATTTTTTTCCCTGAAAAAATTATATTTTTTTCCTCGAAAAAATTATATTTTTTTTCCCCGAAATAATTTCGACTCAGAAAAATTTTAACACGAAAAAATTTTGATTTTTTCCCCGGAAAAATTTCGACTCAGAAAAAATTTAACACGAAAAAATTTTGATTTTTTCCCCGGAAAAATTTCGACTCAGAAAAGTTTTGCCCCGAAAAAATTATTTTTTTTCCCTGAAAAAATTTCGACTCAGAAAAATTTTGCCCCGAAAAATTTTGATTTTTTTTCCCAGGGAAATAATTTTTTTCCCCGAAAAAATTATTTTTTTCCCCGAAAAATTATTTTTTCCCCGAAAAATTATTTTTTTCCCCGAAAAAATAATTTTTTTTCCCGAAAACATTTCGACTCAGAAAAATTTTGCCCCGAAAAAATAAAAATTTTTTTCCCGGAAAAATTATTTTTTTTCCCGAAAAAATTGAATTTTTTCCCAGAAAAATTCATATTTTTTCCCCCCAAAAAATTATTATATTTTTTTTTCCGAAAATATTATATTTTTTCCCCGAAAAAATTTCGACTCAGGAAAATTTTGCCCCGAAAAAATTTTGATTTTTTTCCCCGGAGAAATTTCGACACAAAAAATTTTGCCCCGAAAAAATTATATTTTTTTCCCCGAAAAATTATTTTTTTTTTCCCCGAAAAAATTATTTTTTTCACCCGAAAAAATAATTTTTTTTTCCTGAAAAAATGTTATTTTTTCTCCCGAGAAAATTTTATTTTTTCGGGGGAAAAAATTTTATTTTTTCCCCCGAAAAAATTATATTTTTTTCCCTGAAGATTTCGACTCAGAAAAATTTTGCCCCGAAAATTATATTTTTTTCCCCCGAAAAAATTATTTTTTTCCCCGAAAAAATTATTTTTTTTCCCCGAAAAAATTTCGACTCAGAAAAATTTTTCCCCGTAAAAAATTCATTTGTTTCCCCAGAAAAATTAATATTTTTTCCCGAAAAAATTATATTTTTTTTACCCGGAAAAATTTCGACACAAAAAAATTTTGCCCCGAAAAAATTATTTTTTTCCCCGAAAAAATTATATTTTTTTTCCCGAGAAAATTTAATTTTTTTTTCCCGAAAAAATTAAATTTTTTTCCCCAGAAAAATTTATATTTTTTCCCCCGAAAAAATTATTTTTTTCCCCGAAAAAATTATTTTTTTTCCCCGAAAAAATTTCGACTCAGAAAAATTTCAACACGAAAAATTTTGATTTTTTCCCCGGAAAAATCATTTTTTTTACTCCGAAAAAATTTTTTTCTTTCTCCGAAAAAATTATTTTTTTTCCCCGAAAAAATTATTTTTTTTCCCCGAAAACATTTCGCCTCAGAAAAATTTTGCCCCGAAAAAATTTTGATTTTTTTTCCCGGAAAAATTTCGACACAAAAAATTTTGCCCCGGAAAAATTATATTTTTTTCCCCGAAAAATTATTTTTTTCCCCGAAAAAATTATTTTTTTTCCCCGAAAAAAATTTCGACTCAAAATATCGACTCAGAAAAATTTTGCCCTGAAAAATTTTGATTTTTTTCCCCAGAAAAATTTCGACACAGGAAAATTTTGCCCCGAAAAAATTATTTTTTTTCCTCGGAAAAATTTCGACTCAGAAAAATTTTGCTCCGAAAAAATTATATTTTTCCCCGAAAAAATTATTTTTTTTTCCCGAAAAAATTATTTTTTTCCCCGAAAAAATTTCGACTCAGAAAAATTTTGCCCCGAAAAAATTTTTATTTTTTTCCCCCGAAAAAATTAAATTTTTTCCCCCAGAAAAATTTATATTTTTTTCCCCGAAAAAATTATATTTTTTTCCCTGAAAAAATTTCGACTCAGAAAAATTTTGCCCCGAAAAATTATATTTTTTCCCCCCAGAAAAATTTATATTTTTTCCCCGAAAAAATTATATTTTTTTCCCCGAAAAAATTATATTTTTTTCCCCGAAAAAATTATATTTTTTTCCCCGAAAAAATTTCGACTCAGATGCCCCGAAAAAAAAATATTTTTTTTCCTGAAAAAATTTTATTTTTTCTCCCGAAAAAATTTTATTTTTTCTCCCGAAAAAATTTTATTTTTTCTGGGGAAAAAATTTTATTTTTTCCGGGGAAAAAATTTTTTTTTCCGGGGAAAAAATTTTATTTTTTCCCCCGAAAATTATATTTTTTTCCCCCGAAAAAATTATTTTTTCCCCCGAAAAAATTATTTTTTTTCCCCGAAAAAGTTTCAACTCAGAAAAATTTTGCCCTGAAAAAATTTTGATTTTTTTCCCCAGAAAAATTTCGACACAGGAAAATTTTGCCCCGAAAAAATTATTTTTTTTCCTCGGAAAAATTATTTTTTTCCCCGAAAAAATTTCGACTCAGAAAAATTTTGCCCCGAAAAAATTATATTTTTCCCCGAAAAAATTATTTTTTTCCCCGAAAAAATTTCGACTCAGAAAAATTTTGCCCCGAAAAAATTTTGATTTTTTTCCCCCGAAAAAATTAAATTTTTTCCCCCAGAAAAATTTATATTTTTTTCCCCGAAAAAATTATATTTTTTCCCTGAAAAAATTTCGACTCAGAAAAATTTTGCCCCGAAAAAATTATATTTTTTCCCCCGAAAAAAATTTTTTTTCTCCCCAGAAAAATTTATGTTTTTTCCCCGAAAAAATTATATTTTTTTCCCCGAAAAAATTATATTTTTTTCCCGAAAAAATTATATTTTTTTCCCCGAAAAAATTTCGACTCAGATGCCCCGAAAAAATTTTCATTTTTTTCCCCGGAAAAATTTTGACTCAGGAAAATTTTGCCCCGAAAAAATTATTTTTTTCCCCCAGAAAAATTTATATTTTTTTCCCCGAAAAAATTATATTTTTTTCCCTGAAAAAATTTCGACTCAGAAAAATTTTACCCCGAAAAAATTATATTTTTTTCCCCGAAAAAATTATATTTTTTTCCCCGAAAAAATTATATTTTTTTTCCCCGAAAAAATTAAATTTTTTTTCCCCGAAAAAATTAAATTTTTTTTCCCCGAAAAAATTATATTTTTTTTTCCGAAAAAATTTCGACTCAGAAAAATTTCAACACGAAAAAATTTTGATTTTTTCCCCGGAAAAATTTCGACTCAGAAAAATTTTGCCCCGAAAAAATTTTGATTTTTTTTCCCAGAAAAATTTCGACACAGGAAAATTTTGCCCCGAAAAAATTATTTTTTTCCCCGAAAAAATATTTTTTTCCCCGAAAAAAATTTAGACTCAGAAAAATTTTGCCCCGAAAAAATTTTGATTTTTTTCCCCCGAAAAAATTAAATTTTTCCCCCAGAAAAATTTATATTTTTTTTTCCCGAAAAAATTATATTTTTTTCCCTGAAAAAATTTCGACTCAGAAAAATTTTGCCCCGAAAAAATTATATTTTTTCCCCCGAAAAAAATTTTTTATCTCCCCAGAAAAATTTATATTTTTTCCCCGAAAAAATTATATTTTTTTCCCCGAAAAAATTATATTTTTTTCCCGAAAAAATTATATTTTTTTCCCGAAAAAATTTCGACTCAGATGCCCCGAAAAAATTTTCATTTTTTCCCCGGAAAAATTTCGACTCAGGAAAATTTTTCCCCGAAAAAATTATTTTTTTTCCCCCAGAAAAATTTATATTTTTTTCCCCGAAAAAATTATATTTTTTTCCCTGAAAAAATTTCGACTCAGAAAAATTTTGCCCCGAAAAAATTATATTTTTTTCCCCGAAAAAGTTATATTTTTTTCCCGAAAAAATTATATTTTTTTCCCCGAAAAAATTTTAACACGAAAAAATTTTGATTTTTTCCCCGGAAAAATTTCGACTCAGAAAAATTTTGCCCCGAAAAATTTTTTTTTTCCTCGGAAGAATTATTTTTTTTTCCTCGTAAAAATTATTTCTTTCTCCGAAAAAATTTCAACTCAGAAAAATTTTGCCCCGAAAAAATTTCGACTCAGATGAATTTTTCCCGAAAAATCATATTTTTTCTTCCAGAAAAATTTATATTTTTTTCCCCGAAAAAATTTCGACTCAGTAAAATTTTGCCCCGAAAAAATTATATTTTTTCCCCGAAAAAATGATTTTTTTTCCCCGAAAAAATTATTTTATTTCCGAAAACATTTCGACTCAGAAAAATTTTGCCTCGAAAAAATTATATTTTGTTTTGTCTCCGAAAAAATTTCGACTCAGAAAAATTTTGCCCTTGAAAAATTATTTTTTTTCCCCGAAAAATTTCGACACAGAAAAATTTTTTCCCGGAAAAATAATTTTTTTCCCCCGAAAAAAATTTTTGATTTTTTTCCCCGGAAAAATTTCGACTCAGAAATATTTTTTCCCCAGAAAAATTTATATTTTTGTCCCCGAAAAAATTATATTTTTTTCCCCGAAAAAATTTCGACTCAGAAAAATTTTGCCCCGAAAAAATTTTGATTTTTTTCCCCGGAAAAATTTCGACTCAGAAAAATTTTTTCCCGAAAAAATTATATTTTTTTCCCCAGAAAAATTTATATTTTTGTCCTCGAAAAATTATATTTTTTTCCCCGAAAAATTTTCGACTCAGAAAAATTTTGCCCCGAAAAAATTTATATTTTTTTCCCGAAAAAATTATTTTTTTTCCCCCGAAAAAATTTCTACTCAGAAAAATTTTGCCCCGAAAAAATTATATTTTTTTCCCCGAAAAAATTTCGACACAAAAATTTTGCCCCGAAAAAATTCTGATATTTTTCCCCGGAAAAATTTCGACTCGAAAAAATTTTGCCCCGAAAAAATTATATTTTTTTCCCCGAAAAAATTTCGACACAAAAATTTTGCCCCGAAAAAATTCTGATATTTTTCCCCGGAAAAATTTCGACTCGAAAAAAATTTTGCCCCGAAAAAATTATATTTTTTTTCCCCGAAAAAATTTCGACTCAAAAAAAATTTTGCCCCGAAAAAATTTTGATTTTTTTCCCCGGAAAATTTTCGACTCAGTTTGATTCAGTTGTGTGAGTTTTTTTCAAGAATGAACGTGTAGATTTTCAAAATATCTAATTTATGTTTGTGTAAAATAACATCATCAAGCAAGTAATTATTCAATCTTACATATTTTTAAGAACAAATATGTCTAGTAGATCGATATAAAATTTGTACAACTGTCAAAAAACTCGACTTCGTCACTATGGATGCGTGAATGTGTTTTTTGACCGTTAAAAAAAGAATTTACTTTTTTCACTGTTAAAATGAGTAGTTTTTATACAGAAAAATTACACAGAAAGATCACTGATTGCATATAAATATTGTATTGAAAGTATTATCTTCAATAATTATATTATATTCCAAGGAAAATATGGACTGTTCTCAATCGTATAAGAACAGGTCATGGACGTTGCAATCAGGGTTCGAAAATATCATGATATTTAAATAAATATCATATCACATGATATATATCGGATATATATCAGATATATATCGGATATATATCACTGTACAAAATTTTTTGACCAATAAAAATAAGTGCATTATTCATTGTGCTCCATCTTATTTCCATGGGCATTACCAGTTTTTTACCTCCAGCTTGATTGTAGAGTCCAGAAGGTACATGCTTGTTTCGAAAATACTTGATGACTTTTAAAATGTTGGAAGTTGCAGAAGGAATTTCTAAGTCTTTTGCCAATAAATTCAAAATATGAGCTGAACATCCATATTAAAATATACCGATTTGTTTCTCCAATTCCGAAAGCATTTTTTTGTACATTCCCTGTATTTTTAATTCAATAAATACAGTAATTCAATATATCGGATATATATCCAACTATAAATATCATGATATATATCAAGATATATATCATGATATATATCACTTGATATATATCCTTCGAACCCTGGTTGCAATAGTATGCTTTTCAGATGGAATTCAGTTGAGAGTCCTAGTTGCGAATGCGGAGAAGCAGAGGAGACAATTGAACACCTGATAAATAACTGTTCCATATATAAATTTCAGGATGGCTTGAGAGCTATACATGAAATTACCGACTCGTTTTTGAATTGGGTTATTAATTTTAAATTGATTTAATAGAGTTTTCAATCATTTTATTTTTCTGTTCCTTTTTACTGCTTTGATTTTCTCGTTTCAGAATTCCGAAGTCATCCTGGAGAGGGTTATCGTTCGGTCTCAATGAAGAAGGAATCCTTCAATATTCTAATAGTTTTTTAATGTAATTTTTGTTGAAACGGCGAGACAGGGTTTTTTCTACTGGGGTTTTTCCCTGAGCTCTGGTATCATACGAAAAAATAGTATGGTACCCCGTTTTGCACCAACCTCAGTTAGGGATTTTTTATTTTTGTTTTATGTATTGTATTATGTTAGCTCTTGATTTCAAAAGAATATATATATTATATTTCAGACGATGATTGGTTTTATGGCACATTTATATGATTAATACACACTTAATACAAAAATAACTATTCTCGATGGCTCTCTGTGATCACGATACCGACAATAATCAGAATTGATAATATGCAGAATGTCGAAGTGATACCTGAGGATGGATTTTTATTGACCTCTTTGATTGTTCAGAAGTTGACCAATTTGATAGCATTAGACGAAAATTCGAACATTTCACACCAACAAAATATTAGTCAGTCAAGAAGAAAATTCTTACACATACGGCATTCTTGACTTGTATAGCCCACCTGAAAGTTTAGCATAAAATGCCGTATATGATTTTTTTCATGGAAGTCTGTTGGTGTTTAATTTTTTTCAGCCTCATTATATGTTTATAGGCATCCTGAATGAAAAAACACATTTACTTTTTTGTTTGAACCAAAACGGAGTAAGGGCTATAGAAAAAACTTTGAGCTCGATTATCTCGCTTTGATGGCGTCTGTAGATACGGCATTTGTTCTAAGGACGGCAGTATTATGGTAAGAATAACATCAACTTAAGAAATTGCTCGAAATGACCACCTTCATTCAATACACATAGTTCATATAATTGTCTCAAGTTGTTTAGACTATTTTTGATAGCATTATTATGGCTCTGATTCAGGTCCGAAATTGATGCTTCAAAATTTGTCTCTAATCATTACAATTAATATTATCATTATTCTTCGTGCGTTGACGGGATTAGTTCCGAATTATGGGTTTAATATTGTTTGATTTGATTTGATCATTAATATTATTCTCCGCTTTCATTGATTGAAAAAAGAGCTAACCAAATATGGAAAAATATATGAAAAAATGAAGTTTCCATGAATGTGTTGCTCACCCTGTATATATTTCAGTTTCTGGACTCATATAAAAAATCTCAGTTGATTTCGTGAAACTTTTATACGAAACATTTTTTGTATCTCCGTCAGTAACAAAGTTGAAGGGGTGAAAAACCCGGTACATTCTTTCTTACATCGTGAAAATAAACAATATAAACAAATAAAAGTACACCCATTCATCGTTTCATGTGAAAACTCCTCATGAAAAAAATCGACCATTGTGTGGCCAATCATCCACTGAAAATTTATCGCGTTTTTTGTTGACCGTGGCGTGAAAATCGATTCGGCGTAAGACCAGAAGAACGGGCCTACAAACCATAGAAAAAAACCCGATTAGTAAGCATTGGTGTTCCTCGCCGCGATTTTCATTACAGGAAACTGTAATCGGCGTGAAGAAAACTGGAATTTACATGTGTACCGTGCCGATATAGCCGTGCGATAAATCAATTGCACAATGGCGGACCGTCTGCCGGAGGGCTATTTACGTCAATTGACACAATGGACCCTGGTCCTGTCGAAGATGAAAGAGATCTGGACAGTTTAGGACCGGTACTTTCGCTGCGATTCATTCCGCCATGTTCATTGCGCTTTTTTTTCTGTCTTTATATTGCAAAAAGGGCGGTTGAAAGAAGTTTTGTAGTGGCTATTTAAAGTTTTTGTCACACTTTCGAAATTTAATTCATTATGAAGGAGAAATACCGCTGTTTACATCTATGGCAGATAACTATACTGTATGTATAACGGGTCGAACGGCCATATTTGATGGAACACCCTGTACAATTTGGCTGGTTAACTCACCCTGAAAATATCGAATCTCTAGGACAATCCCTCCGAAAGTTAGAGAAAGAAAGGAAGACAGAATTGAATTTGAGCACGGATTTGTAATCAGGGAGTCGAACACTATAGTTTTAGACCATTTTCGATTCAAAATTAGATTATTACAGACATTTTGGCAAAACCATATAGTTTTCGTTTAAGTAGAACGAGCGCTCAAATACGGATTTTTTTTTCTTGTGAATAATCTAGACCTAGAGGATTGAATTTTTGTGAGAAGGAAAATTCTTTAACTCCTCTACGAAACTGTAGAAATGGCCATCTTCGAAATTTTCGCACATTTGATTTGATAAAGTGAGCGAAGCAATACAGAAAGTTGACATTGGTATAGATGAAGTAGTTTTGTATTATGAGTCATTGGTTGATTATATCGTAGGAACAAGAGATCAATTTGATCGATTCGAGGAGGGAGCGAAGATCAATGGATTCGAGAAATATCGAAGTGAAGAAAGAAGAGCCACAAGAACTGTTCCTGTTGATAAAACTCGAGTGGGGCATAGTGTTTTTGAGTGGCAGAGAAAACTTCAGAGTATGGGTTTATCTACTATATAAAAATAAGTCGGGTTTTCCTCCCTGACGCTTTAACTCCAGAACGCACGAACCGATTTCAACGGTTTTGCATTCGTTGGAAAGGTCTCGGGCTCCGCTAGGTTTGTAGCAAAGAAAATTCAGGAAAAATTTCAAGATATCGAGAAGAACGTAGGAAATTGGTACATTTCTGAAAATGTCATTATTTATGACATCGAATTCAATGACAACTGTCAAGTCTCCTTTCGAGAGGGAAGTGCTTCCAACAATTTCCTCATTTCAGAAGAAAAAGGCCAGATCCGAATCAAAAAAGGTACGAATATCGTTTTCGAGTAGTTCTATAACGTTAATTAACGAAGACATTCGTTGCAGGAATTCTGAAATAACCAGGAAGAAGAAAATATTTTTGACATAGGTACGTCTCATGTGAACATTTGTTCGTTTCGAGTGGAAAACGTTATTTGAATAGGTAAGTCCATATGAAATCATCAACTTCAACGTTCATTCAACGAATTCCTAACATTTCAGCGATCAAAAGCATCATTTCAGGTCGCAGTGATATTTGAGGTTTCTACTAAACCGAATTTCCCTGACAAATAACGTAATGAGAACAAAATTCGGGGATTATTCGTATTTTAGGAAAAAATACGCCAGGAAATGATATCAAACTGTATGTATTATGATAACTATCGATATTTCAATATATTTTTTCGATTTCCTGATATGTTTACATGTTAAAACCCGTTGAAGTCAGTCTTCACGTGTAACAAGGCAAGTGGTGTAACGACTAACGTCTAGGTGTCTGGACCTGGTAGTGTACCGGTTTCGAATCCCCATGGTGGCATGTTCTGTTTATTCTGGATAAAAAGTATTTTTTCCAGGTTCAAAGAAAGCTGATGAAAATAATTTAAAATTTTCATGTGCATGTTTTATATAGGTACGTTTGAGATATATACAGGGTGTTTCTATAAATCTATCAATTATTTCACATTTCTACGTTATAACAGAAAGATTTCAATGAAATTGAAGGGGCTTTTGAATTTCGAGTGATTCGTTATAGGAGGTGGAATTTTAAATATAGATACTATACTTCGGATTCATACGGGGTGCTCCTATAAACATGTCGAATATTTTGAATTTCTGCATTATCACAGAGACATTTCCACAGAAACGAAGAAGTTTTTGAATTTCAAATGATTTACTATCGATGGTGGTTTGATTTATACAGGGTCTCTTCATAAAAATGCCAAATATTGTAATTTTCTACTTCCTAACACGAACATTTGTATTACTTTTCCCATAAATGTTCAATAGACGCTCTGAGTATATACAGGGTGTGTAGTGTAGTCAGACAGATATCAAGGAATATATCAAATATCTATGAACATCAATAACCAATGATGATCTATCGAGGTATACAAAACGGTTCGAAAGACCTACTGTTCATCTGATCTAACGGTTCAATTGATCTACCGGTTAAATTATCCTACTTAGAAAGGTAGATCTACCGGTTTCACAAATCTACTTAAAAAGGTAGATCTACTGGCCTGACTAGAAAATCATTTTTTTTACATGGCAGTTATACTTTATACGTGTTCACGAGTTGGAAAACCATCCGCTTTGTTTGTGTTTACGTCAGGCCAAAAAACAAAAATATGGTTTACCAAAGAGCATTTCAAAAAAACGGATAGTTTGCGGAAACGTATAACGCTTCGATTCAGTATTTACTTTGGATTCTCTTTCATTTACTTAGAGAAGTTTAACTAAGTGACACTTCATTTTTGTAATCGAAATGAATTTATTACTGTTGTTCCTTTTCAAATAAAAAAAATGTTTCTTCATTTTTTTTATCACCAAACGAAATGTTACAGAAAACGAAGCCATCTGATGGCGAAACGGAGTTCGCCGGGTTTGCTAGTCTTGTTATAATTGACTATCTAACAACAGAATTGAATGAGCGTAAAAATTGCTACAAGGGTTTTGCTGCAAAGTTCTCCAATTTGTTAAAATTGCAATCGATTAGTTCTGAACAATGAGGAGTAGCGGTTACTAATCTTATCTCTAGTTTTCCTGACGATTTAGATGAAAAACTTCACGATGAATCTTTGCACTTCAAATCCTACTTAACTCAATGAAAATTTGTCAGAGACGGTTCGTAAAACTCGAAAATTTTTGGCTCGTCGTGAAGCACCTTGTCAAGCCGCAAAAAAGGTAAAAAAATTCGAGTTATTGGGACAAATGAGTGATGTGGAGAATAAAACTCGTGCATGTCGCTTGAGAACAGCCGAGAATATTGCTGCTGTAGCCGAAAGTGTTGAAGAAAACTCACTATGTCCATTCGTCTTGTTTGAATTAGGCATTCCACAATCGTCATTACATTACTGGAAACAGTTTACTTTCAACAAGACAGCGCTACGTGCCACTCACGCAACGAAACCATTGATCTTTTGCGGGAAAAGTATCCGAACCGAGTTATCTCTCGAAGAGGTGATCACAATTGACCACCGAGATTTTGTGATTTAACACCTTACGACTTCATCTTTTGGGGCCACGTGAAAGAGAAGGTCTACGCCAATAGCCCAGCGTCGATTCAAGACCTCAAAAATGGAATTCGTGAGGCTATCGAGGACATAGACCAGCCACTTTGCGATCTTGTTATGGAAAATTTTATTAAAAGGATATGGTCCTGTAAGCGTGGCCGTGGTGGTCATTTGCCTGATGTTATTTTCCACTTTTAACGGCATAGCTTCTTCTTTATAATCAAATAAACATTTGATCATTCATATTGAAAAATGAAATTTTTCTTTGAATATTGTAGTAACACCTGTTATTGAAAAACCCTTTACTTTCTCTGTTTCTCTGTATGTCATTAATAATTAATTGTTAAACCAGAACGTTTCTGCTCTTCTGACGATAAAAGAAAGAAAAACAGTCCTTTTTGCCTTTTAATACGTTAACTCGGTTAACTATTCAACAATTTCACCTTCGTAAGTTGTATACCATACAGGGTGTCCCATTATTCGACGTCAACCCGGAACCGGGTGAAAATGCAAGTAATGCTGGTTGTCAGAAAAATATAAAAACAAATCTAAGTTGCATGATTTTAAAATAATGGGCATTTGAAAAAACTCGCAAAATTCCACACCCTGTGACAGTCTTTTCGCTCCTGTTGCCACAAATATCAACTTTTTCCAACTTTTTTTGTTGCTGTCTAACCTTGAATAATGCTTGTCTAAACTGTAATCAAAATTTGGATACCAGCTGCTCTAGGTTTCATGAAAATAGGGCTTGATTCTCAGAAAAAAATTCAAAATAAACAATTGCCTAGTTGCAACTGACTGTATTGAAAAAAAAATGTACTACGCAAGTTTGGCATGTTATGTCAAAAGTTGGCGCATTTAGTGAGGATTCCAAAATGGTATAATACTTGTTAAACTGTAGCTGCCGTAGTTCAAATTTATTTTCGATTGCCTTTGAATACACTTTTTCTTAAACTGCTTCCCAGTAAAAAAGTGCAATGGATTCAAGTCAGGCCACGAGATTGGACCAGAACGTCCGATTCATCTTCCGGGAAAAAATGTTACTAGAAAAAAAAATTTCCAGAGAAAATAATTTTTCCAGAAAAAAATTTTCCGGAGAAATTTCTCTGGAAATTTTTTTTCTGGTAATATTTTTCCCGGAATATGGATCGGACGTTCTGGTCCAATCTGGTGGCCGACCCGTTCACCTGACTTGAATCCATTGCACTTTTTTACTGGGAAGCAGTTTAATAAAAAGTGTATTCAAAGGCAATCGAAAATAAATTTGAACTACGGCAGCTACATTTTAACAAGTATAATGCCATTTTGGAATCCTCACTAAATGCGCCAACTTTTGACAAAACATGCCAAACTTGCGTAGTACATTTTTTTTTCAATACAGTCAGTTGCAACTAGGCAATTGTTTATTTTGAATTTTTGTTCTGAAAAGTAAGCCCTATTTTTATGAAACCTAGAGCAGCTGGTATCAAAATTTTGATTACAGTTTAGACAAGCATTATTCAAGGTTACACAGCAAAAAAAAAGTTGGAAAAAGTTGATATTTGTTGCAACAGGAGCGAAAAGATTGTCACAGGGTGTGGAATTTTGCGAGTTTTTTTAAATGCCCATT
Organism: Propylea japonica; assembly: GCA_013421045.1. NCBI lineage: Eukaryota > Metazoa > Arthropoda > Insecta > Coleoptera > Coccinellidae > Propylea > Propylea japonica. The sequence continues at coordinate 17,510,630 of CM024244.1, forward strand.
ATTTTAGAATCATGCAACTTAGATTTTTTTATATTTTTCTGACAACCATCATTACTTGGATTTTCACCCGGTTCCGGGTTGACGTCGAGTAATGGGACACCCTGTATAACTAATCATCGCTTTATCACTTACAATTCTGATTTATACATATTGTAGCGTCTTTTGATGAAGGCTTAAAATAAAGCTGAAAGTTCAGAGTGTATCTTGAAGTATAGAATTTTTCGAATATTCCAACAATCATCGACTTCAATCTTTCAGCATAAGTCAAAGCGAGTAACATGCTCTTTAACAAAAATACGGATCGTTAAATCAACTCTACATCCCTTGAGTGCAGACGGGGTGACAATGAACGTACACAAAGGGCTTGAGGCAGAACTGTACCGCCTCCACATGAGCCCTGGACTGGAAATAATGAGACGAAAAGAAAGGGTGCGAATCTGTTGTTTTTCGACGACGTGTCGCGAGGCAGATGGCGCACGTACTGCAGTTGTCGCTTTGCACAAAATAAACACAATACTTGCATTATTATCGCTTGATATGAAAGAGAAACGTCTAGTGTTGATCGGTGCAGTTCGTTTTCAGGTTAGATGTGTTATTTTCGTGGGTTCGGAAGGGGTGAGATGGGCCACAATGGGGTATAATGGTGGTTATTGCCTTTGGTGATGATTGGGTACAATATGAGTCAATTAAGATGGTTAGTGGATATTTTAACCTAAACGAGTTTTAAAGGGATATCCAATAAGAGGTGTTATTTTGAATAGCCCGCTATTTCGGTAGATGTCACGTTTGAAGCTGTCATTTTTTCACATTTGACAAGTAGAAACTACGCCATTGATAAAAATGGAACGATACACGCTTCAAGAACGCATTGAATTGAGCATAGTATTCACTAAAAATTCTGAAAACCCGAGATATACAGGGTCACAAATAGCTGCACCAGGTTTCCTCATAAAATATTGATAAAAAAAAATGAGAAGTATTATGAACTATGTGAGGACAAACTATATAATGGTAGTTATTGCCTTTGGTGATGATTGGGTACAATATGAGTCAATTACGACGGATATTTCAACCCAAATGGGTTTCATTTCCGAGCGGTGAATAGGTGCGGTAGGGCCCACTTAAAAGTCAATAAATTTGCTGTTGAAAAAATAAAAAGAATGGAATAAAATAAGAATAATATGGCATCATTCTTGGTTTTAACTTTGAACTGTTTTTGATTACTGATTGAATTTTGAGATTATTTGGGAATTTATAAAAGATCTTCACACACATATAGGATGGATTTTTCTCAGAAATTGGCAATCGATGATCGAAAATTAATCTTTGCTGTTCTTGTATTATATGTCGTATAGGTGTTATTTGTTAAGAACTCAGTTTTATGTTCATATAAATACATAATGTCTGCGAAATAGCCTCCTCTTGCAGCTCTACAGTCGTCCACTCTTTGGTTTAATTTTTCAATGACATTTTGACATAATTGAAGCTCAGTAATGACACGAATAATTTCATTCTTTGTTCAGAAATATTCTTAAACACCTGGCTTTTCCCATAACTCTGAAGAAAATAGTCCAACGGTTTCAAATCACATGGTCTTCCGGTCTTCGTACCCAATTGACATTACCTTTTCTGGAAATTATTAGTACACGAAATTTTTGTCTCAATATGGCTTTGGTTCCTGTGTTATTTGAACCTGAGCTAAATCCTCGTGTAAAATATGCTATGTTATGGACCCCTTAGTCCAAGTTGTTGTGAACGTCCTCTAATGGACATTTCCGGGTCTTCAGCAACATTTTCATGAACCGAATCAATATTTTTCTGTGAACGACCCCTACTATTGTATTTTCACCTTTTTGATCTTCCACCGAACCGGTCTCTTGAAATTTTTTAACAATTTGACCGATAGTGCTTTCAGATGTTCTGAGGTTCCTTCTATTCATGTTAATCAATATCGCATGCGAAATTTAGTCGCATGACTCGAAAACACGGGCTTAGATCGAATAATTTAGTCAGCGAGTCCCTCGTCTGTTCGAATTGCCATAGTTGGCAGTGATGGATCGAACAGGGTGTCGAGTGCTGAGAGGTCAATTTGTTTGAGTGTCACTTCTTAAGCGCTCCAAGTAGTCAAGTGTTGAAAAACATGCCGCTAAGGCGTTCCCTAATTCAGATTTGCATGTATACAACAAGTTCCAAACCGATGAGACAATTTCTTAGGAGGTTACTCTTTTTGAGTGCTCGTTCCACTTAAACGAGTGCTATATCGTTTTGCCCAAATGTCTGTAATTTTAGAGTTTTGAGCTGAAAATGGTCTCAAACGATAGGGTTAGACTCCCTGATGACAAATTCGTGGTTAAATTCAATTCTGTCCGTGGGGCCGTCCGTTAGCACAATAACTTTCGAAGGGATTGTCTTAGAGGCTTGAAATTTTCAGGATGAATTCAGGTCCCAAATGGCTCGATTAAGTTCGTTAACCAGCTAAATCGTATAAGGTGTTCCATAAATATATCCACTAAAAAATTTTTGTTCCTAAATATCTCAGAAAAAACGAAACCAATCGAAATGAAATATTACGGCCAAATGCAAGATGCTCATAACAAACCTCATGCAAAATTTTGTGGCCATAGTGTAACAGAACTATAGTAAATTCAATTGGGATTTTGAAACGAAAAAACTTCATATTTCCATAAGAAGATAAGTACTCGATTCGAGTGAAATTTATTTTGTGAATGAGGATCGATATACTGAATGTTCATTCAAAGTTTTGTAGCCACACTGTTAACAGAACCATACAAAATCCAATACGAATATTGAGAAGAATCTTTATATTTCCATAACAGGATAACCGATTCAATTAAAATATCTTGTGAATCAAGACTGATATACTGAATGGTCTTTGAAGATTTAAAGAGTATCGCATCATCAGAACCATAGAATTAAATTTTTTTAAAAACATTTATTTTTTTAGATATTTCATTTTTTCAATGATTTCCAGAATATAATTCCGGTTGTGCTCAGATTCTGAATTTATATATTCGGTACCAATTTCAAGTCCTATACAAAATTTTGAGTTTATAGCATTATTGCTCCACTAATGAACGACTTCTCAAAAGCTCCTGCCCAGGCCTTTTCCTAAATTCTTATGAAATAATTCAACAATTCAAACGCCCTATTGTAACTTATACGAAGCCACTTTTATAAATATCATATCACTCTTCTCAAATATCAAAATACACAGACGAATTCAGTGCGCCATCTATATTTTATTTTTTTCAACTGAGAAATAAACACCCTTCTTCAAATCCTGATTATCCTTACAGCAACATCAAAATGTCATTTCAATATTCACCTTCATCATCTCTAACTTTCGCACACATGTACAAACTCGTTGACATCAACAATGGAAGCGTCGTTACGTAAAATCGGCAAGAAAAAAAGGCACCTTTCCCATTCACAAAAGACGCAAAATAAACAAAACGCCGAACAGAAAAATCGTTCGACCGCGGTCACAAATCCTTTCGATCCCATTGTTGTTTTTTTGTAACGAGAAAGGGAAAAAAGAGGGCTAAGGGTTGAAAATATCCCTGACGAAATATATGGTCACTAACGCTGAAAAAACGACTTACATCTAGACCGGTAAATCCACTTGATACTACAAGATGATCGCTTCGTTACATCGGTTGATAAATTATGAATTGTGACAAGAAACGAGGGGGTGTTTTAGATGAAAAAAGAACCAATTAAGTTGAGCCTCCAGCCACAATCAACCTTTGCTGAAATTTGTGGTCCAAGAACTTTCGTAATTTTCCAGCGCTTTCAATAATTGTTTGTGTGCCAAATTGTAGATCAATTCTTTTGTTTCAAAACAAACTTCAGCAAATGTTTCCCAAAATTTTGATAGTACATACAGGGTGTCCCATTACTCGACGTCAACCCGGAACCGGGTGAAAAGGCAAGTAATGCTGGTTGTCAGAAAAATATAAAAAAAATCTAAGTTGCATGATTTTCAAATAATGAGCATTTAAAAAAACACGCAAAATTCCACACCCTGTGACAGTCTTTTCGCTCCCATTGCCACAAATATCAACTTTTTCCAACTTTTTTCTTTGCTGTGTAACCTTGAATAATGCTTGTCTAAACTGTAATCAAAATTTTGATACCAGCTGCTCTAGGTTTAATAAAAAAAGGGCTTACTTCTCGGAAAAAAAATCGAAATAAACAATTGCCTAGTTTCAACTGACTGTATTGAAAAAAATGTACTACGTAGGTTTGGCATGTTTTTTCAAAAGTTGGCACATTTAGTGAGGATTCAAAATGGTATAATACTTGTTTAATTGTAGCTGCCGTAGTTCAAATTTATTTTCGATTGCCTTTGAATACACTTTTTCGTTAACTGCTTCCCAGTAATAGAGTCCAATGGGTTCAAGTCCGGTGAACGGGCCGGCCACGAGATTGGACCAGAACGTCCGATCCATCCTCCGGGAAAAAATGTTACCAGAAAAAAAATTTTCAGAGAAATTTCTCAGGAAAAATTTTTTCTGGAAAAATTATTTTCTCTGGAAATTTTTTTTTCTGATAAAATTTTTTCCCGGAAGATGGATCGGACTTTCTGGTGCAATCTGATGGCCGGTCCGTTCACCGGACTTGAATCCATTGGACTTTTTTACTGGGAAGCATTTTAAGAAAAAGTGTATTCAAAGGCAATGGAAAATAAATTTGAACTATACGGCAGCTACAATTAAACAAGTATTATACCTTTTTAGAATCCTCACTAAATGCGCCAACTTTTGAAAAACATGCCAAACCTACGTAGTACATTTTTTTTTTCAATACTGTCAGTTGAAACTAGGCAATTGTTTATTTCGAATTTTTTTTCTGAGAAGTAAGCCCTATTTTTATGCAACCTAGAGCAGCTGGTATTAAAATTTTGATTACAGCTTAGACAAGCATTATTCAAGGTTACACAGCAAAGAAAACAGTTGGAAAAAGTTGATATTTGTGGCAACAGGAGCGAAAAGGCTGTCACAGGGTGTGGAATTTGCGTGTTTTTTTAAATGCGCATCATTTTAAAATCATGCAATATAGATTTTTTTTATATTTTTCTGATAACCAGCATTACTTGCCTTTTCACCCGGTTCCGGGTTGACGTCAAGTAATGGGACACCCTGTATATTCGTGTTATACTTATTTTATTCGGGTTAAAACATCCTGAAGACGTTGTCCGATTGCTAATTGCCAATGCCTTGTATTGTTGTAGTCTTCATCATTTAGTCCTCTTTCACTCATTGATTTTCTTATTCCACTAATCCATGCCGTTCTTGGTCTTCACATTCTTTGGTAATCTGAAGGCTACTATTGGGATTTTAAACATTTCACTATTTTTTTAATTTTTTTTTCAGTGCAGAAAAAAAACAAACATAATTGTATTTGTGGTCTAATTTCTTAACATCCTGTGGAACAAGCGGTACGAAAATTTTTCAGAGGTTACGCTCAGTTCATTACAAAGACCATTTTTCCCACCATCGTTCATTTTCATTTCAACTTGATATATTAATTTCCTTCGAATATACACGTATTCAAAATACGGGGTCTCTATACATGATTGTAACATAGAAGGTTTCTTTGGAAATTTTCATCTTATCTTTTCTTACAAATTCTCTACAATTTTATAATTCCAGTCACATGATTCAATTTCATTCGGAATTACCAGTCCAAACTCACAGTATCGTTTGTTCAAATTATAGTTTACATCAGAGTTTGAATACAGTGGAACTTCCCTATAACCAAAGCGCTAAATCCACAAAAAATTCGTTATAAAGAAATTTCGTTATACAAAAAATTTGTTGTCTAGTCGGCAATGTCGCTGTCGACTTCACTGATAAATTTGAGTTTACCATTCAAACTTAGGCACTTCCTTTTAGACATTTTCGCACAACTTTCACACTAGTTTAATGATTAGATTGAAACCAGCCAGGGGTGTATTTAAAGGTGTTTCAGAAGGATCTCTCTACCCGCCGTAATGATTTATTTTAAGGTCGGGATTTATTACGTACGTCCGGAAAAATTTCGGAAAAAAACCCACCCTTATACCTTCTTACTAATACCCATTCTAAAGTGATGTTTTTAGAATATTTTATAGAGAGAATTTACTTCGTTTAAGAGGGTGGTTTTCAACATGGAATTCGGATTCAAGGTGTAATGTCTTGTATGGAATTCGTTATACAGAGAAATTATCACAACAAAAATTATAATAATAAGAAAATTTTCAGGCAAGTGGACTATTTTAATCTTCAGGTTTCTACATAAAAATGTTCACCAAAGTTTCGACACTATTCGTGTCTTCATCAAGGCTGAAAAATTTTTATACTGACATAACACATTCAAGTAAATAAACACAACAAATATAAAACAAACAAAATATCATTTTTGTTTTATATTTGTTGAATTTATTTACTTGTATCTGTTATGTTCACACAACAAAAGTATTTTCAGCCTTGATGAAGACACGAATGGTGTCGAAACGTTGGTGAACATTCGTATGTAAAAACCTGAAGAATAAAAATAGTCCACTTGCCTGATAATTTTATTATTACTCAGTAGCATGGATGAGAACGAAATTAAAATATTATTATATGAACAAAAATCGAATAATTTAACATGAAATTACCGTCCTGGAGTCTCTAGATTGGATGGTTATTCCAGAGTGCCTAGTTATTCATCACAGTTCCTCTTTAGAACAGTCTGAACAATCACAAATCAAAATTTGCCATAGACCCCCTCAACCCCATATCTCTTACGCAATATTCAAATTGCTTCTTTCAACCCTCCACTCACCCTTAATTTATACAAGTCGAAAAAAACAAAGTTTCTCCGACTTCGCAGAGTGCAATTCATAAGAGAAAAACACCGAACAACCCAGCACATCTCATTTGTATCTTGTTCTCCTCAATTTCCAAGAAACCGCATCTGCGTGCCCTCAGGCAGGGGTTCCTTTTAACCCTCTCAAAGGAGGAGACCGAGAAGGACCGACTCTGAAAGGGTGAATTCAAGGGACGAAAAAAACTTGTTCGTAAAAACCCTCGAGGTTAAAAAAGGAATGGAATTGCGATGTTTTGATGATTCTAATTCTTAAGGACTAAGTGATCTTCGGAAGATAGTTTTACGCGTTTTAATTCGACGTTGAGGCTCACATTCATTTTTTCTCCAAAAAGTTTGATTCAAAAAGCCCATTCGGCTCTGACCTCCGCGAGAAGACGGATTTTTTAGTCACGTGACCACAGATCGTTAAGATTTATCTGTAATATCTGCGAATAAACGAACAGTACAAAGCATCTGCCACAGAACATACTGTTCTGTTCTACTTTCATAGATTATGAGATTTAACTATACTTTCACCCTTTTCGTACCTTTACCGATTGCTATATCGAAAAATTTTAAAGAATTAATTAGGTTTTTAAAATTGAAAAAACAGAAGAATAAAGTGTTGATAAGTATTAGAATTTTTCATCTATCGGTTGTTCGGATCAGGAAACTCAACATAAAACAAAAAACTACATAAGAATCGCTTTGATCCGTCGGAATAGACCGAGCGAAAAGATCGACATCGATTGCTCAGATTTTTATGCCGAACGGTCCAGATGTGTACTCCCTTAATCCGGATGTAATAAACGAACGGTTCAGATCGATCCGACCCTTAGATTATTTACACCAAGATAGAGCATAGTGAGAGAGAAAACGTGGCCGAAATAAGATAGCAATATGTTTATTATTTTCGTCAAAATCAAAACACATTCCCGCAGCTCCCTATTGGTGGCTTTCTACCACGTGACCTGGACGTGCGAATGAATTTCATTATGGCCGCCTTCTTTGACAGCTGATGCTTAGGTGGAACAAGTTTCAAACTTATCGTTTTGAGTTAACCAAGTGATTTTTGTAGTGAAAACGAGGTTGTACAATAATTATTTGCTGTATTAAGCTGAAAAATGGTTAATTCCTGTGTGATATGTAAAAAAAGCACCAGTAAAGACTGCGGGCGATCCATACATCGGTAAGTAAACACAACAAATAATAATTTACCATAGGCGTAGCTAGGAGTACCTAGCTCTCAATATAAGCATATTGTAAACTTATTTTAAAAGCATTTTCTTTTAATAGAATGCCTAGTGATAATGCCAGACGGAAATTATGGATGGATCAATTAAATTTGGGAAATACAAAATTAGCGAAGGAGGTATATGTTTGTTCTGACCATTTTTCTGATGAAGACTTCCTATATAAATCAGCAAAAAGATTTTTGAAAACTGAAGCTATTCCGTCCAGGATTTCGTCATCGATTCATTGGTAAGTCTATTGAATATTATGAGGGTGTTTTATTCAAATTTGATTTGGATAATATGAACATCTAAATATATATATTTTAAAGTTTTTACATCTGAATGTCTTATTTATAGTATAGAGGTATTTATTGGTTTTTTCACTGTAAATGTTTTGTATGACATTTTCATAATATTTTTAGGCCTGATGAAGCAAACGAGAGTTTGCGAAACGTTGCTGAATATACTTTAAGATCTTTTGAGAGTTTGTCCTTATCCCGCAAAATACAGTTATCAATTTATTAATTATTGTGGAGGACACTAATATTTGCATTCTCTAAATATAATATTTCTAATTTCAGTTCCAGTAGCACATCTCCAGATGAAAGGCCTGTGACTCCAGAACCATTAGATACTAATAAGCTAGGTAGTGTCAGGGAATCCTCAAAACTGAGTAATTCTGAACTATCCAGAACTTCAACAGCTAGTGATTTGTCTGCTACACTGACTACTTCAGATTTATCTGCTACATTGACTGCTTCAGATTTATCTGATACATTAACCGCTTCAGATTTATCTGCTTTTTTGACCGATACAGAATCCTCTGGTGCTTTGACAGTTTCAGAATTGTCCGGTACTATGACAGCTTCAGAATCGTCAAGCAACTTGGTATCCTCGGAAGTATTAACAGTAGCACATCCAACTACGTAAGTTTTACTTAATTTTATATTTATAATATTGCAAAATATATTCTGGTTCATTATATAAAACCTTCATTATCTTATTTCAGTTCTGAAGCTAAAAGTTCTGTACCAAGGCCAAGAAAAAGAAAATGTTTTGTTGGTGATGTAACGGATGAAGATTTCAGGACACCAAAACAAGGAAAATTTGCCTTCTCCCTTGCTAAACGAAAAATTGCAGAACAGAAAAGAGACTGAAAGCATTGAGGATGAAGAACAGAAGACTGCAACAGAAAATTTCAGATATTTCAGGACTACTGAATAATTTGAGGGAAATGAACCTTATATCCGATAATGCTCAAGATTATATAGAGGTAAGTAAGATTCAGCTTTGCATATATGTGTGGAATGTAATTATTTTCAATATTTCAGGCATCGTTACCAGGTCCTAGTAGAGATATGGTAAATAGACTCATAAGGGGATCAAAAAATCAGAAATTTACACCTTCTCTACGAGCATTTGCCCTATCATTACATTTTTACTCGCCTAGGGCCTATAATTATGTTAGGGAAAAATTCAATAATTCACTTCCACACCCAAAGACTATTTCTAAGTGGTATCAGACCATTGATGGAACTCCTGGCTTCACAACTGAAGCCCTCAGTGCATTGAAGAACAAAGTGCAGCAGTCTGCGGGAGAACAAATTTATTGCAATCTGGTGATTGACGAGATGGCTATTAGAAAAAAATCGAATTCATTGCTGGTAAATTTTATGGATCAATAAGTTTTGGAGAAAAACCTGAAGTGGATACTTTACCAGAAGCTAAGGAAGCACTTGTGTTTTTAGTTACCTGCATCAATGGTCACTGGAAAATTCCAGTAGGCTATTTTTTGATAGATGGATTATCAAGCAGAGAAAGAGCCAATTTGGTAATTAACTGTCTGGAGTTTTTGAATGAAGTAAATTTGAGAATAACTTCTGTTACTTTTGATGGAGCAGCTTCGAATTTGAATATGGCGAGTCATTTGGGTGCTGATTTTTCGAATCCTCAATCATTGAAGACTCACTTCGAACATCCAGTCACCAAAGAGAAGGTATTAATTTTTCTTGACCCTTGTCACATGCTCAAACTCTTGAGAAATTGTTTAGGAGACAGTAAGATTTTGAAAACAAAAAATGATAAATTAATCAAATGGACCTATCTTGAAGAACTTGTGAATCTTCAAGACATAGAAGGATTGAATGCAGCAACGAAGATAAGAAAACGTCATTTACATTTGTGAAAGAAAAAATGAGAGTGAAGATTGCTGCGCAGACATTCAGCAGGAGTGTGTCGGATGCTCTTAAATTCCTTGAGTTTGATTTGAAATTGACAAATTTTAAAGGTGCTGAAGAGACTGCAAATTTCTGTCTCTTAGTTAATGATTTATTTGACATCTTGAACTCAAGAAATAAATTCTCTCCATATACATATAAGAGGGCATTGTCTTTCGAAAACATTGATTTATACGTGGAAAGGTTTTCTGAAGCAAAAGAATACTTCATGGAACTGACTCTGAATGGAACACCAGTATTATCTTCAAGAAGGAAAACAGGGTTTCTAGGGTTTTTAATATGTATGGAGAGTCTTGAGGAAATATTTAGAATGTATGTGGTGTCAAAAAAATTAGACTTTTTATTGACCTATAAGTTCTCTCAAGACCATCTGGAGGTATTTTTTGGTGCTATCAGGAGTCTGAATGGATACAACAACAATCCCACAGCCAGACAATTTCAGTCAGCATATAAAAAGTTGTTGATAGCAAGGGAAGTGAGAGGTGCTGATTCTGGAAATGTTGTTAATTTGGACAATACATCAATTCTTCATGTTTCGTCATATAAAAAATAACAATAAATGATCATAAGGAGGACTTGGAGGAGACTGAAGAGTATAAAAATTTGTGTGCAGCGTTAAATGATCATGATTACTTTGGCTCTTCAGGATGGCAATTATCTTCATATATACAGGATGTTTTAATTTATATAGCAGGATTCGTTGTCAAGTCATTGAAAAAATGTATCACTTGCTCAAAATGTCTTGATATGTTGGAGACTTGTGAAACATATTCATTTCTACAGAAAAGAAAAACGTATGGCAATTTATTCAAGGCATCCAAATTTGTCATTAAGATATGCACACAAGCAGAAAAAACAATAAGATATATGATTTCTAACAACCCTAATATTTTGAGTACAAAATCTGAAAATTTAATCAATAAGTTGATTCATAATTGTATTGTCTGTTTACCAGATGATGTTTTAAATGCATTTGGCAATCATGTATTTGATGAAGGGTTTCTAGAAAGTCATGAATTGCCTTTGATAAAACTGATATTGAAAAGATATTTCACTATAAGAATTCACCACGAGACAAGAAAAATGAGCGATCAAGTGGTGAATCGAGTAAGAAGCATGCTCACACATCTGATTTTGTATCAGAATCAATAAGTTTTTTTTTATCTTTACAATTGTTAGTTTTAAGTTTTAGGGTGATCAGGGTGTATAAAACACTCTTTTTGATCGTGTACTTTTCGATCCTGTTTGGATTCAATTACCAAGGACAATAGCAGTAGTAGATTCTTAGTTATTTTATTATAAACATTTCTGAAGAATCGATTATCAGTATATTTTAGTTACCTATCGTATTTCTTCAAATCATTATTGTAAAAATCATTTATTTTATGTTACATGTTATTTTTTATGGAAGTTATTAATACATCCTTGCTTGATAATCAATCCTGATTATGCAGGCTTTCAAGTTTCAATTGCTATTCCACTTTAAATACTGATGCCCCGTCCATTCCATTGCAAAACTAACAAAATTCCAATCATCTATCTTATATAGTGGAACAAAACTATACATTCATACTATCATTTGCCTTCAAAGGTGCAGGTAATGGATGGACAAGGTTTCAGTAAGTAAGTAAGGCCTATTACAGCATTAATGAGATCTGATATGATTATACTTCACACTTGATGTAAAACTGACCTATCTAATACATTTTCATGTCGAACTGGATCAATAAATTTATTGTTATTTTTGTTATTCAATTTAACATAGTATTCAGGTGTAATATCCTTAAATTTCAAACCTTTGCAGTCAAATGAGCTCCATTTGTAATAACATGGTGGTCCCCAATAAAAATCTGGACTCAACTCAGAACAAGATATCAAGCTGTGTTAAAATCCAAATTTAGATACAGCATCGTCTTGTATGGTAATAACGTACCATGCAGCCTTACTGAAAAGTGACCTGAATAGATGTATTCGATATAATAGGATTGTTAATAAGATCATTGATAATGATATAACATTCAATTGTATAGGTATTTGTAATTATTAAAACCAGAACAACAATATTTGAATATCATATTTGCTATTTCAAATCTCTTTCATATTGAATTTTTTTTCGAATCGAAAATATGCCCGCACTATAAAAATTCTGCGTATAACAATGATTTAGAATAAGATGAAAACATCCGGGAAGGTCAAAAATTCATAAAAATAATGACATTAATTATGCATCCAATGAAATAATAATTAAAGATTCGATAACCTTTGAAGATTTATTCTATTCTTAACAAATTTTTAGATCCACGCCACTGACTTCTATTTACGACAACAACACACTTGTTTGTAAACAAACAGTGTTTATTATGGGAACAAAACATTCAGTTCATCTAGTAAGGGATTGCTCCATCTTGGTGTAAATAATCTAAGCTCC